>BCIP01000005.1:31386-469893 GCA_001599995.1 Ambrosiozyma monospora
ATGATTCTAGTCATCGTGGACAGATTCTCCAAACGAGCCATTTTTATCCCTACCGAAAAGACCATTGACGGACCTGGTGTTGCTAAGTTGTTCGTGACTCACTATTTCCGAAACCATGGTATTCCAACGACTGTGGTGTCTGATAAAGATGTAAGATTTATGAGTGCTTTCTGGCAAACGTTTCACAAAATGGTTGGTAGTTCATTATTGTTTAGTACGACAAATCACCYCCAAACTGATGGTCAAAGTGAACGTACTATCCAGATTTTGAATAGACTGCTTAGAGCCTTCTGTGCTAAGGACGTTTTTAATTGGGATTTACAGTTGCCAGTTCTTGAATTTGCATACAACTCTACTTACCAAAAGTCGATTAACCAGGTTCCCTTCTTTACTGATTTGGGGTGGGTTCCCTCTTCCCCTGCTTATTTAACATYTTGGGTTGGTCCTCGCTATTCTGCCTCAGCTGAAGAATTTATCAAGGAATTGAAAGCCATTGAGTTGTTCGTTCAAGACCAGTTAGTTGAAAGTCAGAGATCCCATGAGGTCCAGTACAACCGTTACCATAGACCTCACTCTTATGCTGTTGATGACTGGGTGTTGCTCCATCAGAATGCTTTGGTGGTTTCCAACACTTACTCCAAAATTCAGAACGCTTACTTTGGTCCATACAAGTTGGTTAAGAAGATCAATGCGAATGCTTTCGAGGTTGATATTCCTATCACATCCAAGAAACATCGTACCATCAATGTCAAGTGGTTCAAGCCATTCAATGAACGGTCCGAAATCTACAAACAAGCCCCTAGAACTTTGTTGGAAGCTAAAGCGCGTATCAACGAGGTCAACTCTATAATGGGTTATGATTATCAGGCTCAAGAAWTTACGGTCAGCTGGGCAAATTGTCATCCAGGGCACTCCACTACTATTCCTTACTCTTTATTTGATCTCATCGACGGTCCACAACGTGCCTCTCTCATTCAGCAAGCTAAAGTTTTCTCTCGCAGTCGAACCTAAGCTGTTCCTTCCTCATTTTTTTTATTTTCTTATTTTGTTTTGATCATTTTATAAGCAACTGTTGTTGTTACAATTTTGCTTTTGTGTTTTCCTTGATTTTAAATTTGCCTTTGTTTTGATTATTTGCTCTTTTTTTATGATTTTTTTTGGAACTACTCGGGACGAGTGTTCTGTGTTGGTGGGCTGTCAGTCGATAGTCGCGTCGCCGCAGGCCACATGTCCTGGTGTAATTTCTTTCTTGTCTATTGGCCTGTTCATTTTTTATCCCGTGCAGGTCAACCTTGTCTTTTCTCTTTTGCTCTCATTGGTCAGTTCGGTTAAATGATGAGTCCTAGCTGTGATCCCAGCCTAGAGTGGCCGTATAAGTAGGTCCGTTTTTCCTCTCTTTCTGAGAATTTGAATCTGAACCTTTGTACTGAACTGGAATAAGAAAATGAAGATTTTATCAGTCAGTTTTTCAAATTACCCACTTCCGTCTTCTAACAACCTGTTACGATTTAAAGATATAAGTGGTTATCCCTGCGGCTCATCGGCTATGCGGCTCTTATCTTACATTGAAGACAAGGCGTTTTGTAGTTGTGTTGGGCAGACTTTATGTCCAGCAATCCTTGTTGGAAGTTGTTGGAAGTTGTTGAAAGCTGGCATTTGAAGAAGCCAGCGCTCCTGTATTCCTGTGTGTATTTTGTGTACTGTTTCTCTTCTTTAAGTAGTTATCCACACTCCACCAAATTGAGATCATCGTTGCAATCAGTTAGTTGAGATCAGCTATATATAGTTGAGGAATTAGTGGCACCAAATTGTTATGCAATCTGTAAGGCAGAAAACTCGACTCCTTACTGGGAAAGGGAATACTCAACTTCATTGTTATATATTTTGGTATATCGACTATGGCTTGTATTGGATGATTCTATAAAAGGAACAAAAGGCGAAACCAACTCTGAGTAACAGAGAGGGAATCACCCAACTATATATCTCTCGCTCGTCGGCTTAGCCTTCTCGCTCGAGTACACTCAGCTACCCCGCACTTGCCCTATTGGGAACACCTTATCATCAGTAACCAAGGCTCAGCTAAGCATCCATGGACCAGTCCCACTTTTCCATGACCAGTCCCTACACAATCATCGAAAGCGTAAGTGGCCGAGTGGTCTAAGGCGATAGACTCAAGATCTACTCTTCGTGAGAAGGCGCAGGTTCGAACCCTGTCTTACGCATGTTTGATTATTTTTTTTCTCAAATTTTAATTGATTTTATTTCATTGTAAAATATAATCTATGGTTGAAACAGTAAAAATCTACATATCACGGTTCAGGAGAAGTGACTAACTCTAAATTTTATGTTACCGAATAAAAAACTGTAGTGATTTAAAATGTAGAAAACCAGTTAGCCAAATTTATCATTATTATTATGTAACAGATAAATCAATTAAGAAGAAGAAGATACTTATTTTTTTTTCGAATATGTAAAGTACAGAAATCAAAAAATCTAAGCTTCTAATGACAATCTGCCCTTTGGGTTGGTGACCTTAACACCAATCTTCTTAGCCTTAGCCAAAATGTTAACTCTGTTCTTAGCGGAGACATTGTGAGCGATTTCAGCAGCAAAAGTTTTAGTGTGCAACAACAAAACATCTAAATCCTTGATGTTTCTAACCAAGAAAGCCTTGTGGCCAGATGGCATCATGTGTCTGGTCTTCTTGTTGGAACCGTAACCAATGGTTGGTTCAGAAATGTTACCTCTGAATCTTCTTCTAACACAAGAGTCAATACCCTTTTGCTTTCTCCAGTTTTCAGCAACTCTGTGGTATCTGTCGGAGTGATGTCTCTTGAAAGTCTTAGCGTGCTTCTTGACAATCTTTGGGTGAGGAAGGGAGGCAGCCATCTATAGTAATAATTTTTATTTTTGATAAATCATGTTAGTACAATCTCAAACTTCAACTGTGAAAATTAAAAAATCAAATCATGAATCAATTGATAGCACTACCTGTTCTGGAATCAAGGCTGGTAACATATAATGGTAAAATCTTTGCTCTAAAAAACTCTGAGTGGAGGATAATGAATATAGCGAAGCTTTCTTGTATCTTTGTGAAGCATGATGATATTAAAGTGAAGGTGAAAAATCATCGTCTGGTGTTAAAATCAACTTCCAAAATTCAAATTCAAGTGGAAACTATAAAGCTTGTTTTTGAATAGAAAGAGGGTTATGATATATCGATTTCCTTTACTCTGACACTAATGTGCTGTAATGTGGATCTATCTCATCATGAAAAATGTCTAGCCTAGAAAATCTATTGTGAAAAGCCGGTTGAAAACACATCTAACATTTGCAGAACTACTGTAGACTGTGTACTGATGGGTTGCAATATGATGGTCAGGAAATCAGGTAATCACTGCTTTCAAATGCAGTTGTCATGACATGCTGTTTTCTTCAACATATAATGCTTCAATCCTTGTAATATTCTCTTTTTTAAATGTCCTGTTTTTTTTTTTTTCAAAATTCCAGTGATATGATGACAGTAGTGCTTCAATTCAATACTTATTGATGATTCATGAGTTCGACGGTGCTGTTTCTGATGATGGCATACTTTTGATGTCTATTATGTGTACTTTGGTTAATACAGTAGGTTTTTGAAATAGTAGTATGTCTTGATCAAAAAATCACTTAATCATTTGACCATCTCTGGCTAGCTGGTACACGCTTTGTGTCGGCCTCTGCTCCAGCTGTCTGTCTCGCGCAGCTGCCACTGCAGAGCATACAGAGCATCCCCACGCCGACAGCCCAGGCGCCAGGGCAGTTCCAGATTCGAGTTCGCTCCCGCTAAAATTTTTCACAGTCGCTCTTGGTCTGCACAGCCTGTTCCAAACCCAAACCCTGCAAGCCCTGCCCTGTATCACGTGAGCAAATAGTGACCGAATTTCAATATTTAAGCCAAATTCCGACTGGGCCTCCGAAAGACAACCAATTTGCCGAGGACATTTGCGTAGCTGAGAGGCTAGTCTGTAGCTTCATTTTTTGAGAGACGAAGTGAATGGTAGGTAGGTGGGTTAATGGGGTGGGTCACTTCAAGCACCACCAACAGTCTCTTCAACTACACAATCATATTTGTTCAAAATGTCTGATCCTTCCTCAAGTTCTCAGATTCCATTACACAGTGACAAATCCAATCAAAAACAGCCTTCTTACTACTTTATCGATGACAACGGCACAAAAGAATACGACACAATCCAGCCATCTTTCCGTTCAGATGTGATACGATTATACGGTCTATTGGAATTATCACAGTCATTGGCAAGAACCAAACCAGATGGATCCAAAGGTGTTAAATTGAGAAAATCGTACAAGAATCATATTTTGGATTTGCCAGGCAAGTTAAATATACCCAACGACAGGACACTTTCCTCTGTTGTTGCTGGAATGGAGAACCCAGATATGGCATTCCCTGAAATACAGCCATTCGATGAGAATGAATTGAGACAAGCCTTTAATTTTGAAAAGAGTTCTAGTAATGGTGTTCCAGGTTTTGATTCAAGTTTGTTGGCGTTAGGACCTGACAGTTCAAGCATTCATAACAAGAAGGAGAGAAAGAGAAAACAAGCTACTCCAAGCGCCCCTGCTGAACAACCCGAGCTGAAGAGAAGACATGTTCAAGTGCATTTTGATTGAACGAACTTATTTTTATTACAAGTGACTGATGGTATGTTGGATTCTGGGTTAATCTTGAGGTGGGAAACCCGTCACATGGGCTTTTGCTGTATATTACCAAACTTTTATTTACTAAGCGTATTTGCATAACAATTGGTGACAAATGACACCTTTGAATTTCTTTATCTTCTATTATTTTCCTTTTAATGTATACTGATGATTGACTTACTAAATGTTGTAACTCTGAACGCTAGACAGATAATCTGGCATACGTCTTACAAAATACGCGTCTACTATCTGCAACTACTTAGGAAATTTGAAAACTGATGAGACCTGATTTTTGAAAAATTTTGCTAAGGCAAAAAAATGATTTGATGAAAGAGTCAAAAATACACCATTAAGGGGTCCTAGATTCATACACAAGAAATCACAAAACGCCACCCCTCTTTCCACCAGATATCATCTTTCCACAGATATCATCTGAAAAAAAGATTAACATACTCCCATCTGTGAAAGGAAAAAACACCAAAGTCAACGAACGGACACTTACACACAAATCAAGCGTTAAAGAGACAATTTATTCACCATGCCACCAAAGACCAAACAAGTTAAAATGGATTTAAACTCCTTCTATGAAACTTTAGGAGGAGCTGATTCTTGGGCTGATGATGACTTTGATGTTGATCAATTGGTTGATACCAATATCAGCACTGGTTTGACTGGTATCGATGCAACTCCAGTCGCCGGAGGTTCAAGTGAATCCAAATGGCAAAGAGAAGAATATCCAATACCAGAAAATGGTCCATACACTGCTAGATTCAACAATTTCCCATTAGAAGGTATTGATGAAAATGCCATGAGATCTCATTTTATTGATCTTTTGTTGATCAGTTCCGACAAATTAATCACCGATTTTTACATGCCAAAGGATTTCAACTCTGGTAATTTTAAAGGTTTTGGATTCATCACTTTTCAGACAAGAAGCTTATTGGAACAAGCTTTGAAACATTCATCTGAAGATTTTGGTGGTAGACCTCTATATATCTCTGTTGCTGCTCCAAAGAAGAATGATGGTTTTGGTGGTAGATCAGATAGACCACCAAGACAAGAGTTTGATTGGGGTTCTGCTAGAAATAGTGGTGCTGCTGTTCCAGAAAGAAGCTTCCCTTCACGTAATGGTGGTTCTCGTGATAACTCATTCAGAGGTGATAGATTTGAAAGACCAGCAAGAAGACAAGAACCAGACTTTGACTGGGGTTCTGCAAGAAACACAACTGCCACTCCAGAAAGAAGACCTTCAGCATCACATAGTTCATCAAGAGAAAATTCATTCCGAGGCAACAGAGGTGAAAGATCTGAAAGACCACCAAGAAGACAAGAACCAGAATTTGATTGGGGTTCAGCTAGAAACACCACTACTCAAGTGCAAGTTCCAGAAACAGAAAAGAGAACATTTTCCAGAGGTGGTGCTCGTCATTTTGAAGATGGTGAAAGACCTCTAAGACAAAGAAAACCAGAACCTGAATTTGATTGGAGTTCTGCAAGGGAAACCACTGCTCATGTTGAAAAGAGAGAATCCCGTGAAAACAGTCGTAGAGCATTTACTCCAAGAAGAACATCTGCTACTGGTTTAAACAACAACAACAACAAGGTGAACAATGAACCAGAATTAGACTGGGGTAACCTTAGAGGTTCTGCTTTGAAGAAAGGTTCTCCATCTAAAGCTTACACTCCACCAAAGAGAAAACAACAACCACAACACAAAGATGAAAAGAAAGAAAAACCAGTTGATGGGTTGAAGAAATCTTCCTTCCAAGTGTTAGCTGACGATGATGAAGATGAAGAGGAGAGTAAACCAGCTGCCGAAAAGAAGACTGATGCTACTGTTGATCAGGTTGTCAAGGGAACCGAATCTTTGTCTGTCAACGAAGAAGATGGCTGGAACACCGTTGGTAAGAAATAAGGCTGAAGTTGATAAGATGAAATAAAGGAAAGCTAGAGGGAATGCCATGATAGTCCAAAATATTTGCATAATACGTGCTCTTCCCTTTTTTGATCTTCCTTTTCTTGTGTTAATAGATTAAATTTGTCACTTTTTAATAGTTCTTGTCCATCTCTCATAATTTGCCCCCTTCATATTTTTTCATTGTCTTATTTTGTTTTATCCTGTCCTTTTATATTTCGGTTCTTCCCTTCCTACTTTTATTATTACTACAGTTTTGCTCCGTCAATCTCATGTCCTCCATTTCTTTAACCAAAACCTGTCGTTAGTTTGTTTTAACTTTTCTTGATATCACCATTGCTTTCTCCTTGTTTATGATTATACTTGCATTTTTCTTAATATTGGTTAACCAACTCATATAACCTTAATTCTTCATATGGATATATCAGTTGGGTATATATATAATTTTTTCCTCATCTTTTATTGGAGAATTGCTTCTGTTTCTTCATTTTGATCTTGATCCATTTCGAATCCTATAGATCTTTGTTAACTTATAGTTTACTTTCTAGTATATACCTTTCTTACAAACCTAATCTCCACGTGCTACTTTCCCTATATTAATCTCCATATGCTGCAATTATTCAATTGTAGGAAAGTATATATTTACGTTAATGACATCAATGATACCGAATTACATAAAGAGACATTCAATATTGAATGAACATGTACAAGACAGACAAGTTGATACATGAAAATAAAGCATGAGAGAGACGTAGAAATGAAAGGATAAAAGTAAACAACTAGAATCAACTGAAGGGATACATCGAAAAAAAAATGAAACCATCAAAAGAGAGCTCTAGTAAGAGATCAGAGAGAAAGAAAGAGATACAGTAGAACAAAAAAAAAAAAAACAGAAAACCCAAAATAAGACAAAAAAGAAACAAATTGTTAGAACAAAGGAAAGTGTAGCATTGAGCAAAAAACTAAAACAGCAAAAAAAGTGGTAAGTTAAATACCAGAGGAACTAAACATGGGTACAGAACGTATACCGAATTTGATAAAAGACCAGCTAAAAAGAAACAAAAAAGAGCAAAACAAGATATCAACCTGTTGATCAATGATAATAACTGAAGAAAGAGTAAACAAGAGACATGATGAGTGGGAGACAGAGAAACAGCGTAATTCATAGTTGAGAAATTTGGAAATGATGAATAGAGAACGATAGATGAAGGAAACGGATTTGTGACAGCAGAATAAGACTGGGATTAAAACGAATGGAAGAAAAATGCAGGGTAAAAGCAAACAAACAGCAGAAGAATTAAATTAAATTGAAGAAATTGAAAATAAATGAAAATCGAAAACTGAAGATACGGGGGGTGAACAATAAACCGAAAAATCGAACTTGAAGGTATCACACATGGTAGACTTTAGTTATTCAAAACCTCATAAACTTCAGTTTCCAATTTAATTTTCTTCTTTTCTTTCAAACCAAGATGTTTAATGCTTGATTCCTATCACGAGTTTCACTTTCATTTTCATTTTCGTTATTGACATCATTGTTATCATCATGACGTCTTCCATTTGATCTTGAACCCGAACCCGAACCCGAACCTGAACCCGAGTTTGAATTTGAATTTGAATTGACATTTCCATCAGCATCAGAATCACCATTACCATTATTGCCATGCTCACCAGCACTAGTTCTTCTATATCTTTGACGTTCATAAAACCAAATGACATAATGATAATACAAATCAAATTTGGTAACACCCATTAATCTCCATAAAGGTTTCAAATACCATCTATGCATAGAATTAGCTGATTGATAAGCCAATTGATCCAAATTGGCGATATCATCTGGATGGAAAGGAGATTCAGACAAGATATAATTAATGGTTGGATTCAATTCATCCATCTTAGGAATAGGAGGACCATCTTCAAATGAATCATTCAATAAAGGTTGTGTATAATCCACTGTGTTTCTATTGAAATCTTGTTGTTGTTGTTCCATATCCTGAGCACTGACAGGATATTCACCATTATTGATTCTTATTTGACAAGCTAATAGAGTCAAAGCCTTAAATTTTGTAGGTCTTGGGAAATACAAGTCCATTGTTGCCAACGTATCATCACCCAGATTGAAAATTGAATCCAAATCACGTTCACCTGGATTATAATGTGATGAACGATGTCCATGACCATGATTCATCAGATAATAATCTCTTTTACACATTGGACAACAACCTCTTCTGTTGGTTAACCATGGATCAACACATTCAGCATGGAAAACATGACCACAGATTAAACCACGAACTTCATCATCGTCATCCAAGTTATCTAAACAAATGGCACATGTTCCTGAAGTGAAATGTGGATCATCAACTTCACTTGTGTTATCTTCATCAGCGTCGTTTTCTTCTTCTTCTTCCTCTTTGGAATTTTCTTTATGGGACGTTGATGTGTCTGATGATTTTTGTATCGTTGTTGAGTTGTTATCATTCTTGGTAGTATCTGATGAAGAACCTTCTTTTTTAGAGTCAGGGAAGGTGGTAATAGTGGTATTGTTATTGGTTGTGGTATTCACTGTAGTTTTCTCTGTGGAAACATCTGCTAAGTCAACTTCTTCAAGAAGAGATGACCTACGTTTACCTGCAGTAGAAGAGGAAGCACCAATAGTTATATTGTTATCATTATCGTTGTCATTTGTGGTAGTATTGTTACCATCGGTATTAGTGTTGTTCCCATTCTCATCATTATTGGTAAGTGTTGTTGCTGTTGTTGTTTGATTATTTCCATTTTCATTATTATCAGCATTTGCATCAAGTTGTTCTTCATAAACCAATTTACCATCATTTCTATTAATAACTTCTTCTTTACCACCATTTAACCATTTTGAATAAGTTTTTAAAGGAAACAAATCATCAACTTCTTCTTGAGTTAATTTTCTTTTTCTTGAATAACGATCTCTTCTATGTTGAGGAGGAGGAGCAGCCAGCATAAAATTCATTGTAATATCATTTTCGAAATAAGGCATTGCACCATTCATTGAAGCTCTACTATTTGGACCCATATAAAATGGAGAGCGATGATAGTGAGGAGGAGGTAAATAAAGACCATATTTTGATCTTATTAAATACCTAACGGTGAAAAATAAGAATAAACAGGCGATTATAACGCCTACACAGAGAGCAATGAAAAACAAAACGGTTGAAGGCTTACTAGCTATGAATTTTGAAGAAGAAGAATTTGTTGGTGAAGCAGATATTGAAGCACTTGCCATTAAAGCTTTTAAAGAAGCAGTGACTGAAGCAGGAATGGAATCAGGTATGGTGATAGTTGTCGGCGTTGCAGTTGTTTCAGACATCATTGGAATTTGGTATACTTCCTTTCTGCGCTTTTTTTTTCTTTTTTTCGAAATATGTCAGTCTTTCCTTTTTGATGAAGTGGATTGAATCAAGTTGAAACAAACCGTTGAGTTGAACTATAATGATTGTTGATTATGGAGAGTGTATAGTTAACAGTTGAGATTGCAGGAAGAACCGGATTGTAAATTGCAACTGGTGCTGAGTGACTCCTATCTGGAACTTGAAAGCTGTATTAGCTGTGTGTGTGAGAGTAGGTGTAGGTGTGCACAGTAATCTTGATGGATATGATGAGATAAGCAGTGAGCAGTGAGAATGGTGAAGTGGATAGAAGTAGGTATTTACACCTGTGGACTGAATATATGGAGTGACAGAGTGACAGAAAATGGAATGGAATCTGGCCTGTGAGCTGATTAGGAATCAGAAATGAGAATCAGGGGTGAGGACTCAGGAGATAGTGGATGGGTGAATATTCTGCACTCAAGTAGACACTGAAGTAGTCTGTTTGGTTGTTGTATGACAGTGTGACAGTGTGACAGATGGATGGAAAGAAAGCAGTAACAGTAACAGGAACAGCAACAGGAATATGAGTGAGTTAGAAAGGGTATTATGGTATTATGTCTTGAGTCTTGACTTTACTGGTGCACAGTTTCACAGTTTCACAGTTTCAGATTACAAGTCTCTCTCTAAACTTTCTCATATAACTTATAAGCCGGCCCACGATACTAACTACAGGATTCTGGGAATCTTGGACAGTGGAAACTTATTAGCGCAGGCCCCAGGCAGCCTGCAGGGCCCAGGCAAACGCGAAACCGGTGCAACTTTGTACTTTGAACTAACCGCCGCCACTGTACTGTACTGTACCACTGTACCGTTAATTAACTGTGACCATCAAATCATATGATATAATCTCATGTCCATTCTTCTCTACTGATCACACCCCATCACAAGTTCACAACCAGAAGAAGAGAAGAAAAAAATGCCTCCAAGACAATCCAAATCAAAGTCAAAATCAAAACAACTTCCAATCATTTTAAAATTTAAAAGACAATCTCAAACTATATTCATTCAATTTCAACAGTCATCCAATCTACATCAATTAAAACTTTCATTGTTTGAAACGATAAATAGATCCGGTGGTTTGAAAATTATCAATGATCCAATTCAATTAACTGATGATGGTGACCCTTTGGATGATGATGAGATCGATGATGATCAAGACATTGATATACCCAAACCTTCTTTTGATGTGAACACTGATGATGATGATGATGATGACGATGAGTCTGATGAAGAAAAGAAATCAAAACAAACTAGAACAGAAAAACCTGCTGGAAAGGGTAAAATCAAACTAGAAAACGTGGATCAATTAGAGCTAGGTTTACCTTCTGATAAATTTGATGCTTATAATTCCAAGATTTCGAAAATTAATGATGATGATTACACTGGAAAGAAAATTCAAGACTTGAATTTGAAAGATTTTGATGTCATATTCTTTAAACTTGCAACTGATGACGATTTTAAAGTGTATAAACCTGAAGTTGAAGAATAATGGTTGATGACGGGTTGATTATTGACATGCTGAAAGAAAATAAGAGGATTACAATGTTGATTACATTTGGCTAGGAAAAATTGAAGTGTTATGTATATAGATGTTGCCAATGAATGGAAATCAAATCAATCATACGTGTTGATCACATTGTTATTTACCTTAGCTGTATAATCTATCTAATGATTACAACAGACGATACAATTCCAGACCAATTGATACCAATATTCATAGTAACTCGTAACCACTACACTACACGTGACTTGAGAAGCCCTCATTTCTCTTTCCAAAGTAAGGGAACAGGTCATTCAGTCAGTGTCCACTGTCCACTGTCCACTGATTCCCGTTCCCATCGCCCAGATCCATCCTCCAAGAATATAACAAGGCACATCTTCCCCACTCATTCGAATTCCAGGGGTAACACTTTCTTCTTCCTTTTTGCTTCCTTCAACACCATCAATCCCCTCCCAACCAACACCATCTAATCATCATTCATGAATTGATCAAGTTGGTCCTTTTTTGGAAAAGGCCAGTACCGGGGCAACTCTGTCTCAAGTTGAATCCTGAAGGTATAAGGTATATTTACATTGTTTGCCAATCTGAAACTCTACCCACCCACCTGCATGCAATTTATTTGAATGTTAATTGTATCAACCTATACAAAACTTAACTAATCTAGAAAGCCGGTGTCGTTATGGTAATGGTTTATTTTATGGTTGCCGTTAACAAATTGAATTGACAAGTAACAAAAAAAAAATCAAGTGCATGCCACCATAAGCCATGATTTAGCAAAACAAAACCAGAAGTTCTAGATATAATTAGCAATGAAGACGTTGAGATAGAATTTATCGATGTAGTGTTAATTGCTCTCTTATCATCTCTCGGATGTTCCTCTCCAGTATCTCTCGCTGTTCAACGACCAAAGCTCGGATTTGGTCCTTCAGCCATTCACCAACATCAAGAGCATCTTCTCCTGAATTCTCTTCAGCGCCTTGGTCATCTCCACCAACATGAGGTTCAACAGCAACGGCGGGAGCAACAACCGGGACAGGAACAACAGCAACAGGAGCAACAAGGGGAGGAGGGTCAGCGGCACGCACATGGACTGGTTCAACGGCAGGAACTTCAGCAACATGAATTCCACTTTCCACTTGTTCAATAAAGTTGTGAAAACGTATAAGTAGTTATCCCTTCTTGTCCTCTCTTCTAACCTTCAATTGTTTCAACTTTGCTTTCCTCATTTCCCACTTGAGGCAATCTGCATTTAAATCATCAATGAGACTTGGATCATCTCAAATTGGTATATCATCATTCATGAATTGATCAAATTGGTCCCTTTTTGGAAAAGGTCAATAACGGTGCAACACTGTCCCTAGTTGAAGGTATGTTTACATTGCTTACCAACCTGGAACTCTACCCACCTACCTGCATGCAATTTATTTGAATGCCAATTGTACTAACTTATACAAAGCTAACTAATCTAGAAAGCCGGTGTCGTTATGGTAATGGTTGATTTAGTTGTCGTTATCAAATAAGTCTCTGGTCAACAATAACATTTTGGATTTGCTCTCCTAACCACTCTCTGTTGTTCACAGCATCTTGATGATTCTCAACGTCTAGAGCACCTTGGTCATCTTCAGCAGTAGGAACAACTTGGACAGCAGGAACTGGAAGAACAGGGACACGGGACTCAACATGAGGGACAGGAGGACCAGCATCAACAAGCTTCAGCATCAGCAGTTTCAGCTCTCAACTGTTCTTCGAATTCGTGAAAGCGTTCTTTTAATTCTTCCGTTCTGTCACCATTTTGAGTGCTTTCAATTTTGTTCCCCTCATAACTCCCTTGAGGTCCTCTGATTTCAAATCATCTATCTGGCTTGAATCATCTATTAACCATGTGCATTCCGGTTGAGTAGATGCAATGGGAATGAAATGTTGGTATGCTGATTTTTATGCTTTGATATAATTGACCACATGTGTGAAGGAGAAAAGGCAATATTGGAATTTGAATTGTTGAACAAATTGTAAACATACCGATATATTTTTGTAGCATGCCAAGTTGTTCTTCAGTTAACTGGTCCATGGTTTGGTGTTGACGTTAAAAGGTGAAGAGTTGTGAGCTAGCTTGGTGTTGTTTTGAAAAGAAAGGGATTGAAGGTAAGGAATTGGAAGGATCGGGAACGCACTTGTGTCTATACATGGGCTCATTTTATTTGCTATCTATATGTCTTCTTTCTTTTGAGTGTAAGAATTGACTTCATTTTGCTTAAATATAATTTCTTCTACTATTAAGTTTGAACTTCCCCCATACATATTGATTTGTGAATCGCTATGGAGTTTAGTCAGTATTAGTTAGTTCATTTTGCCTATCAACACCATTGAAACTAGTAACAAGGTGAAACTATATTATGCAAGAATTTGAACCAGCGGAGTAACTGTAAAAATTCAAAATTACAAATTCTTACAAGTACATTAGCAAAAGATCATTAGACTAGTTCAAATTGAGGATTAATATTAGTGACTATAAAAGTAAAGAAGACATCCAACAAATAACCTAGTTAACCAAAGCAGAAGCAGTAGCAGATTCGTACTTCCAGGTTGGTGGCAAAACAGCAACGGTTCTGTAGTATCTAGCCAATCTGTGAATTCTAGATTCAATCAAAATCAATCTGAATTTGGAATCCTTATCCTTTCTGTTTCTTTCCAAGTGCTTTCTAACAGAGACAGCCTTCTTGATCAAGAAGTACAAATCTTCTGGAATTTCTGGAGCCAAACCGTTAGATTTCAAAATTCTCAAGATCTTGTTACCAGTGACAGTCTTAGCTTGGGAAACACCGTGAGCATCTCTTAAAATAACACCAATTTGAGATGGAGTCAAACCCTTTCTAGCGTACTTGATGATTTGTTCAACAACAGCGTCTGGAGACAACTTGAACCAGGATTGGACGTTTCTGGAGTATGGGATGGCTGATGAGGACATACCCTTACCCTGTAATAATTAACATCGTGGTAAAAAACACGGTGTTTAAAAAAGGTTAGTATGGTGAAAAAAATGAAAAGTGTACTTTACCAATACAACGATCATCAAAACTGGTATCGCTCAGCTTATGATCTATCAAGAGAATTCGCAAGCTAAAGGGAACAGAAATGAAACAAGTCTCAAAAGAAGTGATGTTATGGAATGGAAAGAATGTGGTTTTGGCTAATCATAGACCTATCATGAAAAATCACTTTCATGTAGCTCAAATATGACTAGCAAACAACAATTTATTAATATATCCATAATCAACTTCAATCACCTTGAAATCCATTTCCATTTCCTTGAAACAAACTCACAAACATCTTGAAAAACCCACCGACATCGATCCTAATTTTGGCTCTGTATTCGTATATTCTTGCATGATGCTGGAACGGATACACACGTTACTGTGCATTCTACCCATTTTGATTGATTGTTAATTTGTTTTGTTGTTGCTGTAGTGTGTAGCGTTGATGGTTTCTTCAAGCTCTAGAACAGTGTTCGTTAGTTTAAACTGTTCATTTGAAGAGGATGGAAAATTTTCAGAAATGTGGTTGGATCGACAGAGTGAGAGCTCCTGCGAAGAGAATTTGGCGCGTTGGAGTCGTGCGTTTACTGATCAGTGTTTCATAATGTCACGTGCTCCTAGAGAGGGTTACGCGCCCTCGCCTATCTTACCATTGCTACAAATGATATCAGAATCAAGGGGTAATTGCAACCCAACAACAAAGCAAAAACAAAAAAACGGATAAACTGTAAACAATAACATTAAACAAATGAAGTAAAACAAAAAAAAAATCAAGCGATGCATCAACAACTATAAAACCAATTGGCAGGAAAGATATACAATTTTGAGTGCGCCTCAAACCAATGCATTAAAAAATTACAACCAATTCAAATATAAGCAACTGTCACTTACTTCTTAATATGATCAGCCAATTCTTCAAAATCTTCTTCATCATCAATTTCAATAAACTTATTAGCACTAATCTTGTCTTTAAATTGTTCCAAACAACCAGCATACAACATCTTGCTCTCCTGTTTACTTGTGCTAGGTCTATAGTAAACAAAAACCAAAGGATTCATCAATCGTCCATCACTTGAAGTATATGGATAACTGAGAACAATAAAACGTGGTGTATTTTCAGGCAACTCTTCAACTAAACTTTCAATGGAATTCAACACTGGTTCATTTTCTGGTTCTTGATACTTAATTTCATACGTTTTAGGATCAATTGAATAAATTTGAGCTTCCATTTCTTTAGCTCTGGCACTGGATAGCCTGAACTTACGTAGTTTCTGGGTGGTTTCTGTTGGGAAAGTGTACAATGATTGGGACATGTTGTGATAATTGCTGTTGTGGCTTATCTATGTGGACAGGGAGTATAATGTATGAGAGATTAGTTAACGTTGTCTAGAATGTTTTGCCTAGTGGTTGGTGGTAAATACTGCTGGTTGTTAGAATAGTATCCTGTATCTGATGAGTACTTCAAAGATGGTTTAGTTTGCGGTACGTGTGTACGTGGGGAACAGGAATCATGGAAATTGGAATCATGAATCATACAAACAACCGATCCACGAACACCGATCGAGCCAAAATTGTCCGAGCCCGCTGCTCCTCGGCTCGTTTAGTTTCGAATTTGCTGCAACATTCAGATCAGTGATTCGCCACTGGCAGCTGGCTGGCTGGAAAGTGCTGTTCTCCGTTATCTCAAGGAGTATAAAGAAAACAAATAGTCAAATTTATATTAGCCTGGATAAAAACAATTGGAGCAAAAGGAAAAGGACGAAGATATTGAAATCGGCGTATGCATGGCAGAAAATAGAAGATACTAGTAAAAAAATCAAATTTGTAAAGAAAAAAAAGCTAAGGTTAAAATCAGTTCATTTGAACAGATGATATGAGTTAATAGACGTGAACGGTGATAGGACCCATGTGGGCAAAAGACAAGATAAAAAAAAGGCAAAAGGCAAAAGGCATACGGAAATACAATTAGTTGTCTAAACCAGCTAATTCGGCCTCTTCATCAGCGGTAGCTCTCTTCTTCAAAACCAAATCATGTCCAGTGACTCTCTTGTAAATGTCTTTGACATCATCAGTAGTGGTTTCAAAATGAGATGATGGATCATAAGACTTGGAAATGTAAACATTATCCTTGGTACCATCTTCCAATGGTTCATACAATTCAGCCATTCCCATTAACACATCCTTGGTTTCACCAATAATCTTGAAAGCTGGCTCTAATTCTAAGTGTGGCTTATCAGTTTCAATAATGGTGGAGATAATTGCCAGGTAATGACCCTTAGTGGCAATATTGTGGGCAGCAGAAATCACAGCAATATAGATATCATTCTTACGACCAACTTGGTTTTGTGGAATGATAATTTGAGCAGAATCAGCACCATTGGTGTTTGGAATAGGATGATCCAAAATACACATGGCTCTGATAACTTTGTGACCAGTTGGCTTCACCTTCTCTGGAAAATAAGTTGGATCAGCAATCACTATAGGTGCCTTGGCAGTACCTTCCTTAGTCTTAACACCAGCAAATTTACCATCGGCATCACGAAGAACTTCTTCAATTGGTGTATCCAACATGAAAGTACCACCGTAAATAGCAGACAATCTAGCAAAACCTTGAGGCAATTCACCCAAACCGTACAATGGGTAAATGTATGGAGACTTACCGTATCTAGCAACAGAGCTCAAGTACAACACAATTCTGTCATATGTTTCTCTGATTGGTTGATTCAAATAGTCATCGTTTGACCACAAGGCCATTGCATGACCAATGAAATCTTTTGTACCTCTTTCTAAACCATACTTGATGTACAATTCATCCATGGTATTCTTATCAAAGTCCAAACCACCGTGGGTTGAGGCTTGATCTTCATTGTACTTGATGATGAATTCAAGGAAACTCTTCATTCTTCTCTTTTCAAAGAAACCCATCAATGGAGAACTAATGGCTTCAGTTTGGTTTGATGGAACCTTGGCAATTTTACCGCTTCTATAAACAAATGAACCAGAAATTTGCTTAAACTCCATGTAACGGGTAACATCAGTGTGAACCAAGATGTTTGTCAATTCACCATTGGACATCAAGAACTTTGGAATCAAATCAACATACCAGTCTCTATCTCTACCAAACTGTTCTTCATATGGCTTGCTTGGCTTGAACTTCTTGTACAATTGACTTAAGTTCAACGAAGCACTCTCACCACCGTAGTATTCTTGCTTATCGATATGTAAAACCTTTTTGCCATCGATGGACAACAAACCAGAAAGGATACATTCGGTTAAACCAGTACCTAAAACGATAACGTCGTAATTTTCATCCATTGTTTTCTTATATTGAGATTGAATTGGGTTTCCAAACTTGATTGACACAGCTGTAACTAGTGAGTATGGCAGGAATGTCTGTTTAGTTTGCAAAGTGTAAGGCGACCAGAAAACGGAAAACCAAACACCACTGAAAGAGATGAAATTCGTTTACTGTACGCTTCAGCTGTAGCGTGTGTGTTGTTCGGTGAGGCAGTTTGGCAGGTGTTTTACGGAAGGCGCCCAGCGGCTCAGACTTCTCATGTCTCTGCACAGCCTGACAAGTTCATACTTACTTCAAGAAAGTGGATTATTCAACGTAAATAAAGAATGGTATAAAATTGGAGTAAAAAGTCTGTTCATGCAAAAAGAATTGAAAAAAAAAAAAAACAATTGGCGGAAATTATAAGAAACTCTACAAGTGGTTAATGTTCAATTTCTCATGTTTGAAAACTCTGGTTCCTCCTCCACCAAGATAATCACCAACAACATGTCCATCACCTCTCATTTGATAGTAATAACAGACCAAACCTTCAAGACCAACAGGACCCCTAGCATGAATCTTATTTGTAGAGATTCCAACTTCTGTTCCAAAGCCGTACCTGAATCCATCAGCGAATCTAGTTGAACAATTCCAATAAACACCAGAAGAATCAATTCCTTGTAAAAATTTCTCAGCATTGGCCTTATCTTCAGTAATAATGGCATCTGTATGCTTTGAAGAATGTTGATTAATATGGATGATGGCATCATTCACCGAACTAATTGGCTTCACGGCAATGTCGAATGATAAAAATTCTTTATTGAAATCTGCTTCCGTGGCTTCGACAAAGAATTTGGAGTAAGATGACGAAAGTTCTTTTGGCAAGGATTCTAGGAGTTCAGGAACAAGATGAGATGTAACTTCAGCTTCAACCAATGCTTTCAAGATATCAGTGTATGATTCAGTGCCTATCAATTTTTCATTAATCAAGAGTGTTTCCACAGCATTACAACCAGCTGGATAATTTGTCTTTGCATCAACAATGATCTTAGTTGCTTTTCCGATGTCCGCAAATTCATCAATATAAATGGAACAAATACCATCAGCATGACCCAAAACAGGAATCTTTGTGTTATCTTTGATATTTCTAACCAAAGCATTTGAACCTCTAGGAATAACCAAATCAATATATCTATCTTGTTTCAACAAATCACTCACTTCACCTCTCGTTGAGATCAATTGAATTGCATTCTTAGGAACTTTGGTTTCTTCAGCCAATATATGGTTAATAACATCAGCCAATACTTTAAACGTTTCCAATGATTCCTTTCCACCTTTCAAAATAGCAGCATTACCGGATTTGATAGCTAACGCAGTAATATTAGCAATCACTTCAGGTCTGCTTTCAAAAATGATAAGCAAGACACCGACTGGACAAGTTAATCTGTATAAGTTTAAACCATCATCCAATTTTGTAGCCAGTGTCACTTTATTCAATGGATCATCCAACTTGGCAACATCCAAGACACCTTCACACATGGAATCGAATTTCCCATTTTTGGAGAGATCCAATCGTTTGATCAAAGATGGGGATAGCCCATTTTTGATGGCTGAATCCATATCTTTTCTGTTTGCTTGCAAAATTTCATTTTTGGATGCTAGTAAACCCTTATTAATTTTTTGCAACGCTTGCGATCTTTCATCATCAGAGAGGGTTTTGAGCACAGTTGAAGCCAAATGTGAGTTTCTTGCAATTTCTTCAGCCATGTTGAGGTTATGTTGTTCTTAACAGATGACGGATTTCTGAGTTTGTAGGTGTTACGAACCAGCGATCTTGCATGGAGTTGATTCATCAATGCTGAATGCTGAGTCAGTCAGACCCTCCAGGCTTCTCCTCAGAGAGACGGAATTTAGTCAACTTAGCGGTGCACAGGTGTAGATGTGCATATAACTTTTTTGAAGTAATTGTGGCGGGTAGCGGCTGTGAAGCTCCCGGGTGTACTATAGTCATAAGTTTTGAGACGAGCTATCTCAAATTTTAATGCAGGAGAGAAACTTATATGATGAACAATTTAAAGTGAGTAAATTTATATTAAAACCATATGTACTTCTACATAATTAAAGAAAAAAAAACTATTAACCATATTTGGCCCTACATGCTCCTATGCATTCAATTCAAACAAATACAACCAAACATGATTGACCGTAAACCAAAAATTACAACTGCCATTCAATGCAGAGGAGTCCATTTCACCGTAATGGTTCCAAATCAAAGGTGGGGGCATGTAACTTATATATTCCACAGAAAATCTAGAAAATTAACCGGCAGAAAACTCATAAACCATCCATTTGTACCAGATAAAATAACAAATTAACAATCCTGTACCGTGTAAAATAGTAGCTCATCAATAAGTTAATCATTGGTATCAACAGAAGACGAAGACAATCTCAAATTGAGCTAGAGAGCGAAAGTAGTGGTGAACAGCAGTGGCCGTATGAATATATACATTTATTTATGGAAAATAGCGTAGACGCAGACACATGAAACCGTTGGATTCAAAAAATTCAAAAGCTGAGTAGATTCCGCATTTAAACAAGGAAAACAAGAATGGAAATAGAGTTTGGGCGAGACATAAGTGCCGGTCTACGACAGAAATAGTATGCACAATAATCAGTTCAGCAGGTTAGGGCACCGGTGTTAGTGGTATTTGCCAAATTGAGACAACAGAGTTAGTGTAATCTCGGTTAATGGAGACACCAGAACCACCAGATGTATGGATCAGATTAGCAAATTGAGATAACAGGGTTAGTGGGATCTGGATCAGATGGCCGAATTGAGACAGTAGAGGTAGTGGAATCTTGATTTGATGGACACAGGAGCCACCAGCAGCAGTACCACCCACATAGACAATAGGTTAACCTTCAGCAGTTGAGTTGACCCAAGTCGAAAAGATTGGAATGAAGATGGCACCAGTACCACCCAAAAAGTTGATTTGACCCAAGTTGGGGAGAAACAGGTGAATGTGAGAAAAGTGGAGTTAAAAACAGCACCAGCACCACCCAAATTGGCAATTAATAAGTTAACCTTAGCAGTCGATTTGATCCAAGTTGAACAGAAGACAGCACCAGTACCACCCAAATAGACAATAGGTTAACCTTCAGCAGCTGAGTTGAGCCAAGCTGAAGAGATTGGAATGAAGACAACACCAGCACCACCCAAAAAAGGTCAATGTGGCAGTAGAATACAAGAAAGATGTCTCCTATAGAGTAACAACCCAAGCAGTGACAGTATCAATGACAACCTGATAAAATATATAGACAGTGTTCATCGAGAAATCAGATCAAGTACCAATGACTAAGCAAGAACAGAATGGTGTCCTTTGGATTTAGCAAACCTTCAGCAGTACCCAGAAACAGTGGTGGAGTTGAACAGGAATTGCGTTCATTGAACCCGTTAGTAGCAGTGTCAGATTAAGCACCCACCAATCATCTAGCACCCAAACTATCTCAACCAGTTTGAACATTTTCTACCTTCGTTACTGAGAGTACTCCATCTTCAACTGTTCCATTATCCATATCTGCGTATTCCAGGATACACCTGTACCACCCAAATGGACAATTGGTTAACCTTCACCAGATGATTTGAGCCAAGTTGAAAAGCGTTGAGTCAAGACATCTAGTGTGTACCTACCTATCTATTACCAGCCTGTATCACAAATCACAATTATGCCTAACTTCACCAAACTAACAAATACAGTTATCCAAATGAGCACAAAGAACACACATATTACAGTCATCCAAAGTGAAATATATCAACGATAAACTGGCTGTCTTAAGCTCGTCAAAGCAAGTCGATCAATATATAAGGGCTCGTTTAACTTACCCTTTTCATGAGTTCCAAATCAAACCAATATGTTGGTCAACAAAGCATTATTAGATAATTCTCAATTTGATGAATCCCAAGATAAAGAAAAGGGTTGATGGTTCATAGTTTGGTTTATCCTTTGATGTGTTATGAATACCCATATGCAGCCAGTTCTCATGCCTGGAAGTCTCAACGAATTCAACGACCGGTCATTTTGAAAAGATTTCACGCACAGAGGTTATATCCACAGCTTGCCAGTATAGTGATGTGATGGGATATATCAATTCAACCGATATTATCCGAAGCTATATGAACCATCTTGGTTCTAGTTGGTATTGTTGCTCACGTTTAATTAGTTCCCTACTGTCCATGTAATCCAAGAAGCTTTGAATGGATGATTGAAATTCAAAAATTTGGAATTTAATATCATTGAAGTTGAAGAAATTTAGAGCCTGTTAGATGTTCACTCACTCATCATGAACCATCTTCTACAATAATAGGCATTACAAAAGGTGGGATGGTCAATGGTGGAAGTTTTTTAGCTAATCAACCCCAGTCATCCATCCCTTTCTGCTTCTATAAATGAAATCAACTCAGACGTTACTATTGATAGTGTAACCACCCAATCTGGTCATCCAGTTACCCAAATCAATAGACAAAGAATGTTACACCATTGGGCTCAAACGAATTCATCTTTCACTAGCAACCATCGAACATATTTCAAATCAAAATATATTCATGAAGATTCAAGGTTCAAAATTCGGTATAAGGGTTTTGAGAAAGGCTTGATCAAGATAAAATTAACCATATTGACTGAAATTTGAACTCCCTTTAGCCAAGTATAAGGTGAGTTGAATCACCGGATCAACTAGATTTTGATTGTCTTCAACTCCGATCATATTGCCATGAAATACCAGGATCATTGAGTTGCCAAGCTACAAATTTGATGGAATCATGGCACATTCTAGAAGAAGAATATATTCATTAACTTGGATTTTTTCAATGTAAATTGAGCTGAGCCTTGATTTTTGTTCATTCAAGCATAGACATTGTACGTACCAGAGCTGCTAGATTTATGCTTAACACATGGCTTGTACAATATAGTCAACTTCTCTTCAATTAAAGAATTTGAAGTTATTTCATCCAAATTTAGCCATTGTTGATGGATGGCCTAGTACCCTAGGCTAAGTAAATTGCAAGGAGGCAAAGTACATGCCCGTGTAATATATAACGTACTGAAAGTTTGACATGTTTGTTGGTTAACTAACTGGCTACGATACCGTTTAATTTGTAACCCGAGTACGATATCAAGATTTGCAAGCCTATATCCAAAGTGGCGTCTAACTAGCGACAACGTAAAGTATGCGTTAGTATACGCTCTCAAGAAATTGATCCAACGTTCACTCTGCATTGAACTCAACCTTATCATCCGTATACACAGTTTTTCAGTTTTCTCAACTGAAACTCGAAGACATCACATCTGATTGTTAACACTTTACTTTTTCAAGCTGATCTATATACCACATTAACTTGTATGTGAAATAATAACAGGACGTGTCGTAAAGTGAATACCATTTCCAGAAATTTAAACAAGTATCTAATTTGAGCCAACCAGAATTTCCTTAAGAGGCAAGTGCTCATTAGTTTACCCTTTTAAGAAGAAGCCTCGTTTTGGATTGACGTTTGTTTGTTAGCGCAAAAAAAAAAACTTTGACATGACAACGGCTCAATTTAGTTGATTGTAAAAATTTTAATTGGATTGTGCCTGAATAGCACAGCCAGGATACTAGTGCTTGCCAATAATAGACTATTTATAGAAGCGGCTTAGCGTGCATACATGAATCAGTGACTCAGACTCAACTGGCTGTTTGTCGACACTCACTTGGTGGTGGGCTAGAGCCTAGAACGGCCTTATAAAATTCTTATGTGCCCGGTCCCCTGAATATCACTCTCTAGTCTCGAGTCTCAGACTTTACAAGCTCGAGACAAGCATGCCCGTCAAAACATTTATGGGGATTATACAATTCAAACGCAGGAACTGTTCAACTTGTAAACACGTTTATACAAACTCGGTTTTTAATAAATTTCTAACGGGAACTAAGCTCTGATAGAGAGGAACAGTAATATGAGTTGTCATGTATGCTTTATAACCAAATCTGTTATAAGCAATCCGTCGAATTCGATAAAAGATCTTTGATTCGTTACCTAGAAATAGATCGATGCCCAATGCCCATGTACAACTTGACGTAAGAAAATGATTTTTCATCGATCTTATCAGGCCGCCTATACTATCCTCTTTGCACGTTCGAACATGTAGAAAATATAGCAAAATTAAAGGGATCCGTCGTGTATTGCACATGGGCTGGGATACACACATGTGTACTAAATATTGATAACGTCAAAACCAAAGATTGTGGTGTATGGGTACATTGAACGGCTATCTCGATTAACAATCCTACACGTACTGCTGCTGAGGACTTCGGTGTAATCAAGACTTTTAAAGGGACTTACTAGGATACAGTTATTCTCGATCTATCGGAGGAAGGCGTATTGACATGTGTGGTGACATGAGGTGACATGTGGTATATAGTTGGTAAAAGCTTTGTTTTAACCCTGAATTGTGGATATCGAATTTCGAAGAAGAAGAAATGAGTCTGCTTGCTTAATGTTGTAGTATAAGCAGAAAAAAAGGTGTACAAAAAATGTCAAAATTACGCGTCCGTCCTGATAACACTAGCAATTGTCCTGCCTATTAATGCGTCTTCTAACTATCTTGTCGACATACTTCATTAGCTTCGAGATCAGCCTAATTAATTGATTCACAGATCCGGACCGGACTACCAGATCCTGTATTTACATGTTTTCAGGAGGAAGGAAGAATTCTTTCTCTATGAATCCTTCTTTACTACTATTACCTGAACTATAGGTAAGGCGTATAACTCCACAGTTCATAATTTACAGGGCTATCATCAATTCAGTATATGTGTCATGACATTTCTTAACTGCAAGCAGCTAGGCAAAAACAAAACAGCTGGAACGAAAAGCAGGTCCCAGATCGAGAGCAGACCAGTTTTTTACATGCTGGCACAGTCGGGACTTTTCCGGTTCATCCGATTTCTAAAAAAATTAGGAGGCTTAACATTATCTGGTGGACTGGTCACGACTCAAAAAATCAGAATTTTCTTGCTTTTTTTCTCTGTTCTGCTTATGAAAAGTTCTCTAATCTTGCACAAGTACTGGATTTGGCAAGACACATGCCCGAATTGGTGCAGAAACAGCTTCGGAACCGGAACTTTACCTGTTCTCCTCAGTCTCTGGAACTGTCGACGCTCTTCGACAAGCTTCGATCGAACAAATTCAAAAGAAAAATTGAGGCTGCAGCTTATAGATATACGCGGACCGCATTTTATTCTTTCATTTACAACATTAAAAAAAATTGTTTGACCTTAATCCTCTGCTAAAGCCTTTATCTGGACTTCTTGATGAATTTTCTGGCAAAAACCCTTCCGTCTATAAAAGGATCACCTTTTCCCACTTCCTGCTTGTTTGCTTTCAACGGGTTTTCCCCATCTTTTCCCTCTTAAGAAACCAACACGTAGTTCAAGTTTAATCGTTCACAGCTTACAGCTTATCAAACACACAAACTCATTCACACACTCACATACATAACTATATCGAAAATGCAATTCTCCAAAGTCATCGCTTTAACTGCTGTCTCATCTGTTGCCCTTGCTGCACACACCAACTCAACTGTTTCTACTTCCAACTCTACCAGCAACGGTTCTTCTGAATCTTCTTCTGCTATCTCCACTGCCGGTGCCAACATTAACAACTACGGTTCCGTTGCTTTGGGTGCTGGTTTGGCTGCCGCTATCGCTCTGTTCTAAGCTTGATTAAGACACTTTGCAATATCCATATCCAATTTATGCTATGCATTTGATTTGATTTTTTAGTTCATTCCGTTTTCCCATTTGCTTTCTCAACTTGTTTTTATTACTACTATTAAGCTTTCAATCGATCATTCATTTCAATCCTTTGGTTTATCAGCTATACTAGAAATCACCTTGCCTTTTCATTCACCCCTTTGGTCTTATCACTCAAATTCATTCGGTTTTTACACATGCATGGAATTTCTCCATGATGGTTATATCGTTTTGAAGATACTGTACTACTTTTCTTTGATTCTTTCCTTTCATTCTTTTTTTTATATATTATAGGTTCACTTCACTACTTCTAGTTTAATTACTTAATTCATAATTTTTCCTTTTTTCCACGGCTAATATTGTCACCTCAAGACCAGTAAATTTGTTTGTAGATTTAAAGGTAATTCTAGCATGTGTAAGTACGGGCTGTGCGGTAATTCCATCTCTGTAACTAGTAAATTTGTGTGACGCGTCTAGGACAGCTTCTTTTTGAAAGCTAGCTGTCACGAAAAGTTTCACTTTCAGCTTTAAACACGGTTTCCTAAACCAATCACAATACCAAACATAACCATACTTATTCTTAACAGCCAACGAAAGATACATGATTCTACCACATACATATGACCATTCAAAGAGTTTCAAATCACAAGAGACAAAGAACTTTAAGAAACCATGAAATTGTTGTGATAGACAGTGACAGTGATGACAACCAAAACACTGATGAAAACGACAGCACACAAAACTCAAAGCCTTCAATCATCAATCTTTCGGATGATGATGATGAAATCATTCCTTTGTGCAACAATGAAACCAGTTCATCGGATCCGGAGAATGGTGACTGCGGTAATCACATGAACCATAACAGCAGTGATGCATCCGAGATGGATGACCGAAAGCACAGGGTAAGTTCAACCCAAAATAAAAAGAGAATGCTAGAAGATGATATTATCGAAGACTACGATAGTCACAACTCCAATCAATTCCTTATATCCCAAGATCAGTACACAACTTCAAATTTCCTTTCAGTGTCGCCATCCTCGTACACGTTACCAACACAACCACCACAACCATTGTCAACTCACAATACAACAGCAGTTATCCCATCCTATATTGACAATAGTACAGATAGTGAAAGTGAAGATGAAGTTCTCACGTTACGGAATGTTGAAAGGTTATCCATGGATTTCATGAAGTCTATTGAAGAAAAAAGAAGATTGGGAAGAATAAAGCTTGGTAAGCATGATTATGAAAGTTCACCAGCAGTAGATATTCCAGTGAACGATGCCATTTCTGCTACTGAAGTTGAACAGGAAGAAGAACAAAAGGACCAAGAAGTTGTTGGGTCTTCAGTGGAGGTTGTATCATTCGATGGGAATAGTGATGATGGAGAAGTCGAATGTTTGGATGAAAATGATCAAGGGAACGCGAAGAAGTATGAGCATGAACATGTTGCCTATGACGACGATAAAGATACCTACAACGATAATAATAATGGACATGAAGAAAAAGAACATGATATCAAGGCTCAAAATCAACAAGTTGTCTCTACACAAGGTAGTTCCTCTTTGTTGATGAGTAGTAGTTTCCAAGATGTCCAGAAGCCAGCAGCAGTAACTCAGGGTATGATACCTACTTCAGAAACACAATCACAGCCACAAACACAAAAATCTTTGACAACTCTTCCTGTTCATAGACCTTATCCTATTTCGAGTTACCCTCATGGAAAAGACGAGACATCTAATCAGAACTTTGAGCTGAAATCATCCAACCACCAAGTTCCTGAAACCGGTACCCGAAGGCGTAAACCGGAGAAAGTTAATTTGAAAGATGGCTGTGTTGAATCAAATAAAGTTGGGAATGGCGGGTCTTTGAGTGGAAGTGGGGATTGCCAGGGCAATGGAACTGTAGTTAAACGACGCTTGAAACGAATCAGAGTTGGCTTGTCCCGGAAGGCTAAAGTCGATCCATTACATCCAAAACTAGTGGAACGATATAGACGAAGTTGTGAGGGCTCAAGCTGAGGTTGATATGATCACATAGGTTTACGGTTTACTGTATAGAGTTAGTTTGCAAAGAATTGATGTTTTTTTTTTTTAAAAAAATGTTAAAAATGAAGAAAGAACAAATGTACGGAATGATTGATAACTGTTAACGACAAGAGAGAAAGATTGGGAAGAAAAGAACTTAGAGTAGTAATTAAATATTTGCTAGACACATGTGCACACCGGTCAGTATACCCCACCAGGGTATAATCTGGGGAAAGAGAAAAGCCAAGCTAACACTTATAAAATGAAATGAGGAATGCAGAACTATTTGATGGAAAATGTAAACACAAATAACACAGATGATCAGTAATAGACCAGACAACTATAATTCATCTCTAGCAGGCAAGACTTCAACCAACTCAGTAGAGAAGAATAAAGTAGCTCTTGGGGGAATCAAACCACCAGCACCTCTATCACCGTAAGCCATACTTGGAGGAATAACCAAATCACGTTGTTCACCAACACACATCTCTAATAAACCTTCATCCCAACCTTGGATGACTTGACCAACACCTAATCTGAAAGTAATTGGTTGACCTCTGTTGTAAGAAGCATCGAATTCAGTACCATCTTCTAAAGCACCTCTGTAATGAACTTTAACTGTGTCACCTGGTTGGGTTCTATATGGACAGTTGGCAATTTGCTTTCTCACTGTGATTGTTAATTTGCCGTCGTTAGAACCTGCTGAAACGAGAGTTGACAAAGTAGCCAATGTTAATAGAGTCAATGATTTGAAGTTCATTTTTTGGTATTTGTATCTGTGTGTAAGGATTGCTTTAGAGGAGTCAAGAAACAGGTGATTTCACAGAGGAAAAACAAGGTGTAATGAATTGAAGTTGTTGGGGTTGTTGAAGTCTTGTGAAGTATCGAAGTTCTGAACTTGTGGGTTAAATTTATATGAACTAAAGATTATAGTTTGTTTTTGGTATGAAATTCAAGTCGTTTACGGGAAAATGTCAACAAATAATGACACCCGCAAAGTACAAAGTGGCCAGCAGTCGACAAAGAAACTGCCTTACGTTATGTCTTACGCTGGTCGACGGTGTCTCGACATTTTTTGGCCCTTGAATTCTGTCTGTTAGGAGTGTCGACACAATTCGAACTCTTTTCACGTACGCGTAAGAAATTAAAATCATTTTTGATGATTTGGTGTGTTTTGACGTGTTCGACGTGTATTCAAACAACCCTAACTTTGATTTCCAACACATATACAACCCTCAAACATATCAACATGTCATCAGGAGGAGCAGAGTATCTATCCAACGACGCCATTCTTGGTCTTAAAGATGACACAACTTCACAACAAGAACAGCAACTACCAGAGAAACCAGTTCGTAAAGTTTACAAATTAACGGACGAGTTCATGCTTGGACCAAGAGGTATACCAGAATTACATAAGTCGTTGAAAAATTTCAAATTTATTAAGAAAAACAAATATAGATCAAGTTATGAAAAATATAAACAAGGGTCATATGGGGCATCTTATCAATTTCAAAACCTAACCAATTTACTCTATGTTTACCAAAAATGGGGACACGATATTTACCCCAAGTATAAGTTCACTGATGTGATACCTGTCATTAATAAGGCTTCAAGTACTCCATTGACTAAACAATACAAGAGAAAATTGATTTTAGATGAGATTGGTAAAGTGTTTGCTACAAAAAATGGACAAGATGATCAACAGAATAACAATGACATAGACGCAAACACAAATGGTAATTCAACAACAACCAGTAATGGGAATACAACAAAAGCGTCAAGCTCAACTCAAGAAACAACCAATCCACTATTTGTTGGTGGTATTGATTCAGATGAAGAGCTGTATACACCATCAGATTTAGTGCACTTACGAAGCAAGTCTGCTGAGCAACAGAAACAGTCAGAAAAGGAAAAAGAAGCTGATGTTGAAGACGACGACGATGATGATGATTTCTTACGTGAATTAAATAAAGGACTAACTGATGCATCTAATGTGATGGCAAATAATGCTAAGTTAACTACAAAGGCAGCTGGTAATCAAGATATAACTAAGAACGATCAAGCATTGGTTGATAATGGCACTACTACGAATACGGGTCTGGATAAGCAGGAGAAAGATAAGAATGACGATGATAACGATGAAGATATGTTTAGTGTAGATGATGATGGATTACTTGATGAAGTGCTGAATAAGAATAACAAGAATGAGGCAACGTCACAGGCACAAGATGAGTTCCCTACTGAGTTCATGGAGCAATACGAGGAAGAAGATCCTGAGTTGGCTATTATGAGAGAAATGGGGATGTAGTATCAAAGTCATTGTATTACTTTCAAATTGTATAGGTTTTTATAAATACACGGCACAACTTACAAGTTACAAGCATGTAGAAACAAACCACAACAGAAAAACTTGTCGCACGAATTTCGAGTCGCGCGCGAGGGCAAAATCTCCCTGTTCGATTGAGAATAATTCAGTTCAGCAGTTGCGATCGCTGCTCGCTGCTCAATTTGAAGACTCAAGTCAAGTTTCAACTTCCAGTACGGGAAAACACCAAAACATCAACAACACCAACACCACTTGCACAGTACACATCAACACCACAGAACATCTCCAACAAGCAGTCGCATTCAAGTGACACCGTTGAATCAAACACACTCAATCAAGCTTACCTGAAAAAAAACAGCTTACGCCTTCCTGCTTGTCCGCTTTTCCCTTTTCGCATCGAGTAGGTTGTCACATCTCTACAGATCCCTTCAACTCAAGAACATTAACTCAACCTTATCTGAGTTTTACCATTTCTATATTCATTGCTAGCAAACACATATTTATATAGAAGAAGGAATCACAAAGATGCCACGTCGTACAAGACACACAAAACCAATCCCAATGGATGATGAGGACGATGATGATTTCCAAGATGAACCAGTTGATGATGAAGAAATCTCTGAAGAATTCGAAGAAGATCCACAACCAAAGACCCCTCCTAAGGAGGAGAAAAAGCCAGAAGTTACTGCAGTCACTGTTGATGAGGATGATGATGATGATGAAGAGGCCTTGTCAACGAGAAAAAGAACTAGAAAAAGAGTGAATTATAACGAAGATGCCCAATATGCCGCTCTGAACGTTGATGGATCAGATGAAGAAGAAGAGAAAATCAGTAAGAAGAAGAAAAGAAAGAAGAATGATGACGATGATGATGATTTCCAGGACGCTGATGAACCACAGTTTGAAGATGATAACTTTGACGATGACGATTTTTTGGACGATGATTCGCTTTCCAAACCAAAAAGGACAAGAAATCCTGGCTTTGTGGTGAAAGATGATGATGATATGGGTGATGATGAATTTGAATTGCATGATACAAAGAAAAGAGGAAAGAAATTGAAAAGAGGAGGACGTAGAAGACGTGATATAAGATCAAGCTTCACTGAAGGTGATGATACAGTGCAACACGATGAACCTTTAACGTTGCAAGATGAAATCAAACAATTGGCTGAAGACTCACCATTGAATTCACCAAAACAATACAATTTGCGTGAACGTAAGAACGTCAACTACACTATTCCTCCTCCACTGTTACCAGATGTTCAGTTAGATGATGATCCGTCTTTAGCTGGTATTTCTCGTGGTGCAAACACAGGAAGTCCAAGAAGAGGTCGTTTAGGAGGAAGGTATGGGAATGCCAATGTTTTCAAAAGACTTTTCCCAACAGCTGGTCCTTTCGGTGGTGGTGACGTTCAAGCATTGTTTAACCAAGGTGCCGTTCCTGACGGGTTAACCGCTTTAGGTAACGTTGAATCTAGTGATTCTGAAGATGATAATGATTTGTTCAAAGCTACCGATCCGAATGATACTTCACATAAGATGAACATTATTACAGCTGATAATATGCCTGGTGTTCCAGGTGCTAAGAAGAGAAATACTCTGGCTGATACTGATCCATTGGGTGTTGATACGAACATTGATTTTTCCGCAGTTGGTGGTTTGAGTAATTACATTGATCAATTGAAAGAGATGATTACTTTGCCTTTATTATACCCTGAGATTTACTCCAAGTTCCATATTACACCACCTAGAGGTGTTTTATTCCATGGTCCTCCTGGTACAGGTAAGACCTTAATGGCAAGAGCTTTGGCTGCTTCGTGTTCGTCACAGGACAAAAAGATTACATTTTTCATGAGAAAAGGTGCAGATTGTTTATCAAAATGGGTTGGTGAAGCTGAAAGACATTTAAGATTATTATTCGAGGAAGCTAAACAGCAGCAACCTTCAATCATCTTTTTCGATGAAATTGATGGTTTGGCACCTGTGAGATCTTCCAAACAAGAACAAATTCATGCCTCTATCGTTTCCACTTTGCTTGCTTTAATGGATGGTATGGATAATAGAGGTCAAGTTATTGTCATTGGTGCCACTAACAGACCAGACTCTGTGGATCCTGCTTTAAGAAGACCGGGTAGATTTGACAGAGAGTTTTTCTTCCCTCTACCAGATTTGAAATCCCGTGAGGAGATTTTGAACATTCACATGAGAAAATGGGAAAACAAGTTGAACCCAGAATTTGTTAAAGAGTTGGCCAAATTGACGAAAGGTTATGGCGGTGCCGACTTAAGAGCCTTATGTACGGAGAGTGCATTAAATTCTATTCAAAGAGCATATCCTCAGATATACAAGTCTAACGATAAGTTGAAAATCAATGTCAACAAAATCAAGGTTAATCCAAGTGATTTCACTAGAGCATTAAACAAAATCATTCCATCAAGTGCCAGATCAACATCTTTATCTGCTGCTCCATTGCCTGAACATGTTGAACCATTGTTAAAGGCTCAATTCAAAACAGTTAAGGACAAATTGGAAGATATCATTCCAAGTAAGAAACAACCTAACATTTTGGAAGAGAGTGAGTATGTTGATCTTTCGTTGTTACGTGAAGATGGTGGATTTAAGCATCAACAAATGTTAACTAGACTCAAGCAGCTGAGAGTTTTCAAGCCAAGACTATTAATTTCAGGAAAATTAGGTTTTGGACAAGGTTATATTGCAAATGCAATTCTACATTCATTGGAAGGTTTCAATATTCAAATTTTAGATTTTGCTAAATTGCATTCAGATTCAACAATTTCACCAGAGAGTATAATCATTCAAATGTTCCAAGAACTAAGGAGACACAAACCTAGTGTTCTTTACATTCCTGATCTATTAAGTTTCATGCAGAATATTACACCTTCCATTAAAGCCACTATTACCAACATGACTAGAAATATGTCACCAAATGATCAGGTTTTGATTCTTGGTATGGTCGAAGAGAGTGATGAATTGAATTATGAATCCATGGATTTATTACCTGAATTAAAATCAACGTTTCAATTCAATAACAGGAACATTGTTGAAATTAAGAGACCCTCAGTTAGTGAGATTGAAGAATTTTTCAAGTTTGCATTTGATTCAATCACGCTAACACCAATTGAGTTTGATGACTTATCAGTTCGTCCAAAGAGAAAACTGAAGAAATTGAAAGTCATCAAAATGGAAGAGAAGCCTAAGGCTGATAATTTCAAGAAAGAAAAAGAGCAAGCTATGCATGACATGAGATTGAAGAATTTGTTGATGGTCAAATTATCGGTTTTGATGGAGACTTGTAAGAACCGTTTTAGAAGATTTAGAAAACCAATTATTGATGACAGTGAGTTGATTCATCTATTTGGTGGTGTGCCAAATCCAGCTGCAAGATACCAATTACAAAATGATAAGATTTTGGATACCAGTACAGGTAAATTATTCTACAACATGGATTTAGAAATAGTTGAAGAAAGATTATGGAATGGTTTCTATTCTGAACCTAAACAGTTTGCAGATGATATCAAAAGTATAGTGAGTGATTCAGAAACTGCCAATGATCGTGAAAGAATAACTAGATCGAAGGAAATGTTGGCTCATATTATGGTTGGATTGGATGAAATTAGAGTTCAAACTCCTCAGTTGTTAGAAGAATGGAAACAAGTTAGATTAAGAGAAAAGAAAAGACAGTTAGAACAATGTCAAAAGTTAAAAGAACAAGAGTTGGAGAGAGAAGCCAAGGCTATGGCTAATGGATTACAAGCACTTGCTGCTAATGGAGATGCCAATGTTGAAGGAGCGGGTGTTGCTCCTATCGGTGCTAGCCCTGCTGTTGAAGGTGTCGCTGCAGATGCAATTGAACCACAAGATGGGGATAAAGTGCAAACACAAACCCAAACCCAGGCTCAACTTCAACCTAATCAAAACAAGGATTCCAGTTTAGAGGATGAGTTCTCTGTGGTGCCAATTGAGATCAACAAATCCGATAAGATGGACATTGATAAACCAAATGAAGACTCTAACGACAAGAACAACGATGATCGAGCTGGCAATGAAGCAGAAGATGAGGAATCATCTGATGATGAAGAAGAGATTGAGGCTCCGCCAAAACAAGAATTGATAATTGATCTTGAGAAGCTGAAGTCAATTAAGGAACGTATAGTTTCATCTGCCAGTGAATTGAGTATCAGTGATTTAGAGCAATTGAATAGTAAGATCATTGAAATCGTTTACTTGTACCGTTTAGACGTGGATAAGACTCAATTGTTGAATGATTTGGAAGATGTTTTGAAGTAGTAGTTCTGTTTAGTTGTTAACTACTGATTCATCTCTTGATTGGATCCAGTGAATTTTTGATCGGTGTTTAAAGTTGTATGAATTGATAACATGTATTTTTAATGAAATTTTGTCTTTCTTAATTCTTTTTGTTTTGTTTTTTCCTCCCGTATAGCTTTGTACGTTTCTTTTCGATAATTTAGAAATGTCAAATTTGATAGTTTGAACTAATATTACTAGGTAAAGTTTATATATAAGGGTAGCATTGGATTAATGCAAGAATATATAGGGAGGATTAATTAAAATGAAGTAACTTGAAGAAAGTATGAGCTAGGGAATTGAGAGGCCTATAAACCGTATATACACACCAGATTCATATACTTAAGAGTCAAAACCCTGCTTTTCGGTATCGACAGCAACACGTTCACCATTTGCAGCATTACCATTTGACTTATCATGAATTTTTAAATTCAAGAGTCTTCTTTTCTTCTCTTTCTTCAAAGTTTTAACCTTAGCAGCAGCTTCCTTTCTCTTATGTTTAACCAAGACACCAATACAAAGAGGCATAGTGATAACTGTTATAATGACCCACGCCAACAAAATGACGATATTTCTAGCAATTGAAGCACCTTTATAAGTATCAAACAAGATCATCTTATATAGTTCATAACCATTCAAGATAGGCATAGCATACCCATATCTGTAGAATTTCGGACACAAGATTAAAGGATAAGTTGTAACACCAACGTTTAAAATGATCCAAAAAATTGAAAAACTAGGAACCATGTTTGGAGCAAATGCTTGTAACAAAATGACAACGTTTTCATTGACACCACCTAATGCAGACAATAACAAGTAAGAAACCATCCAAAATGCCATGAAACCTGATTTACCCTTGTATGCAGTATACAAATCAATCTTGAAAGCAACTTGAACTAATGAATAAGCTAAAGCAATCATTAAATAAGTGATTTGTGATGAAATGACTCTAAAGATTAAATAGGTACTGTTTTTCATGTGTTTGGAAAGTTTGGCATGATAAGGAACGAAAAATGAGAGTTGCATTAACGAAAGAACGTTCAAGTAAATTGGACCAAATTGTTGAGGAGCCAAGGCAATTGGAATATTTAAAGAAGCTTTTGTTAAATCATGTGATGTGAACATTATAGGAACAATGAAATTTGCCATTGTTGCTTCGGAAATTGAGGAAGATGATGAAGATGATGATAATTTTTTCATTATTGGACCAGTAATCAGTTTAGGTTGTAGCATCAATATCACAGTTTGTAAGCCAGTAATTGATTTTGCCAATATGGAATTGACAGCAGCATAATGTCTACCAGTTTCAAACATGACATGGTAGGCATCACTCAGATTATAAGTTTCACCGGCTTGAATGGCACTGTAGTAATCGATTGAGGCATTTGGTTTAACCCAAACAGCACCCCAATAGTGTTGATGATAAATTTGTTCTTTCATCACTTCATAAACTTTTGAAGGATCATTAGTGTAATTAGTGTAGTATCTTAATTTCCAATTACCAGCGGCTTGTATCCTAGCAACTTGAGTAGCTTCAGTTAAAGCATTACTAAAGACATCTTCTATCCCTAAGTTGGCATAAACTGAAGGATCATCCCTGAGCACAGCGAATGTGAAATTCTTAATTCTATACTCCCTATGATACATTGAGCCCCAAAAGAATGAAAAGACACCAAGAATCAAAACAAATAAAACAAAATAACCATATGCGGCCAAACCATAGATTTTCAATCTACCTTTTTTAAAATCAGGATCAAAATAACCAAATTTCTTGATTTCATTCTTCACTTTGGTTTCAGTTCTTGATAAGGCATGAGTCAATTTTCTGGTTAATCTTGAACTATTGGATGCAGTTCTATTCAGGTTGTTTCGAGTGTTGTTTCCATCTTCATTGATACTATCGTCGTCGTCATCATCATCATCGTTGACCAACATAGACAACACATCATCATCTTCATGATGTTCAGTATAATCATTTCGTGAATTCAAAGCAGGTGGGTGTTCATTCATTGTACTAGCGTAAGTTTGAGCTCGTGGTCTATTTTCATTGCCCTTGTTCTTGCCAAAGATTGAGCTCCGTCTTCTTGTGGTTTTCCTTTCATCTTCAGCATCAGGTGAAGGTGTAATATTCTCTGTTGGGGTATAATCATGAACTGAAGCAGAAGGTGTAGACGATGCTGTTGACAAACCAGTTGTTTGACGTTGTGTTTGTTGTTGTTGTTGCTGTTGTTGGTTGTTAATTCCTGAGGGCAACTCTTGGCTCTGTGTAGCTGGAGGGATCATCTGACTTGGAGGTTGCTGTTTCTCCTTCAAATTCTGCTGCTCTTTGTTGTCGAAAGACATGTTACCTGAGAATGCTGACAACAAAAACCAAACAGGGACTGTGATCAATTTAAAATGGGTCTATTCCAAATTTCCCAACGTCCAGAATCCAGATTTCAGAAGCAAGTAAGCAAGTGTGCCAGTTTAAAAAGAAAACATAGAGCTGAGAGCACTGAACAGGCAGCCGGAGGAACAGCGACGATTTCCAATTTCTTGGTACAGATGTTCATCTTCGGATTCTTCACGGGCCGAAACGACAAATAAGGAATTTTCCACCTGAGCACAGCTGCTAACAAACAATTACCGGCTGAACTGTACACTAATTTACTAGCGAACGACAACAATTGAAATTCCATGCGACATGCCCCATAAAAGACCCTTGGCACTGGCCTGATGAAAATGATAGAGAAATCCTTCTCTGATGGCCCGAGGAATTATATAACTCCTGGTTTATCTTCTGGTCCTAATATGCTTGAGTGTACTATTTCCAAAATCCATTTATAGACAACTCAATTGATGCCAGATACCAGTTCAAAATTGATCGATTCATATTGAAAGTTGTAAACAAGTTAGCAAAATGTACATCTGTCATAGCTTTATTGCTGCAAAGAATTACGTAATAGGCACCGGACCAGCTGACACTTGTGGCTGTTACGGCAAAACCCAGCCTCATGGTGTGGCGCTGCCTGCTCAAGTTTACCCGAATAAGCCGAGCATCCGAATTGAATCTATTTGAGTTTTCATAGTTTTAATTTGATTTTGAATCTGAAATTCATAGAGATACTGAAGCAGTTTTTAATGAAACTGGCATCCAATAAAAATCTTCTCTCTAAGACTCCCCTACACCCTGGCCTGGGGGTGTCGTGCTTCAAAAAGTCTTCAAAAATTTTGCATCGATAGTCTAGTGATGGTTCCTGGATGAAAAGGTTCAAAAGGGATATAGTTGCTCGTTGAATTCAATGCACCAATTGATAAATTTGAAATAGAGTTTGGACATATTCTTGTAAATGATTTCAATCTAGATTTGAAATTTCATGAAAGTGGACGAACGGAATGTATTCAAATTGGTGCTCGATTATCATGAATGAACATTGAACAATAACAGCAAACCGATGACCGTCTATCAACAAGGTGTTGTATAATCAATCAAATGTTCCTGGTGTATTCTGGTGTTTTCATTGTTCTCTTGATGATGGTATTGTCATATATAGGATAAAAGACGTCAGCAAGTTAACCGTGTCACGACACACGAGTCAAGGATGAGAGCCCATGCCGTTGAATATGGTGTTGATTTGTTTGATACTTGTTGGATTGGTTTGTGGACCCATTGATAAAGAGTGTGATAATTGATGATATATGACGAGGATGATATATCATATATCAGTTCAACGGTTATAAGGATGATGAATCAGAATGCAAGATGATTCAAAATCGAAAAGAAAAAAAAACTCAAAAGAGGCACAGCCTGCAAATTTCAATCTATCAAAATTTCAATCATCGAAAGAACAACTTGAATTTAACTGTTAGACTAGTGCCTGTGGTTTCTAGATAAACTGACACATACATCATCTCCCACATTAATCAATTTGGTCTGCTGAATCAATAAGCTAACGCTTATCCATGCATCATTTGTGGATCTGACTGAAAACAAGTCAAGAGAGACGACAATTATGACCTATGATCCATGAACAATTGCTTATGCCAGCCTACCAACATCATACATGAACCTTCAATCCATGCTTGCGTCACTACTATCTTACATTGGACATTTGATTGGTAAGAATATTAGAAAGCTTTTTTGATTCTATCCAAGTTATTGAGTGTCTGATTCCAAGGTCCACAATTAGTACTGATCAACCATTGAATTGAGGCTATGAATATGGAAATTTCAAATTTGCCAATTGATTGTGTCACATTTTTGATCAATGTTTACGATCTTATAAGGAGAGAAAGTACTCACAGAATGCGTCCATTTTACGGAAACACTAGTTTTTCTTCTTTTCAAACAAAAAAGTGAATGATCGAAGCAAGAATTTTGAGCTCTTGAGTAATATCAAAACTTTTGGTGGTTGATGGCAAACGATTTGGGCAATTGTGGTAGCACGAGCTTCGCTTACCACAAAGTGTACAAACAGTTGGTCAGATAATTGTACAGCTGATCTTCAATAATTTGGAAGAATGGATTTGTAACTTCCACTTGTAGTCAATAAAAATGTAGAACTTGCACTAAGAACAACAGATATCATGAATAAATTTATAGCTATATGTTTGAGCTTCAGAAGCAAACCAATTGTTGCCTTAACTCTATTCTGAATAATAGCTGTAAAAATAATATTCATCAACATCATGTTGAAAATCCAACGAAATCTTGGGATATACACCCAAACAAAGCATATAATGAAAAGTCATATGCTGACCTTAATTTGAATCATCATTCATGAGCTCGAATAATTGACCTTTCAACGTACTGGCGGATGATATATATCATTTGGCATGTTATCATCTTCATCATAAAAGTCAAGTAATTACTACCGGCTGTATCTTGTAATTAAAAAGCTGAATCGGGAAACACATGTGTCATGACGGACATTGATTTATAGTAATACTAGCTCGGTCTTAACTCTTAGGTCTTGTACCTACATGTGTACATGTGTGCATGTTATTCATCAGCATTTCATAGTGCGTCTTGATCTCCTGATGAATGCACATGTTAAACTGATGCAATAGATACGAGGTCAACCGTCTTTAATAGAAAAAGAATCAGAAAGTTCGACCTTCATCATGTGTTCGTTTAGGAGATGAACCTATTATCGATAGCCACTTTCTCAATTTTTTTTTACGACAGATTAATGGTCATAGATGGGATGATTTGTGGATACAACAAAGCAAGATAAATTGAATGTTGAGATGATTGTATGAGAGTAGATCGGGGATTCGGCTATATAACTCACGGTTGTTCAAAGAGGGCCCAAGTATGCATGGCCTTCTGCATGTGTAATTATCGATGTTAAGTCATCATTGTTGTTGGTAATAGGATATGATCAGTATTGATATTGGCATTTGATATGGACCTTTCAATAGTCTGATCAGTTGGGTGGAGGATATGGTATTTACAAATTTGCTTGAATGTTATCATGTCACTCACTCGATCATCATCACCAATCATCCACTCTATCGACCGACTCTTTCCCCCTCCCCCCGCCGCGCAATAATTTTGCGGCTTCTGTGCGCTGTCAAATTCGTGCAAATAAATTGCAAAATAGTTTTGCGCGGTATATATAACAACGTTCGTTATAAGCTGCTGCTTAATTCTGTTAGGTTATGTATGCATATATATACGTGCAGCGCATTTATGTATTGGTTTTGCACTTTAGTAACGGTTTCAGAGATCACCAAATTCTCTTGAGATATGCATATTGCCGTACCTTTTATTCAGAGACAGACCGCCGCAACGCCAGCCACACTCGAGTTATTAGATATTGTCTGCTAGGTTCCCGCTGGACCAATATGTCAAATTCTATCTTTATACAATTTTTCTTTACAAAATCTATTTATCAAAAAACTATATAATTGTGATAGTTAAGATGTGAATGGTATATTTGAAATTTGAAATCAGCTTATGTACGTCAACTCCAATTTTCATCCGGTAATCAAATTCCGTTGATCGGGAAGTCATTAATCACATGGGCCGTGTCATTAAAGTAAAGATAAAAAATTTTAAATTCTCGCTTGTTAAGTTATAATCAATTAGAAAAGATCAGATTGCATATATGGGATTGAAACATAAATTTTAGTCTTATATGCAATCATTATAGAGGAGACCGGCCGAGAGATCTGGGGCGGGAAACGAACGTATAAACTCGTTCAACTAAGCTATTTGTTAATAAAGAAAATCTCAAATTAAGTACGTACACTATATAGCTTAGGGAGGGACTAGCTTATTTACAGCTAATTCTGTACGTACATTTTTTTTCATTTTATTGCTTAAATAAAGAATATTCTTTAAAAATATTACATTTTTTGATAAAGCAGGTACGCATACAAGTTTATAATTTATATATGGCCTGTAAAACAATTTATGGAAAGACAGCGAAGAAATGTACTGCCCTTGAGGTCTTACTAGGTTCAAGAAAACGAAGATGAAGATTCATATATAAACCTGATCGAGGAAACTGCCGAACTACAGTTGTCTACACATATGCACACCATATGTGTTTGTTGTTTTTTCACATGTACGTATAATTTCAGATTTTTTGAATTTGGTTTTCATTCATCCAGTAATTGTTCAACAAATTTTGAAGCATATAGCTCGATTTGATGGGAAATATTCTTCCGGTGTAAATTGTTCTTATAAAAACTTAAAGTCATGCAGCATATTTGTCGTTCTGATATGTTTATATAGAGCTTGCTGTTTAGCAGCTTCAATATTCAAGCTGACCAATTTATTCATATGATTTGTAATACAAACTGGACGATCAAATTACATGCAGCTCAACATGTGATCAGATATACCCTCAACGTTGATATGGTGATAAATGAAGGTATATATAAAGCTGTTATAGTTGTTTCAATTTACGGTCAAGGCGGCATATAATTGATCAACTGGTTTAACTAGGTAGTAAGATTTATACTTATACCAAACACATCCATCCCCATATAGTTGATACGTCTTTCGATGTTCAAAAGCACGTCACCCGGTCCTGCACATGCATGCATTATTTCAATAACCAAATTTGTCTATATACATACTATATGACTCTATATATACCGAGTATATATAGAAGAAGTTCTAACGTGAACTTTGCAAGAGCAGCAAGCGATATCTTGTTGTGAATATATTCAAAAAAGAAATCTATCCTAAATATCCCTGATCGCAAGTCTTTAAAGTAGTATATAGCTGATTTTTTTTCTTGATTGAAATTTTTCGTTTATATTTAATGAAATTACCTAAATAGATGTCTCAATATATAGGAGACAAGGATTGATTATCTTAACTTAATTTATAAGGCATTTTTTTGAAACTTAGCTGAAAGTCAATTTTGGAAACTAGCAGGATCAAAGGCGGTAATTCATTTTAAAGAGTGATGGTGATTACCAAATAGGGGCAAATTACGGTGGTTTCTGTAATGTGGACTAATTTTTGTGAAAACTGATACTACCTAATTAGGAAACATATTCTTTCCTAGCTTGCTTAGAAGTTGGTGCTTTTAAAACTATAAAAAAGTTCGCACATGCATGTGCATTGTGCATATAAGCAGATCTTATACAATCGCGCTAAGTTTATCTGTAAATTTTTTTTTTTTAATTTTCGTTTTTTTTTATCTAATTTTCTTTGCTTTAAATTGAAATTATTGCAACTTTCAAGCTAAAACTTGTATATTAAATTTTCAATTTTTGAGTAGCTCAATACTTCAAAAAAAAATGCTGTATATATCATATATGGTATATAAAATTCCGGTAGTAACTTGATTGATTTTTGTGTAGTACAAAACTCTTAGATCGTATAAAAATTAAAATAGATATCTAAAGTTCAAAATTAAATTAATTAATTGTGAATAAATTTAAACTATAACAGCAAATTGTCCGATTTCAAAATTGAGTAGACTTAATTTCAAATATAAAGAAGTCAGCTATATATATATAATTTAGCAGGAAATTCATCAAAAATTGATCGATGATGCCTTTATATTAGTTTAGAATTGATTGCAATCGGATAATTGGTGGTAACAAACTACGTTCTTCAGTTGATTGCTCGATGTTGTCACAAATTAATTAGTGTTATTTCTTTTTTAAAATTTTTTGATACCAAAAATTGAGAGCCTATACAAAAATGTAATTATAAAGTGATGGTCAGAGTAATAAATTAATTAGTACATGTTTCCCCCTGCAAATATCTGACGTTTTAGGTAAAAAGAAAGAAAAATTAGAGATAACTGCAGAAATGGAAAAAAATAGTGCAATTTTTTTAATGGTAAAGGAAATATAATAAATTGATAGCGGAGATAAGAGCTTAATAAAGTGATAGAATTGGTATAGAAAGATGAACTAATGAAAAAAAATGATGAATGTTAAAATTAATGCATGAAAAATGTTGATGTGGAACTTTAATATATATAATGTACAAATTTGATAAGATTTGTGGATTTTTTTTTTCTAATTGTTTTGCTCCATGACCGGCTCTTTCTATCTTTTTATTTTCACATGCATGACCTGTTCTCCCCTTATTTTTCCCCTTTCAAAATAAAGTAGGTTTTAACCTAACTCATTAGGTTTTCCTACTTCCCTCCCATTACTGGAGTTTTTATATCTTCCTTATATATATATAGTTTGGATAAAAACTGTCAAGTAAAAAAAAAATCTTGAATAATTTTTCGGATTATACATACTAAAAGAAAAAAGAAACTAAAGGTTTCGCCCATGACCTTCAATACATTATATATAAGCAATTCAAAGAATGTAGTATAAAATTAGGGCAAAACAGACAGATATAGCTATAGCTGTATAAAACTGTTATGGACACTGTGCTCGAAAAAAATGTTATTGTAAAAAACGGTATAGTACGTTAATAAAATTAGAATTGATCTAAATTGTAATTTGTGATCTTAAGGAATAAAGATGGGAGTATATTTGTTAACAAAATTAATAAGGCTCAATCCGAGCTTGGATCCGATTGCCCAAATTAAAGGGTTTTTTTTATCAAACAAAGAGTTAGTAAGAACTTATGTATTAATCTAGCCAAAGAAAACTGAAAATATGTTCAGAGAATACTTGTATATATGATTTAATATAAAATCAATGCACTTTAAGGGTACAATATAATAAAATGATAGATGGTATATTGAGGGATATAAAATGATAGAATGATAAGTTGCCAGCCAAAAAAAAATAAAGTAAAATAAAATAATAAATTTTCTATATTAAAGCTTAAGCTAAGAGATTCTTCCATGGGTTTAATAAGAAAATTTGCACACATGTGATCTTTTTTTTTTACCTATATTTGCAGGGGAAAACAAGCTTTTTTTTTTTTTTTTTACAGTAGTTCTAGTTCTCATATTGAGATTAAGGTCGAAAAAGCCCCTGTGATCGTTTTTATATAGCCCCGATCGGTCATGAGGCTGTGTTTTATTTTAATTATATATAGTACGAAAATGCAACACAAGTACCGAATTGTGAAGATTCCGGAAAGTACCTTAATCAATATAGAGATCTTGCAAATGATATATTCAACTTGATACCCAATTGGATAATAATTAATTGGTCCATTTTCTATATAGCACGTACATATATGCCTAAAAATGGGGGAATATCGAAGGAGATACGTGCTGAGCTCGAAAAGTACTGCCGCCGCTGTCTTGAATTATAATTATATGTATAGAAGAAATCGAAACTATACACGGAATATAGTTCAGCCCAACAATATATCATGTGTTCTTTAGGAGCGAGATAGCCTGATCGAAGTATTCAGTTTTGTTTGCACCGCTGCGTACGTTCAGGGTGTATGTATGTAAACTGGCCGACGGATGATGGAATATCGGGATATATAAATTCAAGGCAATGCATGCGTTGTAACTTAATTGTCTCTTTACAATTTAACAACCTATAGGCCATATATTCCATTATCCAAATATTGTAGAAGGAATCATGATACAATTCATCGAGGTATTGAATTTGTAATTCGCACGCAAGAAATTATATACATAAGAAAAAGGTGGTAAAAATTTAATTGGCACTGATCGTGTCATATTACACCGTTTATAGGACAAGTATGAAGCAACGTAATAAAACTTCACTTGATACTAGCATGAAATAGTGCCGTCGGCATGGGAATTGGGGCTACATATTCAAGCTCTAATTGAAAAAATTGTGAACACTCCACTTTATAATAGTAAAATAATTAATTATCAATTGCTTGATTTCTTAAGCATATATATATAGCTCCTTATTATTGACGCAACAATAACAAGCTGATATCCTTCTAAAGTTATATAATTTAAAGGTACTTCCCAAATACTGTATTCCTATTTGGGAAGTAAAAGTAAATCAGAAGATGTAAACTGAGTAGGCCATGTTGCTTGCCTGCCTACTGAGCCGTGACACTCCTCATGCATGAATGTAGTGCTATATATATGAAGTTTGAACTTGTCCGACGGACCGACACTAAACTGCATACAGGCACCTTGCCGATGCCAGAGTAGAACGTTATGTTAAAGTCAATTAAGAGATCCAACACATATATCACCAACTCGGCTGGTTTACACCGTCGAGAGATACATATAAGAGGAAAATGGTGAATTTTTCATATATGCAGTAGTATAGACTACATGCAATATAGCTTGGATTGAAATGTACATGTACGTATGGATCCTCTCACCACTTGGAGAAATAGTTGCGGAAGCTATGCAGGGGACATCCGCTAATCAATCACGTCAAATTTTCAATCTTTCAGCTGTATAGTATATTGAACAATCAAGTAATTACGTATCAAGACATGCCCTCGATCTGATCTTGCATGTTTTTTTTATCTTTTACGTACTATATCTGCAGCAATTTAAGTCATTTTAAGTAAATTAATTGGTATGTCTGCAGAAGGTATGTACTTAACTTAAGTTCAACGAGCCCACTTTCTCCTTGAAATCCGCGTACATCGCTCGTCGTTGAAGCTTAAAGGAAACAAAACGAATCACATTTGATGCACGTACGTACGTTGGAAAGTTCATAGATACCACCATTGGACCATAATTACTTATAATTATCCCATGTAGGATAGGACACAACTTCGATACAACACACAAACTTGCTTGCTTATATATATGTACGATCAGGGACGGAGAAGACCATGAGTTCTTCGTATTCCATCATAGAAGAAAGTATTGCAATGGATCTAAGTTCATTTACCCATGGCAATATTCATGTCAAAGCAATATCTAGAATTCCAGCGGGAACAAAAAACTATCCAAACGCGGTCGAATAAGTTATATTGATTAAGTTGTTTACAAATTATCACCAACTTACATAGTCTCTTGTTATACACTACAAGTCGTAAAAAGGTGCCGGCTTTATCTTTACACAACATCAATCTGCAAATTTGAACTCAAGGTAAACTGAGAATTTAGCTATGTGCATGCTCTTTGTCAAAACAATCATAAACGTCCTGTTTTGCCCGTGTTGAGAGTATATATATATACGTGGGCTGAATTAGTTGAAAAACTGAAATCTACACCACGTCCACGCGTACACAACTTTGATTTGTTGGATTATTTAACTGCATGGTACTAAAGCGGATATAACTACATCATACTGCATGCAAGATTGTCAAAGTTAATAATATATCTGAGAGCCGACCGGTGGTTTGTTCCCACCATAGATATGTATGACTTGGCCGGTGAATCATGGTGGGCGTGGTTGGATAATTAGCACTCGCGCATGTACATTTAACTGACTTGCCTTGCCTAAAATACTGTTGATGGCACTGATTTTTTGTCACTAGGCACGCCTAATTTATCAGAAAGCTATATTCTTATATAACGTTCAATCAGGAAAAAGACAGAAGTCAATTGTAGAATGATGCATCCCGTTTGAACAATATTTATTCGCAACGATTTGTGAGTCTGGCTGTAACTTTATTTTATTGACTTTTAAGGAGGTGAATCAAACTGTAATATTAACTATTTTTTCTAATTGAAAAAATTTGAGGCATAATATTATTTGGGGGAAAAATCATCTTTTTGTCCATGGACCATGTGGACCACAATTCAAATTTTTATACAACAAAATATATATGTTACGAATAAATCTACAAAATTGAAGTATGACGTTTTTCTCACTACTTTGTTGGGAAATATTAAGTATATTCATGTGTTTTGACATATACGTTTTAAACCACGCGTACTTTGGATGCTGCGTAGCTTTGAGTCTAGTTATATGATATGTACAGCTTGTACGCTCTAATTCCCACAATTGTTTAGGCTGCAAATTGACTTGAACTATTTGGTTACGGTCCGCGGAGAACGTAAAGAATGTTGCACCACGCGTCGGCTAGTTAATTTTGACCCCTAAAAGAAGTCTAATTGAACGAACAAAAACGCCTGAAAGTCGTTGTTCATGATGAATGCTGTCACTAGCTGCGTATAATTGGCCAGCTCTTTTATGTGAAGACCATGTTTTCTAGGGCAAGTACACTGGATTCTAGAAACGGAAAACAATCAGATGCAAACAATATATCCCACTTGGTAACCAGTTTGATCCTTATATAACCGTCGAGAACAGATAAACAATTGAAAGTAAACAACAGTGATTTTGATTCTTAAGATATATATCATGAGATCCTCCTATATAAAGCTAGCTAATATATATGAACTGCATGACCAGCTATAAAACAACTCCGCTAGTTAAAAGTTGCCCAATAAGCTGGGCCATGACAATAGGATCGCGCTCACAATACAACAAGTAATATTTTATGATCATGAGATAACAATACAATTTTAAACAGCTTACCGCACCTAAGTAAATTATACTTAAGCCGAGCATACAATCAAGTTCTTACATAAGGTTGCAAATATCCGCAATTGTATCTATATCCCTTTCTTTTCATACAACAACCATGATACATGTCATGTAAAACTATGGATTATAAAAAACATCTGGTTTTTATGGAGAATTAGCTCCTTATTTTAGACAGTGACAAGTACAATGCCCTTTCTGTCACGTGTCAAAAGGTTTGCTTAGTAACGCAACTATTTATTAAGGAATATAAGGAATCTGCCCGACGTTAAATTTTCTAGATCACACGATTGTGCGGCGGCAGTGAAATACTGGAAACAGTAAATTGTAGAAATTGTTCGAAGATGCAAAGCGAATTCAACAAATGGCGAATTGAAAATAGCTCGTATATCAATGTAGCGAATTCGTTCAATCACTGTGTGCAAACACGCGCGAAAAGATGAGGTTTAAGGGGAACCGATGGAATCGCGCAGATTTGTTACCAGAAGGGCAGTTGCAACGATACAGTTCTGAGTTGCACGAGCCTCATGCAGGCCTTAGTTTTGTTAAACTATTGTCGCTGCAGGTTGGTAACAACCTTAAATCATTCATAATTTCTGTGATCGACGCCGCGCCTGAGGTTGGTGAGCCGCACTAGTGCATTATGCTTTACAGGTTTAGCTGAGAGTGAAGGAAAAGTGAATAAATTTGGAAGGGATAATTAAATCTGAACAATCCAAAGAACAAATTGAACAAAAGATTGACAAAAAATAATATATGCTCACGAAGGCGATCCATTGATACAGCGGCAATTATTTACGCAAGCTATAATTTATATGGGTGTCAATTGGTTTTTGGGTCTAAATTTTGCTATAAATCTATATAGTTAAAGGAAAGAGATCTGTATATAAAAGTGTTGAGAAGAATGACCAAAACCTATACGCACAATTGTGCGAACAATGAACTATTGAAGTTCAGCAGGCTGGGCAAATAATCATTAAGCAATATATGTGCATGTGTGCCAATGTTCAATGTTATCGAATGCTAATTAGTTCATGGTTGTAACTTGTATAACTTGTTTGATTTATTGATCATTTGGCACTAATTATTATTAGAGATCTAATAAGCATGGTCATGATTGGATTATGAACTAAGGCCTGAGAAAAAGAATATTGTCCTGAAGAAGTTATGGGTAAATAATTTGTTCTATTCTCTAAGCTCTCTTTTCTTCTGTTCCCTTCTCTTCCCTTCCCTTCCCTTCTAGCTCGACTCTTTAATTTTCTCTTAATTAATCTTCACTAGCACCAGCACAAGCGCCAGCACAAGCACAAGCACATGACGCATGTGTGCACTGCACCGTACGTTCGGGAACGGGGGACGTACGGGGGACGGTACATAGATTTGATCCAATTGTCTTGAATAATTGATTGTCCAATTTACATGTTACTTTGCACGTATAATCAAGCAAATACGGGATCGATACGGGTGCAGCGCATGTCAACTTCGAACTGGCCCGCAAAGCTCTTAATTGGACTTTAGGTTCAACTTAGATAAATATCATTGGCTTTCTCTTTTTCTCTCGTGTGTGTCCTGGAAGGTCCCTGCTTCTGTTTTTTTCTTGTTCTTGTTTGTTCTTGTTCTTGTTCCCTAGACATCTGTGGACATCAATATTTCTTCAATCTTGGACATTTTATTTCACTTCCAGAACTTCCTTTGACTCCATCTTCTTAAACTACTCCTAAACTTTCAACCACAACAACAACTTTTCTTATCTTATATTATCATCTTTTTGGTTAATTTTTAACAACAAGCAACATACATACACATACCTGTTTCTCAAGAGCCTTCCGGTCTTGATCAAATACTTTCAAAACGTTTTCTTCAACAGCATCCCTTTACCCTTTGTCAATGTCACAGAATCCTGGTTATCCACCCCAGAGCTATATGGGTTACACTCCTCAATCTCAGCAACAGCAGCAGCAACCCCAATTGCAATACACCACATATCCTCAATATGTTGCTCATCAATCAGCTATGGCTCCTTCTCAATCTCAGGTTCAGCCTCAGGCTCAATCTCAAGTGCAGGCACAAGCTCAACTTCAACCACAACCAACTGTTCAAATGCCATTACAACGTCTGACTACCAAACTGCCAAAGAAGCAGAATTCTTTAACAGGTTCATCATCCAAGAAGTTATCAGCGGGCAATGCGCCTCGTAAAGTTTCTGCTTTCGTCACCAAATTGTTTGCCATGTTACAGGATCCAAATCTTTCTCATCTTATATGGTGGTCTCGTTTATACCAAAATGATTCCGCCACTTTTGCCCTCCTTCCAGGTTCTCAATTCGCCAACAGTTTAACCACATATTTCAAGCACGGAAATGTTGCTTCATTTGTTAGACAACTTCATATGTATGGTTTCCACAAGGTTTGTGACAGCAGTCCACCACCTCTACCAGCCAATGTTGCAAAAGTGGATAGTTCAGATAATTCTCAGCCGGTTTGGGAATTCAGACATTCTTCAGGAAAGTTCAGAAAAGGAGATCATGCTTCATTATACTTGATTAAGAGAAGATCCACTTCAGTGCGTAGAAATTCACAGATGAACGAAGAGAATCGTGCCGCTGAACAAGCAGTCTCAACAGCCCAAGTTCTTTCTCTCCAACAGCAACAGGCGCAGGCACAACAGCAGCACTTGTCGCAGATGCAGTTTGCGCCACAATCCGCCACTGGCCAGCACCCTTATGAGTACTATAACCAGCCAATTGAGTATCAGCCGTTCTACATCCAGTCTCATGACTATAACCAACAACAGCAGCAGCAACAAGCAATTCAACAACAAGTCCAACAACCACAACAGGTTCAACCATCTCAACAACATAACGATCATGCCTACGACTATGCTACTAATTCATCATCTTATGCTGCTCAGACTACAACTCAAGAATCTCCAGAAGTTGCTAAATCACGTACTGGTTCCTTGAATTCCATCACTGATTCCACCGAAGTTTCCTTTCAATCATCTTCAAGAAACCGTTATCCATCTGTTTTCATTGACCCTTTAGCTCCAGCCCCTGCAACACAGGGGTCAACTCCCATGTATTATCAGCAACAACAAGTGGTGAACCCTTATATGGATATGCAGCAGTACAATATGCAATACCAGGCTACGGTTTCTCCAACTTCAACGACTCAACCTCAACAACAGCAAACCCCACAACAACAACAAACACAACAGAAACCACAGAAGAGAGGCTCGTTTCCCATAATGAATTCAAATAGTACTTCTAATGCTCAACAACAGGATATGAGACTTCCTAGATCTATTCCAAACGAATATCAGCAACCTCAATCTCCAAGTTTACAACATCCGTTTCGTGCCGCCACTCCTTTACAACAACAGCAACAACGCCAATATCCCAGTTACAGTGAACAGTCCCCACTCTCCCAACAACCCTCAAGAATCCCATCAGGATCAGGTCCCACTCCTTTACCCTTACACCAACACCAAACAAGCTTAACTGGAACATCATCAACTACTTCCACTGCCCTTGCTTCAACCAATACCAGTAATGCCAATACCTCTGGGGCGAGCAATAGTGGAATCCCCACCAACAACCGTATAGCTGATTTACGTCCATCAATCTTTCAATTACATGGTGGAACAGGTTCAAGTTCTGTTTCATCTTCTGTCTCTACCACTGCCTCGGATTCAATTTTTAGTAGAACTTCGACTTCTTCAACTTCCATGACTGGAGCTGGTTCAATTCCTGGTCAACAAGGTCGTGGATCATCAATTTCCAATTTATTGAACGATGAGAATAACCCAAATAAGTTGAAGGAACTCGCTGATGCAACTAAACAACCACAGCAACAACAGCAGGCAATGGTCGGTGGAGTCAAGCAAGAACATTGAGTTGTTTAATCTTCCTTTGTGTCTTGTGTTTAGGCTGATTGGTGGTTAAAGTGGTACATTCTTTCTCAATTATACCTTTCCATGTTTTTACTTTGCTTTTTGGTTGATTGATAACCATATGAACGATCCCAAGAATTCAATTCAACAGATCAGATCAAGCTGTGCTTTTTTTGTCTTAATTTTTCCAAAACCTTTTTTGTTTTTCTTCTTTCTCTTTACTTTTTAATTACTTTACACTGCATAATGATTCTCTCTCTCTTTTCTCTTTTACTTTTACTGGCATTTTTTTTATGGGACGGTTTGTCCTCTTATTCCTATATCTTCGCTTTGCTTTTATTTTTTGTGTCTTTTATTGAATGACTATCATATTCCCGAGATCTTTTTTTATTTGCCATTTGCTTTAATATTTTTATTCCTTTGTATATATCTTGACTACAACCTACATTCGTTTAATTTCCGAGTTTTTTGTGCTTCTCCCTACTTTGATTCTTTTTATATGACTTTCCTTTTTGCATTTATCATTTTGTTTGTTGATTGCTTTTAAATTTAATTGTTTTTTCTTTCTTTAGGTTGTTGTGCCCTTTGATATCTTGACTTTTCTTTCCACCCTTTCATTTTGTTGATTTTAATATTTATTTTTTTTGTTGTTTAAAATCGTGTGTCTTTTTAGTGTGCTTTTTTCAATTTGATTGTTAATTTAATTTTAATTTTGATAAACAACCTATAACAGTTCCAGTTCCTCTATCTATATTGTTAGTTTTTATGTACATTTCCTTACTCAAACCCAACAACCTGCCCAGATTCTACTTCAATGACTGTAAGTAAAAGACCTCTAGTCGAAGTTGATCACCTAAGCAAGCTAAGAAATTTGACAGATCGCCGCAGACAGGTATATTGGAGATTCGAGAATCGAGACTAGTAGTCTGAAGGTGGACCGCTCCGGTCATATCTCTTCTCATCATTCATGACGCCATGCATCAAGTGTTCCAAATTCCAATTCAGGAGTCATGTTTACAAACCCATATACATATAGGTAAACTAACTTTTTATTGTAATTTACACTAACGCACTATACAGACATAAATGGTTCAATTGGTATTGTTTGATAGCATGAGCCAGACGTTGCGCTCCATAGCTATATCGATTCTCGATTCTCGATTCTCGAATGCTTTTCAGTGGAGAGGCGTGCTGTAGGCTGTAGCTCTATCCGAGGTCCGGTAATCTCACCAAATTAGATTTGTGTTCAGGTGGTCTCAACCGTCTTATTCATGTCTGCATGTGTTTAATATTGTATTTACACTCTTTTTCAATAACTATCGTATATATGCAGCATAGTTCAGGGGTATAAACTTTGTTACTTGATAAATACTTTAATTTCTGCAATCGGAGATTGATTGAAAATTAGCAAAGATACAATCAAAATTAAAAAAGAAATAAACTTACCTACTTATTAGCTACTATACCTATATAGTGGTGATAGATATTACGAATCCACGCATGTGATATCAGATTGGATTCAGTCGATTCGCCTTGCTGGCTTATAGAATCTAGATTCAAACATCAATCATGTGATTCAACAAGGTCAACCAACTATTATAACAGTCGTCCATGAGTCAACTTAATATTTAAGTATTTAGGCACATATTAATATGGCAAATCGATCAAGAATCCAATCTAGTTCAAGAAATGCCGGAACTGGCCTACTATATGTCTTCAGTGATCGTTATAACGATTGTATTAATTGAGCTACTAAGGCACAAATTGTCTCAGCCATGATCTTGAAATAAAGCAAGGCATCAATTTATTAATTCAGTCATGCGAATGGAAGGCTACTCACATGTGTCTAAACTGAACAAGTGCAAGTACGTTACCATGGACCGAGCTACATCGATTCCTACTCGATCGATTTTCATTTTTCAATTTTTTTAATTAATGCTCATCATGTCAACGTACAATGAGCGATGATTTTTTGTTTCGTTGAAACCGATGCTCTATTAACGTCTCTTCTTTGATATATATAGACTCGATCTTCATGACTTGATATTTGATATGTACGTACAGGTATCTTCTTTCGCTAATTAAATGGGGGATTTAACAATTTCCTTGACTTCGGCAAAGCCTGCATATATAAAAATGTCAAATTTCCACGTCCGGCTACTATATACGCATGGGTGAAAATTAGTTTATATAAGGTCGCATGTGCATAGCTTAATTTGTATACACTGTAGCTAATTATAGATTACCTGGCTCTATTCTCTATCCTCCCAAAGCCACTGGCCACTGGTCATATGTTAAAATCGTTGTATCACTGGGAAATGAATGTCTTATATACGTAACACGTTTGAATATTTTGAACCAAGATCATACGATTATAAGCCATCAGGATTGTGTAGTCACTTTCTATTAAGCATCTGCTGTAACTAATAAAAACTTGTGGATACTTCATCATTGGTCAGCTTGGATTTTGATGTGGATATCAAAATGTGTTTGCACTTGACACATGCACGGTGTTAACCTAAATTGAAGTTTCGGTTCCCCCGAAAGTAAAGATCATGCATGAGATCAGAATCGGCCCGCCGCACTGCAACATTAATAAGCTGTGCATCCGAGAAAAAAATCAATTCACGCTTCTCATTGGCCGAAAAATCTAAGTTTTTATTTTTTTTATAGTCAGCAATTAATAAAGCTCGATCAAGGTCGTACCCGTATAATTTTCATGATTATTTAGATAAATTGTTAACTTTCAGCATATTATGAGTCTCTCTCTATATTTATATAACTTATGAAATCTAAAAATTTTATTAGATCATGCACATGCATGTTCGAATTAAATATAGCTCTGAGATTGGCGTCCTGAATGCATAAAACATTGGAAAATTCGTTGATTACGCGCATGGTTCGCGTTGTTTACAAATAGTGTAAATTTGCTTTGGAAACTGTCCGTTCCACATGGACTGCATACAAGCTTGTAAATTCGGCATCCAAGAATTTGTCGACCGGTATTCGACTTATACTTGTTATATAGTGGAAACTAGAATCAATCATTACTCCAAATATATTAAGTGCAAATTAAATGCTTATATACACAATTCGGAAGACCTTTCATACATATATTTGAGAAATTAGGTTAGAGTTAAAAAAAAAAATCACATTTACACACAAATTGAAAAAATGGGAGAAAGCCTTTTTAATTCATTTTTTTTAAACTTTTGAATTACTACACATGTTTTAGATTTTTTCTTTTCTGTATTTAATTTATTTTTAAATTCTTAATCAATTTTTAATTGCATTATTCATCTTAACCAAAAAAATTAAATCTCCTGTTTAGTGACTATACAACTTTACAATTTTGATTTTCTAGGTTTTAATTTCACATCAAAAGTTGTCGCTTTATTTCTAAAATTTAATTGTACATGTGCATAATTTTTACTTGCATTTGAACCTATTTTTTCATTCTTAAATAAACTTTTGATTTTATAAAAAAACGATTACACACCTACGTCTCCACATCTCTACACAGTGACTTTATACTAAGCTAGCAATTTGCACAATTTCATCAACTGTATTCAATATTATGTTAAAATCAACATTTACTTGGAGATGTTAATAAAAATAAGTGCACATCATTGTTCCCCATCGCCAAAGTTCCATATAAACATTCCAGTTAATGTGACAGCGACGCAATTGAAGAAAGTGGTAAAAAAAGTGGTTCAATACTACCAATACCCTATAACAATTAACTAATTGCTGTTAAAGGGATCATTGAATTCGATGATCCTCCTACTATCTTCTATATATAACATGTATTTATACCTGAAAGTCTAATCGAATTCGAATAGACTCTCCTGTTTTATAATTTATCAATATAGTTTAATCAGGTTAAAAAAAAAATTACCACATATTTATTTTACTATTTTACCCTTACCATTTTATTGTCTATATCATTTTATCATTTTATAGTATACCTTCAACTTTAATTATTTTGCATGCATTTTTCTTAAAGTTTCTGATAGCTGTTTATAAATTAATATAAGCTCAAAAAAAAAATTTAAATATGTCCAAGCTTAATACTTATAAAGAAATTAGAGCTGTTACTTTTGTAATAAGATATTGCAGTATGCCAATCCACATCCTGGTGCTTGATCCATTTTTTTCAATTAATAGCTTTTCCTATATTTTTTTTTATTTTTTTCAACATTTTATTTGCCTTTTACAATTCTATATTTTTTGAAAAAATTTTAAGTTTTGAAAGATGATTCTTGATTGTATATAATTTTAACTATCTTTTTTGTTACATTTTTACATCTTAATTTTAATTTTTTACTTGTAATTAACGTTTTATACCATTGCAAGCTTACAGATTTATGATTAATTCTATTTAACCTTTTCACTTATTTACCAATTTTTCTAAATTCTCTTTTACATTGTTACACATTTTTTTCATCTCTTTTTACAATGTCAATTTATTCAATAAAATTATTATAATATTTTTGATCAAGCCTTTTATTTTTTCCCTAAGAAAATTTGCTTTAAAAATTAAAATATATGTTATAATTTATATCCTTTCAATTTTTAATTACATTAAATTTATGCCTTGTTTTCTTTATATATTAATTCACAACATTTTAATTACACACTTCCACCTAATTTACAATTTTATTTATATTTTTTTTCCAACCTTTTTTTCTTTTCACATACATTTAGTAATCAATTAACTATACAATGAAAAAATAAAGTTAGAAATAATAGACAATATGAATAAAATAAAAGAAGCTTTCTTTAGACATCGATAATAACCTTTTTTTTTACCTATACGTATTATTTCAATCTGTATTTCTGGTATTTACAAAGTTTCACTATACACGAAAATCCTTATAAATTGTCCAGTTCAACTTTCAAATGTCAAATCCATGGACCGTTAATTTTGAATGATGAAAAACCCTTCTAAATCACCACCCGGATGTCAATCTAAAGTGCTAAGCTGGGAAGCACTGTGTCAGTGACCCGTTTTTAACGTGGATGGATCACGCCAAACGCGAATGATGAAATCTTCTTAGTGGTCAACAATTTTAACACCAATTGTCAGTGTCCAGTTTTTTGCGGATGAACTCCACATCAAAATGATAGTTTGTGCATGGTGATGCCGTAAACACCGTCAAAGATCCAACACCAAATATGATTTTTATGGTGACCATGTATAAACACATGCAGTCAAAAAATTTCTCTTTATTTTATCAATTTCCCCTTCTACCTTTTAACATTTTATTATTTTTCTTTTATCATTATATCACTTTTTGGTAAAAAAAAAAAAAATTACCATTTTTCCAGTTTTTTTTTACCTAATAAAGTTCGAAATTATAGTAATCAATTATAAAATAGGAGAGTCTATTCGAATTTAGTTATACTTTCAGGTATAAATATATGTTATATGTAAAAAATAGTACGAGGATCATCGAATTCAATGATCCCTTTAACAGCAATTAGTTAATTGTTTAACAATATTTATATGATTTTACTATTTTATTACTTTATTTACATCTTTGTGCCTCTACTTTTTATTATTTCTCATCATTAACTCATTTTTTATTTTTCTTGCATTTTTGGTAAAAAAAAAGACTAAGCCGTAGTAGATATTATGAATTTCAAAGTATCAATGGGTGAAACTCAAAACCAACTGTTGCTCATACAAAATCGAAGGAACATCAATTTTGAATTTATATGTATATAGTTTTAAATTAATATTTAAAAATTATATGTAAAAATTAATTTTTTTTCGAAGTGTTTATATTTCGTTTATTTAAGGAATGTTAAGTAGAAGAAATATAATTGGCCATATGTAGAAAGTGTATCGAAGGAACTCCAACTCATTTTTTTTATAAAAGTTTATATCTACATGATTAGAGATGATCGGTTTCATCCTTGCATAGTTTTTTTATTTTACACTTTCATTCATCAGTTCATTTTGTTCTTTTTTTGGATTTCCTTGTCTCGTTTTCGTTTTCGTTTTTGTCGTTTTTTTTTGCCAATACGTGGTTTGAAGATTGATGGTCTTTTATTGATTTATTATGGATAAACCTTCAGTCTTTGTTTCACATTTTTATAAATTAAATTGTTATAAATTTGAAAGCTTTCAGGAAAACTATAAAATGTATTTTTTAATTATTTGGCAGTACGCTGTAGGTTGCAATTGATTCAATTGAATAAATTATATATATATAAATATCAATCAAATTTATGGAAGAAATACAAGAATAAAAAGAGATGTCATGCATATAACATACATTTCTTCAAATACCTAAATACCAACCTAAATCTTATAAGCCAAAAAAGTTGTTTTCTTTTCACATCTAAAGGTCAAAGTAATTCCTCGATATATATATATATCGATGGTATATATTGACTTTTTTTTAATATATATATATTTCTTTTTTATTAGATTTCTTTTTCTATGTTTTAAGTTAAATTTTTAATTCCAGGGTAATTTTTTATTTCTCTAGATAATTAACTCTATATTTTAGTACGTCTATTGGAAGTTGGTCTGGCCATTGAATTTAATATTACAGTACATTAATATATTGGATAGATATATAACTTATAGCTTATCTGTTATGATTATAGTGCCAACAGAAGTGTTAAGTGACAATGGGGTTTTTACTCTTTTAGATGAATGACAATGAAGAGCAGAAAAACGGATTAAGTGCCTATCTCCCCAAGTAAGACTCTATTAGCTCTTCCCCTTAACAGGGAGTATAAAAAAGAAGGAAATACACAGACTTAAATACCTGGTCTGAATCTAATCTAAACATGAAGTTTGTGCTCGAGATGTACTAACTGTGGTAATGCAATTTCACGTGAAGTATTCTAATTATCTGCAACCATTTCATGATACATTGAACCGGATGACAACCAACCTAACAACCTAATACATCCCACGTAATTGGTATAGCAACTCATCATAATATCTTAATAAAGTAACATGAACACTAATCAGCCTGGCTAGTACTGACTCGTGCCACCTTCTTCATAAACCAATAGCCACGCGGGAGGGAGCAAACAACCAATCAATAGCAAGCGTACTTGGCAATACTGGAAGGAAATAATCTATGACCAACTGTGGCTTCGTCATATCCATGACGATCTACCAGAGTATATACTTAGAATTCTGGAACTGGTAACCAACAAAGTTGATGTTCAACAAATCTGATATATTTGATAGGACAACATCTCGTCATAACTAATAGCACAATTTAGACAGCTTCACAAACTTCAACATTATCTATATATATATAGTTAAATTCCTACAACTCAATATTAAGTATATATTATACGTTAAATCCAATTAATACTAATCGATTCTCTTAATTTTTGTACCTATACTGGATCTAGATTCTTTCTTTATCAATATTCATACAAATTTGGTTACAACAAATTTAATTTACTATATACAATTTTTTTCAGGTTCTAATTCAGTTCAACATTTTGAAGCCAATTTTTAATCATTAAGGGACTATATAAGTCCGAAAATGAATCTCTGAATCAAATTCACAAACGGTTAAATATAGACTAGCTAAATAATATATACGTCGTGATTTGATATCGTATATACACTAAACACTTGTTGATGGGATGGATTGTTGCTTCAGCACGCGTTAAACACCGGAGCAACCTGTGAATCTATATAACCCAGAACAGCTAGAGGTTGTACTATAATCCACGCGTCTTCAAATGATGAACCATAATTCCCTTCTTGAATGACAGTTCTCGATTGTTGAAAACCTTGAATCTTGAGTAGGTGTGTATAAATAGAGCGGGACATAAGTGTATAATGAAAGCAGTAATTGAAGTTCTATACAGCATCAAGATGCCCGCATTTGGAGGCGTGTCCTTCCAAATTGAGCGACTTGCACTCCCATATAGAGGGTGACTCCTCGTGAGGGCCATATCTGATCGTTTGTGTTAAATTGAGGGTCGATGGGCATTAATGCCAGTAATCTATAATTATATAATAACAATGAATATAATCGCAAAAGATTAAGTGTCCTTAAAGATCAATGTACAGAATCGATATATAACTTGATCGATCGATCAAAATTGTGTGCAATATTGATGTTCTCGTACCTTTCTGTTGTCAACGTACACAACAACGTTCGCACCCAAATTTTGAACGAGCAAAATGTCCGTTTAAGGAAAAAACAAAGAACACTGGAGGTCTTTTGGATATCGACCATGAAAGTAAGCTTGACTAATTATATATACAACCTGTTTTGAATATTTACATTTCCAGAGTGTATATATATGAGAATTAAATTGAACAATTCAAGGTGTGAAGAAGCTGATGTATCTTTATGGATCGCATCACTTAGCAATGCCAAAGGATATTCTGGATTCAATTGTATATAATGTGATCGATACGCGTATGTTAAATGTCTTGTCTTTAACAGCACTTTATTGTTAAGTATTCTGTATATAACTCTTTTAAGGCCTGATATGTATATATATAAACAACTTATTCAGCAGCAATTTAGTGTGGCAGTACGTGTACTGTTCATGCATTACTTTTAAATTTGAGGCTTGAACTTGTGGATGAGTCTATTATTGTCACAAAATTTTCTCAACGCATTGTGTAGAGATGCTGGTTGATTGACCGTTGGATTGTTTTATTCACATATTCTCACTGTGTAGTTATTCAGTACATCAAATACATGCATACATGCCTTGCAAAGAAAATTCGAATCGACAAATTCATAGAAATTAAACGGATTATATATAAACCGCCGACATGCCGGCATTTATCATTTGTGTTGGATATTCAACTTATAAATGTTTGCGATCAAACGTCATTTACAGGTAGCTAGCTCTACTACAAGCTACTGTTTACCCGGCCAATCGAAACTGCTTAATAAAACAAAATATGTGCTTCTCTTGGCCTATTTCAAGCGAATTTGTTCATATTAGACACTCGGGGGCATTCAAACTCGCGGGTTCGTTCGTCAGCACGTCCCAATTAGGGCAGGTTAGAATTCAATTCCCTCATTTTAGAGCAACGAACTTGGATTTGAATTGGACGATTCTGACTTAGTTGCAAGAGGTCCAAAACTAAATTAGCTGTTCGTAAATTGACTCCAAAGGCTTTCTACCCATCTTAAAATATAAATCTGTGCTAATTTGAGAAGTATTGGAGAGGTGTGTAATATGTATTGTGGATGGTGACTCAAAAGAAGGGTGAAGTGGATTCATGTTTTCAAACAGTTGATGAATCCTCGTTTTATTCCTCGATTGAGAAAAAAAAAATCGGTTGGATCATGATTTGCTGTGCCACAACGCTGCACTTTTTTGTTTCTCGATTGAGAAACAAAATCTGACGAACGAACCTGCGAGTTTGTATGCCCTGATCAGTGTCAATTGCTTGCAAAACCGTATATATCGATGATGTGATTTCAAAGTTTCATCATATATAGGAGTCGGACCTTACTCAGCTATAAATATAAATTTGATTGATTGATTGATCGATAGCGCCTATATACAGGCTACAGCACGTACTGCACATGCCATTAAAGTTGTTCTGTCTGTCTATCCTCCTCCAGGTTTTTTATCTTTGGGGTCAAATATCAAGCAATGCAAAGTTAATTCTGGTTCGCTGTATATAGAAGGATTTTATAATAGTCGATGTGAGGTGCCTTGATATAGTACTTTTTTCATCTATAAATTTGTTTGTACATACGTATATATAAGCAAAAAAGACAACAACATACATCAAGGATCGATCATAGAAATTGCCCATGATGCGCTGTTGTTGAAAATATGGTTTCAACCGCTGTTCGATTTTTTTTATTTAAGGACCGCATACATAAACATGAAAAGCTAGGTTATGTGATTCATATTGAATTATTGTGCCTCGGAAAAATCACAAGGAAAAATATTTATAGCACGGGTCATGACAAATCTGTTATTTCTGTTATAATTTATGGTTTTTCCAGCTTGCAGTCGAGTCTCGAGGTTGAGGAGGGACTGGGAATTGACTTGATTGGGAAATATTCAGAACTTGGTGGGCTGTAGCTAGAGACTAGGGCATAGTAGCATGGATAAGTTTTTAACCTTGTTTGAGGTTGCAAATTACATGAGTTGAACGTACGTAGTAGGCTGTATAAATAAGCAGTGCTTGGTTGTATATCATAATTATAGTGTTTGATATTGGGTAGCTTACCGTGTACTTGAAAGTGAAAGCTCAACGATCTTAAGCCTGCCTCACAACTCGCGTAATGAAAGCCAATGGCATGTTGAACAATTGACAAATTTTCTATTATATCGGGAAAATCTAAGAAAACTTAAATCTTTCTTCATTGCCATTTATGGTATGCACTCATGCGGAGGCGGAAGAGCTCGTTCGGGGAGGGGCAACACAGCCCACGCCTAGATTATATATGATAGATCGGCTGCACCTGCCTGGCGCGGGTTTGGATGAAAATTTTTATTTTTGGTGGTTTTTGGTAGTTTTTGATTTAATCTGGGTTTAGTGAATTATTCTAATCGTCCTTGATTTGAATTTTTGAACAATATTGGTCGAAAATTCAAAATAAAAATTGTAAAAAGTTGAACCGAGTCGGATTGGATCGTCTGCCTGAAAACAAGCTGGAAACTGTGAGTTGTCTTTTTTCTAATTGAACCGCCTATAGGCGGTTGATATTATACCACAATTGAATCATGGTAAATTCAACGAAGAGCCATGTACCGTTTTTTACAAGGGCCGTGCACCACGTATATGATGGATCACAGAGACAGCGTTTGAATTACGTGTATATGATCATTGATTCCAGAAATCGAAAGAGAACTAGCTGTATGGTCCCTGTATCAGCTTACAGCTTTCAAGGAACCCACGTAACTTTCTAAATTCAATCATCATGTGCATCTCCTTCTTTCTATTCCCGTGGTTCGTTCACGTTCATATAGCTAATCAAGAGATCTGTGCTGTTTTCTTCAAATCGTTCGATTGTGCACAGTTGAAAGCTCATGTAGGATCCATATGGATCGAGCTAATTTCTGATATTCCAGGCTGGGATTGACAGAAAGAAAGGAAGAAAAAAAAGAGAAGCTATAGGCTTAACACTGGCAAAACAACTATTTTTTTTACCCAAATTAGGACCACATCTAGATAAAGATTATGAAATCTATTAGGCATTATATCCAATAGCAACTAGCTAGTAAAACAAATCCAAAGCTGTGTTCATACTGATTTGGTAAATAGACATCTATATATTTGAAGAAGTTGAAGTTGGATTCCAGGAATCCAGGCCCGGGTCCCTGGCACCGAGGGCCGATGGACCGATGGACCGACTGCACCGGGGGGGCAAATTCTCAAATCTCTGCTGGGGCTATTAGTGAGTCCAGAAGAATCCATAGTACAAGGTTCAAGGTTCAAGGTTGGCCAGAGTCCAAATCACAGGCAATGCAGGGCCCAGTAAGAGATCCAGAGGTCGTATACATACAAACCAGACTGATTGATGCGATATGGCACAAAATCCACCTCAAGACAACGACAATAGTTCTCCAGAAAACCCAAACTGCAGCACAATTGACCAAATGAAGGAAAAGAACGTGAAGTCTAAGGCGGCAAGAAGGTCATTGGCGGACGGAGATACTAGTCCAGCCACTCCGGAAAAACATCACTCCAACCAACCTACTAAAAAGAACCAGAATAGGACTAAAACTAAGACGAATTTGAAGACTAAAACGCATACATCAGTGACATCACAGGGACCAGAACAGGAACAAGAGCAACAACAACAGCTCCAAAAAGACATTTCTTTGGATTCATCTAATTCAGCTTCTCTGATAAATGAATCGCCAAAGATACAGCCACAAACACAAGCCCATAGCCAGCAAAAAACGTCTTCAGTGTCCATAAATACACTTGGACAGAAACATCATCAGAAGTTAAATCGCTTGAAGGAAATAAGAGAAATAGCTGACTATGACGAATCCAGAGAAGAAGAGATTTTGAAACGGTTAGAAGAAGAGCAAAAAGCTACTAGTAGATCTGATCCCAACATTTGTTTTGAAACGCAGAACAGTGGCAGTGGGGTCCTGAATGATGCCGAAAGTGTTGATCCAAGCAATCCCAGTGAAAGTAATGATCTGAAAAGATCTTTATCCAGAAACAGTTTGGGACAAGTCAAGTCATATAATTCATTGGAACAGAATAAACTGCGGCAAACGAAGTCGAAACCCATCAAGAACAACAAGAAACAGGGAAATTCAGTTACAGTACCAGCATCCAAAATTGTTCATAATGAACAACTTGGACAACGGCAACATTCTTTTTCGTCGAGCAAAGCGAGTTCAATACATTCCTCTAACTCATCTTCCCTTAATCATCATCCCCAAATATTCAATCCGAAGCCATTTCAACAGTCGAGTCAACTTCTTACCCATCCCACTTATGATAAAAACATTCGTTCCAATGATTCCTTGGAATCGCTTGATTCTCAAGACCCTTTGGCAGTCACAGACTCGGTTCATTCTTACGTTGGAGAAAAGAACAGCGAGACTGAGAAATTCCATGGCTCTCCTCATATTGCCGGCACACCCATCGAAGATAACAACGTTTCAAACGATGTCAACACAAACAATATTACAACGATTCCCAAAAAGAATAATGTCGTTAAGACTAGTACTTCAACATCATTACCTGCTCGTGTGAGGACTAGAGCAAGTACCTTAACAAGTTGGTTTCAAAGGCAAAACTCACTGGAAACTCAAAATGGGAATGTCAATGGGAAACAAAGAAAAAGTGACAATAGAAGACTTTCTTATGCTAGTGTCTTAGGTAGAAGAAATTCAAAATTTGATTCGTTTCATTTTCCTGATGCTTATGGTGTTCCTGCCCAAGGAAGTCTTCATGGAGCTAGTTATGGTGGCGTTGATCCTGACGATGATGATTTGATTTCACTACTCTTGAACAGTGACGTCTCCGATGATGATGAAGATGACTCTATCGGTGGTGATGGTGTTTCTAGTTTAAAAACCAATGGACTGGAAGGTTACCCATTAAGTAAAAGGGAAACATTGAAAAGAGAAGTCACCAAAAGATTAGAAAAGATTGGATTCTTTGATCCCAAATTTGAAAGAATTAAGGTTATTTTTAAGTTTTTGAGGGGTTATGGATTTCTTATATCCATGTTGATGGGTATATTTGGGTTATTTTGGGGCAGTTTTTATCAACGTGAAAGTAGATTAGTCAACTTGAATTGCCTTGTTTTATTGGATGACCCTCAGACTTATTCAAGTCTACCAATTGATGACTACTTCAGTGATGTTTTGAAAGAAAGTGTTTTGAGCTCAAATGTATCTAAACTAGCAGGTTGGAAAATTGAATACTACTCGGACTTTATTATTTCCAATGAAGTAAATGAAGCTGACCCTTCGTCAATTTCAGCTTCATTGGATGCTATCTTACGAAGAAAAGTACACCATGACCATTATTGGTGTGCTGTTTATGTCACTCCAAACTCTACTCTGAACTACTATAATGCAATTCATTCTAGTAATGACTCATTCTCACTAAATAACAATGGTGTTTACCATGCCATCTATGAAACAGGTAGAAATTATGCAGGTGTTGGCACTTATGTGGTTAAAGCGTTGTCCACCCTTCAAAATGTCATCCAAAGTTATCAAACTACAAACATCACGATTCCTTTAATCAAATCAATATCAGAATTTCAAGTTTCTACGCCGACCACCCAACTACTTCTCTCACCAATTATGGTTTCACAACATGATTTAACAAATTCCAAATTATTGAAAGCGATTAGTATTGGACCTCAACAATTTGGGTTGGTGTATCTTCATTTGCTTTCTCTAATGCAATTCTCATTTTTCCAACCTTTTCATTTAAAAGTGGCAACCAAACTAACTAATAGATCATTTGTGTTATACAGATTGATTTCATCGCAGATCACTTATTTGACCATTGGTTTAGCTTACACTTTGGTGCAAATTGCTTTCAAAATTGATATATACTCTGCATACCCTGGAAAATCTGGGTTTGTTGTCTTTTGGGTTTTTACTTATTTGATGTTGTCTGCATTAGGAGGAGTGAATGAAAATGTCCTATTGTTGATTCAAACCTTGATGCCTAACATTATCCCAGTTTTTCAGTTCTTTTGGATGGTAGTCAATATAGCCCCAACTTATTATCCTCTTGAGATATCACCTGGATTTTACAAATATGCTTATTGCATTCCAATTTTCAATGGATATGAAGTTTATAGAATCTTGTTGTTCAACACTTGGAAATATGCATCGTTGGCCAGAAATGTCTGTGTTTTGTTATCTTGGGTTGTAGTCACTAATATGCTATTGCCTTTGACAATGAAATTTTACACAAAAAAGAAAAATGAGCAAAGTTTGGGTAAAGTTGAAGAGATCAAGAGGTTGAAAAAGTTGAGAAAAAGAGCTAAGATGTTGTCCGGTAGAGCAACTTATTTGATCACTAGAAATACAACTCATGTTACTAGAAAAAGTGACAACGACGGAACAATTGCCAGTAATATTGATATCAATTCCAAGAATTCTTCAACAAGCAACAGTGAAAATATGGTTGATAAGAAACCTTAGTACTATACCTATATACATAATGTAAATTGATTAAGTTTTAACATGGTACTGTGCACTCTTTTTAATTTACGAACTACTAATTCACTATCCAAGTTTCTGTTTTTTTCGATAGCTTGCTGCTTCAGATCAACTGCAGTAACGTACTTTTGAGTTAATTGAAAGTTAAAATTTTCAATAGTGAATTTATCAAAAAAATAAAAATAATAAAAAAAAAACATCAATCGTGGAGAATACACCTCTGCTACTGCTAGTGTGCAGTGAGCACCTCCAATTCTGGAGGGTTGCCGAGGTCATATATTCCTTCATCATTTTACAATTCAACAATTCATAAATCAAGTTGAATTTCCCGTCTCGTTAACGCATTCTTTCGACGTAATAAAATACCATGCGTATAATCGGTGTAGGCTTAATACCACCTGATACAATATTCTAATGCAAGAATCGAGTGACTAAAAGTATTGCAGTTGCAGTTGATATAGTCTGAATCATGAAGAAAGATAACCGAAAGGAGGAACATCGAAATCGACCCACCAACAGCCACATATCAATATGGAACAGATCAAAAAACACGTGGAGTTATTAAGTCACATCCATCTGCATAGAAGGTACCTGTCTAAGATGAAAACGAAGATGTAGAATCACAGAATCGAATCAAAGGCTATAGAGTAAGGTGGAATGCCTCCGTTACAGTGAAAATGAAATACACGTACCGCAAACATGAAAATTCAAATAGATGTTTATGAGTTGTTCGTTGTATAAGCTGACCAATTTTTTTCTGCAGTGAATTCCCATATACCATACGAGCTTCTCTATTAAAAGCTTAAGAAAGACATATATGAAGCAAACAAAAACGAAATATGGGTGCCGTGAATACCGTCATAATAAATTTCATATATCATGAAAGAAAATTGGAGATATGCAGCCACGCATACCATATATCATGATAACTGGTAACGTGAAGAATGTGAAGAAAAAAGAACATTATGTGAGCAAACTCGCCTTGATTCCACAGCTCGGGCCGGCTAGCCAAAGACCCAGAATCTTATCATATAGAAACAAACCTTATTCAATATGATATATACACATGTGTGAATGTTCATTCAATACAACAAGCAGACAAAACCGAATTAAGAACATATGCAGCTAGGAGTTCATAAATGAATTTGAAAATGAACATTACTGAACAAGTATCAAAAGGAATAAGCAATCTGACAGGAGCCTATGAACAAACAAATTAAGGATTGAATAGTCGGATCACCATATTTGGCCATATACTCTAATCTTCTTTGATGAAAAATGCACATACGTTCATATGCAAATGGAAAACCGTACAAATCAGCAATTTGCATATCAGCAGGCTTAAACCCATAATCACAAACCACGGTAAGGTAATCAAATGAATCAGTTTGATATATGTACGTTCCGTGGATCATTCACTGTTGCTTCTTTTGGCCTCTGCCGAATTTAAGCAATTTTGTGAATTCAAAGAAGGTGCGCTGATTCGAACTCCACACGTACCACATGCAGAGAAATAAGCAGTGAAGGGGTATAGGAATCATGAGATGATGGCAAGCTTCGACATGTGTCTCTTGAAGACAGGAACCGAGGTCTAAACGAGCAAAATGACCATTCTATCCCAAAGAGGACTTATGCCGAGGCATGCTGGGTAATTGACTTATATACCGAGGAAAACTGGGTAATTGGCTTCTATCAGAAATCAAAAAGCTAGGAGCTGGAATGAAAGATTCTCACAAACCCTTGCCGAATATTGTTTTTCATTTTTTCCATTTTCTCATGTTTTTTTTTTTTTTTTTTTTTTTCATTTTTCTCAATTTTCGATACCAATATTCCAACTTCTGTTTCAAAATATATCAAGCATCTAGTTAGTATGCTCTGCAGCTCATAAAGTTCCCATTCATTTCTCAATTAACATCAGAGATTCTTTGAATCGATCAATTTCAAGTTTTTTTTTAAATTTGTAAATGCTCATACCGGCATATAAGCACGATTGTAATGTACATCAGCTTGGATATATAATACTGCCTATGCATAAAGAGTGAATTCCAAGGTGAAATTTATCAAAATATCATACCACTTTCTGTTGATGAATCATTGAAACCAGCTTCTTTTTTTGATGTTTTTGAATCAAATCGACTCAAGTTAAAAACCAAACTTGGTTTGTAATAAAGTTCAAAGATTCTATTTTCTTGGGTGATATACCAGCCTCCATCGTTCCAAACAAGTAGACATGGGGAGTTAATTGAAATTTAGGGAACATCATAGATACATCTTAAGGGAGGGCAGGGCACAGCACCAGCATCAATCTATGCAATCTCAAAGTAAACAATTGGGCCCTGATTCTTGATATGTGACAGACTAAAGAACATGGCGACAGCAATGCAGTTCATTCCTGATGCAATGGTAAACTATTGACCTTGTACATACACTTCATCAAATCAATTTGAAGTTCACGTTTGAAGCGATCTATTTTTTTCTTAATACCGTGCACATCCAAGCTGAAGTATTGAAAATTTGAGAACTTACACACACCATCACAAGCAGGTATAGCTGGCTTAATCAATTTTGATCAAGCTATAAACACAACCTTTGATCAATGGACCACATGTATGAGAAAAATTTGCGTGCAACATCGACATATAAGACAGCTTTGTCAATGTGCCAGAGATCAATCTTCCAAAAAAATCCCTCCACCAATATTGAACACAGTACACAATTCATAACATCGCGTACCATGGTCCATTACCAACGCCAACTATTCAAATATTCTTTTCCATAACAGGTCTGAAGTCTTGAATTCAAAAGCATGCATGTGTATATATCAAAGGTCCAGAATCATATGTGCAAGTATAGAACCACTGGGTCTCGAAATGACTCCACCACTACATACCGAATTGTATCTTGATAGGACCAGCTCTTGCCAGGTAGTTGCACTATTTGAAATTTCAATGATAACGAATGAATTTGTCAATTTTTGTCTTGGTGTGCCATATGCATGATAATAAGACCAAATTTTTCCTGTTTTTGGTAGTTTTCAAATTTCAATATCTTAATAAAGTTCCATGACTCCCAAATGTTTCAATCAAACCTCATCCATTCAGTGGCCCAATATTGAAGTGACTTAACATTCATATGAACTGAGTTTGTCAAAATTTTATCTTAAGAGCCGGTCATGTGTAGAGCAAATCAAACCATCGATGTTGATAACAGTATGAAGTCATAGAAGTATGTTTGAGATAAATTGTCGGGAGTATTTATCGATGGGGGAATATATATGGCTACATATCATCGATCAAAGAACATTCCACGGAGAATTTCAGCTGAGAAATGCGGTGAATCGTTCGTTAATTCTTCAAAACTGGTGTACGGGTGCTATTTTCTTGACCCTAGTGGGGGGGGGGGGGGCCAGGAATCAGGATGTACGCGGTGTTTGTAAAATTTGAATTGGTTGTTTTTCTGACCAAGCTACAGGTTCTTGTACGCATGAGAAGTAAATTTGAAATTTCATAGAACAAAAGTGGTATATACGCATAATATAGATCTCTGTACATTATTAGAGAAAAAAAAATAACATGAGCAGTTGAAAAAAGTTATGATGAAAGAAGTTCCAAAAAAACAAGGATTGAATGAAAAAAAGATAAGAAAAAATATAGCATGAAAACAAAAAAAACAAATGAAAAACAATAAACAGAAAGACAAAAATTAAAACGTTAAATAAAGCATAAGGTAAAAAGAAAACTCAAAACAAGGTCAAATGAAGAAAAGAATTTCCAGCCATGAATGAATGACGGTTAAAAGAAAAGAAAATAGTAATCTGATGAATGAATATGAGGAAAAGCCAAGGCTAGGTTATGTAAGGAAAGCAAAAAATCAATCAAATCTCATTTTCTCTTTCACTTCTCAACATCAATCTACCACTCAACATATCATTAACCATATTCATATCATCCCAGTGAATATCCTTACCTTTTCTCAGTTCAACATCAGTTTCCTTATCCCAAACCTCATCAATGTCTTTGAAAACAACGGAACTTCCATGAATTCCCAACAATTTAGCATTATCTAAATCACCAACCAATTGTTTCTTACCTCTTCTATAAACAAACTTTAAATCTGGTTCTGTATGACCTTTGTAAGTTAAGTTGGAACCAAACCCATTGTTCAACATAGCTTGCAGTTTTTCATTAGTGTCAAAGTTACTCTTTTCAATAAATTCACAAGCTTTAATGGCAAATCTTGCAGAATGACATCTATCCATTGCAGTTGGTGTCTTACCTTGTTGAACATGACCTGGAACAGCAGTTCTTGATTCATATTTACCATGAGCTGATTCTCTAATGATACTAGTCAACAAATCGGTGGTATAAATCTTGGAAGATTTTTCATTTCTGATAAACATCTTACCTGATCTATTCAGTCCTGTATCATTTTCAAATGTCTTATTCAACAATTCTAAATCTTCTTGGATTGATCTTAAAGTGATCTTCTCTTCAGGTGTATACACGGCCAATGATCCAGTAACCAGACCAGTATATGAAGCAATGTAACCTGAGTAACCACCTTGCACTTCAACAACGAAAACTCTTCTTCTAGAAGCAGAAGCAGATTGTTTAATGGCATCACAATAATTAACCAAAACATTCAAACAAGTATCTGAACCCAAAGAATATTCTGAACCTGGAACATTATTAGAGACAGTGGAAGGTAAACACACCATAGGCATATTGAAGATAGGATAATGAGATCTAGCTTCTTTCAATTCATGCAAGGAATGGAAAGCCTCAAAACCACCAATGATAATCAAACCTTGAATTTCAAATCTTTGGAAATAATAGGCAACTGTACCGATATCGGTAGAAGGTAATGATCTATTGGTACCCAATTCGGAACCACCCAAGTTATGCCATTCTTCAACATCCAACCAACTTAGTTTTCTCATAGCACCATGTCTTGTTAAACCAGTGAAACCATTTTCAACACCAATTGGAGTATGACCTCTAGACAACAAGTACAAAGCAGCAGCTCTAGTTGCAGCATTCAAAGCTGAAGTTGGAGCACCAACATGGATAATAGCGACATTCAAATGTTGATTCTCTGGTAAGACTTGAGTACCATCATCATATTTGGATATACTTAAAAAATGATCATAAGCTTCTTTGAAAGTAGTATCTCTTAATTTCATGGCATCATCAAATCTCTTTTCATTAATGGCAGTTGCGACAGATTTGGTTAATTTCACAGATTCAATCAATGGTCTTCTGACAACTTTATTGTCAACAAATCCAATCATTGGAGAAGGAGTATCTGGTGTACTTTCCAAGACAGCTTTAACAGCATCAACACCTTGCAGAGTAGCTAACAATCTATCAAAGGCAACAGCGGTACCACCTCTTTGAACATGACCCAAGGTGGTAATTCTAGTATCTAAACCAATTTCGACAAGACATTCTTTCACTTGTTCTGACGTAATTGGGTTCAATTCATCATCCAAAGCACCTTCAGCCACGATAACTGTAGTTTTTCTTCTACCTTTAGATCTATGTCTTAAACAAATTTCTTTCAATTCATCTTTCCAAGACTTAGAACTTGGTGGTCTTTCAGGAATGAAGATAGAATCGGCACCACAAGCAGTACCAGCCATCAATGCTAACCAACCACAATGTCTACCCATGACTTCAACGACAAAGGCTCTTGAATGTGAAGCAGCAGTGGCATCGATATAATCAACCATTTCACAGATTCTTTCCAATGAAGAATAAGCACCAATGGTGTTATCAGTGGAAGACATATCATTATCAATGGAACCAACCAATCCAACAATGGTTAAGTGCTTGTAAGGTTCAACTTGTTCATCGGTGAAAGTACCATTTTTAACCAATTCAGCAACCAAAGAAGGCCATTCATCTCTGAAAATATCGGCACCAGTTAAAGAACCATCACCACCACAGACGATCAATGCATCAACACCTCTCAAGATCATATTTTTGGCAGCTTGTAATCTACCCCACTTTTCTTTAAATTCCATACATCTAGCAGTACCAATTAAAGTACCACCTAAAGACAGCCAACCTCTAACATCTTCCCAATCCATTTTCTTCAAATATTCTCCACCTTTAACTAAACCGGAGTAACCTTCATAACAACCATAAACCTCACAGCCCAGATAGATACCAGCCCTGACAACGGCACGGACAGCGGCACACATACCTGGAGCATCACCACCTGAAGTCATAACTGCGATTCTCTTTTTGTTTGATTTAGCAGGTTCTTTCAATCTTGGGTTTTCCAAATCTTCAGCGGTTTTATCAGTGAAAAAAGCCTTTGAAGATTTGATTGGCTTATCGGTGAGACCATTGGCAAAGCTAGTGAATCCAACGACATTACCGACAGGATCTTTAATGTAAAACTCAATCTTTGGATCACTGGTTTTCTCAATCAATTCGTATTTATTCTCAATGGCTATCTTCTTAACTGCAGCAGTGTCAACTGTGAAGACAATGACTTCACCAGGCAATTCAATGTTCTTGTTAACATCATGAGAAACCAATCTTAATTTCAACATGAAACCTTTATTGAAGTTTGATTCTTTAGGGTTAACTTCTGGATGATGAGCTTCGATAGTTTCACGAGGAGGAACAATTGAGCCATTGTTTGTCGTTCTAGCAGCTTCATAGCAATTGAGCCAACATTCTTTTCTAGAATCATTGGAGACACCGTTCAAGTCCAAACCTGAGGTGGTTGCATCTCTTGTAAAAGTCTTGACAACTTTGAAACCAAAAGATTTGTAAAAAGCTATTAAGTTTGTGTAATCTTGAGTCTTTGCCACCGTAAAGGAGGTAAAGGACAATTGCGACACTAATTGATCAGAATCAGTTGTCATTGTTTGTTGAGTGTTTTTTGGGGATTGTAACTTGTTATATGTTGTAGTAGTTGTAGTTGTGTGATTGTGATCCGGGACTGTATGAGTTTGAACTTTGAGATGAAAGGATCAATTGTAGTTGAGATAAGAAGAGGATCAAGAGGTCAATTATAAGTTGGAAGGAGAAAGCAGACGGTGGAAAAGGGAACAAATTGGCAGGAGGGAGAGAAGGAAACAGGAAGGAGATGGATGGATTGCTGGGTTGTCTGTACGTAACTGTGATCCATTCATCTCTCTCGGATGGCACGACTTGCGTAAGTAATGGTGCGTTGCTTAATTGATTTTTGCTCAGCTGTTGCCCGTGGTCAGTCCGGTCACTATAGAGGGACATAGAGGGACGGAGACGGCTGTGCTGCTTGTTATAAGGTGGTGCACTATGGCGCGCCACCCACACGCCACTTTGCACAGCCTTCTCCCGGGCTAACTGTGATCCGGACTCTCTCACGGTCTGCTGCCGTCTGCTGCTGCTGTTCTCCGGCGGTCAAATTCCTCCCATCGAAAATGACTTCAATATCACAATGAGTGAACTTTCATGGGATGTTCGGATACCAAAAACGCTGAAAGCTGTCATCATTCAAAGTTCAAAGTTCAAAGTTCAAAGTTCAAAGTGCAAAATTCAAAGTTCAAAATTCAAAGTTCAAAATTCAAAGTTCAAAATTCAAAATTCATCAGCCATGCTACATGCTATTCATCAAATTACAATTTCAACAAAACTTACGAAAAAAACAACAGAAACAGTAAACACAGTGTATGCAAATAAATTATAGTCCAAAAACACAGTACAGATCATGAAATTTAACCACCTAACAGATACCCCACACCAGTATATTTCCACCACTTCTTCAATTTTTGTTTCTTGATATTCTTCTCATTAGCATCCGATCCACCGTTTTCCATTCTTTCTTTAGCAGCCAACCATCTTTCATGCATTTCAATTTCTTCCAATCCACTAATTAAATCAACTTCATTTGGATCTGATCTATATTTCGTTCGTTTAATCAATTTCCAACCTAAAAAGATAACAACATCCACAAAGATCATCAAATATGAAAACAAAAAAGTCTCAATTGACCACCAATCTCCACCAGGCAAGAAAACTGTGTAACCTTGTAACCAAAGCATAGTGAACACAACACATAATGTAATTGTCGAAGTATATGGTTCAAAATGTGATTTGAATCCAAATGTTGATCTATCGATACCTTGCTTTATAACAGCTCTTCTGAAATGTAAATAAGTCAACAGGATAACACAATAATTGATCAATTGTGAAGCAGTAATCAAGTTGATAATCCAATTCAACACCGTATTTGCACTCTCACTCAATTGTAAGAAGGCTAATCCACCCCAACATAATGACACACAAACTGCATATATCGGAACACCTTGTTTATTGCAATATTTGAAGAATTTAGGTGCCCTGCCATTGTTAGCTAATCCCATTAAGGTTCGACTTGAGCAGAATGTATATGAATTACCAGCTGAAAAACAAGACAATAACAACATAACATTCAAGATATGTGGTAACACTTTAATGTTTAAATTTTTCATTGCAATAGTATATGGTGATGAACCAGCTCCAGGTTTACCATTTGATATAGCATCAACTAACAGTGAATCTCTTGCATTGCATAATATACCTAAACACAAGGCACCACCAATGAAAAATGCACTAAGTCTAAAGAAAACGGCTCTATAAGCAGCAGGTAACACTTTTCTTGGATTATAAGTTTCACCAGCAGCCATACTCAAATATTCAGGCCCTGCAACCATATAAGCAGCTGAAATCAAACAAAATAGGAAACCTTGAAAACGTCCCAAGTCCCCAGTATGAATATACTCCAACATAACAGGTGAATCACCGGTCCAATTTCTGAAACCGAATGCATCATGTTGAGGATTACCACCAACCATAGTGACGAATGTGAAAATCATTAATCCAACAGCCAACACAACTTTTCCTAAACATAACCAAAACTCAGCTTCACCATACCAACTAACGGCAGCAACGTTGATGAAAAAATACAGCACTAATTCAATAGCAATCGGTATTCCAGCACTATAATCATCTCTCCAATAGTGAATCAACGTATTGAATAAAGTCAATTCAAAAGGAATCAAAGCACATTCCAAAACCCAGAAATTCCACGAAGCCATAACACCAAATGCTTCATCGACAAATCTATCGGCAAAGATACAAAATGGTGCGCCGGGGATAGGCAAATAACAAACCATTTCAGCACATGCTGAAGTTATAGCAAGGATAGGCATACACCAGATGGCAAAACCGAGTAATAATGATAATGGACCTCCGTTTTTCAATGCTGATCCAATTGAAACAAATAATGAAACACCAATTGTACCTCCTATGGCAATCAATTCAATTTGTCTTTTCTTTAAACGTCTGTGTGTTCGACCAATTTCAAAACTCGATGACACTATCGTTGTTGAATCATCTTCGAATTCTTTCGTTGATTCTTTTCCTTCTTTGGTTTTTTTCTGTAGTGGTGATGAGGGTTGTTGATGTTGAAGTTGATGTTCATTAGTGTGGGGAACAGAGGGGACACCAGAACCAGAAGTGGATTGAAGTCTTCGGTCTGGTGCATAGACTGGTAAAAATGTGTCTTTGAGTAATCCAACAACTTTGTTAGACATGGTCTGAATTCGAATCGGAGTCGGAGTTGGAGTTGGTGTCTGATGATGAAATGAATGATTTCCATTTCATTGTAACTTCATCTTGAGTGTATGTGAGGAGATAGCATTCCTTTTATAGAAACTGCAGACATCTGGCATATGCATGTGGTGAAAACAGTTCACCAATTACAGCTTAACTGCATTTGAATGATGTTACAGGTAACACAAACTTCAACAATTCTTCAAACGGCAAATCCTCGCGTCAATTACTTTACTGAGTCGTAGCTCGCAGCTCGGCCCCCGGTAACTCGACGTTGTCTTTATTACTATACTGGCCAAATTTCGGTAACTTTTTATAGATGGACATGTCAAATTGCATCCACTAACAATCCATTGGATAATACGCATAATAGTCCTTATAACAGAGTCATCTTGTATAAGTTCTCTCGAGCTTCTCATCAGTCAATGCTTCCATCTTTCCATATATGGCATTAAAGCTATACACATAAAACCCATATATATGCAAGTCGAATGTACCACTTCCTCCCCTCCATTATATATCCAAGCCAAGTTTAGCGTTGGTTTATTTTAATTTCTTGGATCAATGATTGGCTGATTTGTTCGAATGATCATTGATGCAATCAACTGATCAACTGAACATATGTCATGCATGTAAGTGAAGGCCTTTGAAGAATTTTCAGTGACGATTTAAAAGCCCTAAATTAATTGCATGTCAGAAATGTCACTTGAATGTCTTGATCATATGGCTGCAGTGAACCCTAGGATCATGCAAGAAATCTAGCAGTTCACAAACGTGCATGACATACGGTGATTGTCTCGGAAGTGGGCTAAATAGATCTTTATACTGTTTCATGATCTTGACTTCAACTGAACTTAGGGTTTAATAGTATTAACAGAACACAAAACAGGGGCCATTTGTGGCTCTGTCTGGCGGAAGGGAATCGTGCCATGGTAATAGGTACCACCAATCCACCATCAGCCTTAGCTTGCAGAATTTTATATGTTCTACCCCGCGCCCCACATGATAGATGAGCTAGAATTCTTCTTCTTCTTCTGATGAACGTTTTCGACTGACCATGCATGGTTGTTGGTGATTGGTTGAAAATGGAATTCACAAATTTAAGTCACAATCTCAGAGATTCATGGAATTTAACTTTATATCTTCGAATGGAAACAATTACGTCACTAACCACTACCACATCACCACACAAATAACCGATGCTGAATCTCTATCGAGTGTAAGTATCGCAGGCGCACTAATAGTGCCCCAGCATTTGGAACCACTGTCAAACAGTTACACTATCCAGAACATTGCCAAACATAAATAATGTTTCAACCATCCGACCTCAGGAGGATCCAATATCGAAGACTTATAAAGAAAACGGTTTAAAGGCAACCAATTTACTTTCAAAGGCATCAGCATTGAGTTGCAAAATTCTCTTCTTACCATGAGAAGCATCTGATTACATTGCCAAAAATGCCAATCATTCAGAAGAAATTGTGAAAAGTGTTCACGAGTCACTTTTCATTTTGCAGATTCAAGATAAGCTAAAAGAACTGAACCACTCTGGAAAATCATTATTTGTGTCTGTTGGAAGATGAGCCATCTGAGAAATCTGATCGCCTGTGAAGAATACATTGATTTGGATCAACGAAAAGGGTCAAATTGATCAAATATGGGCCAATATTGAAAGAGTCTAACGCTGTTGAACCAGTTCAGTCAGTTTTGCCACCATTTGATACACCAGCAGGTAAACTAGGTTTTGGTATCTGTTATGATTTGAGATTTCCTGAATTGTCATCAAGATTGAGCCCAAATTTTGACCTACCCTTCTGCTTGGACCATGAAGACAGGCCCACATTTCCAAGTTTTGGCTCAGTCAATGGCTATATTCGCTCAAAGTTATGTTGTGATGCCTGCTCAAAAGGGTAAACACAAGACACAGACCGATGAAGAGATTGCTAAAGAGGGCTTGAAGTTAAATAGAGAGTCTTGTGGTCACACGTGTATCATCGCTCCTAGTGGAACCATCTTGTCCCAATGCAGTGATATAGACCAAGAAGAACAAATTTGTGTTGCTGATATTGATCTTGGTAAATTGGATATCATCAGAAAGAATATGCCTTTGTGGACTCAAAGAAAACCTGATGTGTTTGGCTACAACGTTTGATTCTTCTTTCAAAATGTGGTTTGTCTTTCCTTACACCCCTCTTTAATTATTGTTTTTTTGTTAAGTAGTAAGTATGAAATATATTCTCCTCCGTTATTATAGTTTCCAAATACGTTTTCTTACCATCACCGAAAACATATCCAGCAACACTAGCAACATTAAATATTCTAACAGTCACATAACTAACAATGTTAACAAAGACAAGCTGGTTCACACTAACAGTCCCAAGAAAGTTGATTGGCTTCCAAAAGAGAAGACCATAGAGCCAGCCTCTGTACACTCCAGTTTTTCTCATCTCAAGGAGTTAAAGAAAGATATCCAACAGTGTAAACCAACCAATCATCACAAAAAAACACACAACATTACCACTGCCGCTTCTAAAAGAGTTAAGCAACCACCACTTACTCAGTTATATCCTCCACCATTTGTTTTGCCAGCTGAACATGCTCCACATTTGAGACAGGTTTGGGATCGCCTCTGACTTCATGAGGTCCTGTTGAGCTTCACTGGTTGTTTCAAGTATTTGTTTTGCCGTTTTTTCCCCTTTTCCCTTCTGGATTTTCGGCTTGGAGTTGACGTAGGTTCAGTGATGTTCCGTTTGCTTGAGTTGATGTCGCTAAATGATTAGGATCAATATTATGATCCTGTTGGTTGGATCTAAGCATTTCAAGTTTGAATTTGTTCCTGTTGGATTCTGTTTGTTGACTGGTTATCTGTCTGTTTGGCCGTTGCCTCTTTTCTCTGTTGTTGCTGTCGATTGATGAAGTTTGGCTATCAATGTCACTTGACTTTTCTCGTTTTGGTCCAAAATTGTTTTGCTTTCAATCATCTTTAGTATATTGGTGTCTTTATCTGTTTCAGATCAATCCTTGATGGAGGGGTATAGTTATATGGTGTGTCATTTTCTCTTTCCCTTTTTTTTTGGAGCTGGTTATTTCAAGTTTGTTTGGACTTGTCGTTGTGGAATCTTTCTGTTGGTTTCAAGCATCTTGCAAGTGTGTGTGGTTATTGTCATTACTGACACAAAGCACTCTATTTTTGGTTTCTTTGGGACATGGGCTTACGTTGGTCTTATCATAACATAGTTGTTTCTCAGCTTTGTGTGTTGAGTATCTTCTCAGTTAACTCTCTCTGACTCTCACTCAGCCTTTTGGATTTTTCCCTGCTGTTGGTTTTCGGTTTTTTACGCGAGGTCCACTTCTTCTCGATCTCGATTCTCCCTTGTGTAGTCTTCTACCATCTTTACAGTCTTAACGATTCACAGTTCCCATACCCTTACTTTGGACCCATTCATTGGTTCAATTCCCCCTTTACGGTTTTTGCTTTTTTTTGAAAGTCTTGCTTCCCTAGTTCCAGCTGATATTGTTCTTTTATTCGGTCTTGTTGAAATAATAACAAACTTTTGCATGAGCTGTTAAGTTGACGGTTACTGTCTTAATTTTTCTTTGATTTGATTTTACTTTTTCTTGTTGATTTTATGCATCTATTTTTTCATTAAAAACCCCATAATTCAATTGTCCCATTTTTTAGAATTGATCACAGTAGTAATGTAGTCAGAATTGTAGTTTTTGTAAAAGATCGAATAGGCCATGAAGACAAACATCCGCACACCAGCAAAGTACAGGTACGGCCGATTTTCAGGAAATTCAGATTTGCTTGACATCACTGATGAGTTATCAGGTTTCAGCACTTGGAACCACTGTCAAACAGTTACACTATCCACAACATTGCCAAACATATCATCATGTCTCAACCATCCTCAGGAGGATCCAATATCGAAGATCTATATTTACAGTCGTACTCATTCACAACAGCAGCAGCCATCATTGGTTCAGTGGACAGAAAAGTGTTTGTTTTATTAAGAGATGGAAAGACATTGTTCGGTGTGCTAAGAACATTCGATCAATTTGCTAACTTGGTACTACATGATGGAATCGAAAGAATATACTTACAAGAGACAAAAGAGTATGCTGAAAGTGAAAACCCAGAACTTTATGTTATCAGAGGTGAAAATGTTGTGATGGTTGGTGAATTGGATATCGATAAAGAAGATGAAGCTATTAAAGATTACAAGAAAATTGATTTCAAGAAAGCTCAAACTATATGGAATGAAGAGAGAAAGGCAGCCAAACTTGAACATTTTAACGAGTCTGAAATATTCCATAAGAAAGGATTGGCGTTGCCTTACTTGAACACCACATTTTGAATAGAGTCAACTGATGAGTATACGCTAAATATTAGGCTAATGCTATATATTGGTTTATAGCTTCATGTATATGTATCATAGTTAATGGGTTTACTACTTTTTTTGCTGCAAAAGTCGTACAACAGAGAACTATCGGTCGAAAATAGATATTGGAACTTGACAGATTATAAAATTAGAAAAGACTAACTCCGAAGAAATGATATATGCGAGTATTACTTTTTCTCCTTAAAATTTTGCATCAACAACCACTGAATCTCTTTCAGCAAATGGAATATAATTCGGGTCTTTACCAAAAGGAAATCTTTTCTTGGTGCCACATTCACAAACGATCTCAAGCACATCATTCTTGGGTGATTTTTTCTTCGATTCATTCATTATTCTCATTGTCGAGTTAGGACTAGTAACCACCAATCTTGAACAGTTTTTGCAAATGGTTCTCTTGATGTTTGGATGAAGTTTAAGGACAACTTTTTTAGAAACCAAATCAAGATTTTTGATGTAGGCCCTAGATAAAATATCAAAAGTATTTGTACCTTGTTTTGTTGATTGTGATATAGAACCAGCATCAACAAGATTTGAGGACATGATGCTACCAATCTTGTAAAGATATGTTAATCTTTGATAATGATCTTTCTTTGGAATATTGTTGGGCACTTTTGGTGCCTTCTGTGTCTTTGAATTCTTAGGTGCTTTTTGTTGCTTAGTGTTCTTAGCAGATTTCAGATTTTCCGGATCATTTTTGGTAACAGTCTTGGACATGACTATTTGAATGTTGATATCGTTGAGTTTGCTCGGAGTACATTCAATTGAAGATCTGATTTGTAAAGGGAACTGGATGGAAAGCTTCAATTTTTCAAGACTCGAAAAAATGACAGAGAGGTGCGCTTGCGAAGAGTTGGAACATGGTGGGACTTGTCACTTGTTGAGCAGTGAGTGAACTTTCAGAGAGATCGCATGAAGGATGGATGGCAAAACACTGGTTTCTGATCATTTGGCTACATACATTACAACCCCTTCCCACCAATACATCCCCATCAATTGATCTGAATCATTATTTATAAATTATGAGTGGTTACGATAGAGCTTTGTCTATTTTCAGGTATGTCCATTCTGCAATTAATCATCACAGTCAACGCTCTCGCCAAGTTCATCAGCGTTACTAACAGATGTCCACATTTTCAATTTCAACTTCATTATTTTAGTCCCGACGGACACGTTTTCCAAGTCGAATATGCTTCTGAAGCAGTTAAGAGAGGTACATCAGCTGTTGGTGTCAAAGGTGAACACATTGTCGTTCTTGCATGTGAGAGAAGAACAACGTTGAAATTACAAGATCCAAGAATTACTCCATCAAAGATAAATAAGATTGACCGTCATGTTCAATTGGCGTTTGCTGGTTTGAATGCTGATGCTAGAATTTTGATCGATAAGGCTAGAGTGGAAGCTCAATCTCATAAGTTGACATTGGAAGACCCAGTCACCATTGAATATTTGACGAAGTATGTTGCTGGTGTTCAACAAAGATACACACAAAGTGGTGGTACCAGACCTTTCGGTATTGCTACATTGATTGCAGGTTTTGATGAAAACGATGATACACCAAGACTTTATCAAACTGAACCTTCTGGTATCTACTCTGCTTGGAAGGCCAATGCTATAGGAAGAAGCAGCAAAACTGTTAGAGAATTTTTAGAGAAGAACTATCCAAAGGGCGAGAAGTTAGATGATGCTAAGACCATAAAATTGGCAATTGAAGCTCTTTTGGAAGTTGTTCAAACTGGTGCCAAGAACATTGAAATTTCTATAATGAAGCCAGGTAGAGTGATCAAGTCAATGACCAATGATGAAATTGAAGAGATCGTTCAAACAATTGATGAAGAGAAGGCTGCTGAAGCTGAAAAGAAGAAACCAAGAAGAAGAGAGTAGACTTATTATAGTCTTCAGTAGATAAATGAATTTGTATCAACTTTTTTTACAGCTAATTACAGCGCAATGTTTCGTTATTATCGTCAAAATAATAAGATCTTTGTTTCCTATTTGAATATTTACAAGAGGAGTATACTAAGTGTAATAAAAAAGGAGCAGTGTGTGATATAAATGATCTGTTTTTTCCTCTCTTTGACTCTGCTAGGAATCTTATAGATTTCTCGTTCTTCCTTTCACATCAATGATAACATCATCATCAGAGAATCCCGAACCAGAATCGATAATAAATGATTTGGTGGGGAAGAGACCAGCTGGAGTGATCTCAATGACACAGACACTTCTACCAATATTAGCAGAAGGTTCACTGAAGTCTTCGAAAAAAGGGATATCCAGGTTTCTTAAACAAATGGAAACAGTGGCAATTTCTTTTCCAGAGTTTCTATCATATAACTTTCTGCTTTGAACCACCATCATAACACCTTCCAAATCAGTTAAAGTATGGCTAGTATTGTAAGTGTATTGAACACCATCAATTGAACCTAGAGCTAAATCGTTATAATTATCAACTTTGAAGTAATCTGCAATTCCATTTTCATTATTGAAAAAAGCGTCAACTATTCTTCGTAGCTCAAAAGTAGCCAACTCATTATTGACCTGTTCAGGAGGAGGCAAAAATAGAGGGTTACGGTTTTCAATTGTATGTTTAGGCTTGAAAATTAAATTGGAATCAGCCAACATGTCCCATCTTCTTCTTGAATCTTTCTTGTATTTCCATTGTCTCCCTTTGTAAAACGCATAACCTCCTATGATGATTGGAGGAACAACCATAACTACAACAGGTAATGCAACAAAAACAACGAATGAACTGATTGCTGTGATACCAAGTAAGATCTTCAAAGAGTCAGGAATTTTATCCATTAGTCTGCCGAATGCAGACGAAGAAACGAAATCTTTTGGTGGCTTGTTGTATCTCCATGTGACATTTGTATTTGTGAATGATCTTTTTTGTGATGTTAATAGCTGTAAAGCTAGTAATTTTGATGATCTTCTGTGAAGAAATGAAAGCTTGTAATGATGGCGTTGATGTTGGTGTTGAAGTTGAATCTGCTGGTGTCTTGTGAATGTAGTAAGCGTTCTCTTTACCGTTGATATTGTGGGTAGGGCCTGATATTGACTTGAAAGCTTTGACCCAAGGCCAACTCGATTTAGTAGTGACATGGTTGTGGATGCTGTGATGGGTATCAAGATCTGTGTTGGTCCTGATAATCACTTGCTGTGGAGTAACTTGTAAGCTGACAGGTGATTTCGGCTTCTGATTATGGAGTATCTCGCGATGAAGTCAGTGGCAAGTGCCAGTGAGCACTGAACAGTCGACTCGTGAGAGCCAGGAAAAGTTATGAAAGTTGGCAGTTAACATTGGGGCAACAGATAAATCTATTAGTAAAATTATGAATTGTATTAAGTGCTAATGACAACTTATAGGGTATAATATATAGAACAAAAAACAATGTCAGAGACAAGTGAATGAATATCATTTTTTCAACTGAGGAACAAAACGTGCAAATGTCAAGTAAGAAGTATGACTTTTTAATTCACTTCCAACTCTAGAGACATCGAACCATTTATAATTTTCATCACCATCCATAACTCTTTTTCCTTTACCCCAAGGATTAAATCCATAATCTCTCTCGGTTTGTTGTTTCTTTCTTTTATTTTCTGCTATATGTTCTTGAGCAGCTCTCTTTCTCTCATCCAATGGAACCCCATTGGCAACATCTTTTTCTTTTTGTTTCTTATTCATTTCAATCCAAGCTTTCTTTTTCTCTATACCTTCAGCTTGTCTCTTTTGAATATCTTTCAATCTTTCCACGGCATCATCAACTTCTCTAATCATTTCCTTTCTTGAATCCCATTTCTTACCTGCAATTTCAGTCATTTCAATGTCTATCCATCCATGTTTCTGTAATGCTTCTATTGTCTTTGTGACTTGTTCTATACAAGGTGAAAAACAACAAATTCCAACGGCTCTATCTTTAGCGATGACAGATTGAAGATGAGGAATGGCTTCCCAAGGAGATGGTAAATCTAAGAAAACTGCATCAACATCGGCATAGAATGGTTCATCAGTTTGCAAATCTTTGACATCAAATCCATTAGCACAAACATCTCTATGAGTTAAATGAACATTGGTTAAACCATGACCTTCAAATTCATTTTTAGCTTGTAAATATCTTGGTTCATGGAATTCATAACTGAACACTTTACCTTTAGATCCACAGGTTCTAGCAAAAGCATGTGTGAAAGAACCAGAACCAGTGCCTGATTCAATGACTTTAGAACCAGAAATAACGTTTAACCTCTGTATGATATAACTCGAATCTGGGGTATAGACAATTTGAGTTCTGTGAGGTAAAGAAATGGTCCATAATTCAGGAGTTGGATGAAGTAAGTATATGAAACCATAACCTTTTCCACTGGTGATTTGAGAACCATATGGGAGTCCAATCATTGATTCATGAGCAAATGTACCATATCTTGTGTTGACTGCTTGACCAGGAGTGACATAAATTGGTTTGAGGTTGTCTCTGCCAATGAAAGCAAGAACCAAGTCACCTTCTTTGATGATAGTTTTGTGTTCTAAGAATGACATCTTGAAGTATTGAATTGATGTAATATGATGTGGAATATAACAACAATATATGTGAGGGATGTGTTGATTGTTTGATTGTTAAGGGCCTGTCTTTCGGAGTATCTGTCTGACCAACTTCTGAATTGATAAAACTTCAAAAAATAGATCGAAGAAAAAAAAAATGAACAGAGCCGGCAAAGCCACGTGACAAACGCGGAAAAGTGAGGCGCATTCTCGGACGTGCTCTCTGCCCCTTTGAGAGCCTGGGTCGTGCGCGTGCGATAAGATTACGAATTACGAAAGCGTCAAAATGTAAACAAATTCAGGTTCGAAATTCAGAAAATTAACATAGGCACACAACACATCACAATCTCTGCTAAATTCACTCCATCTTCAAATCAAATACCCCTGTTTCAACCACATACTCTCATTTCCCCTACCATCCCAGCACACATACGTTTCAATATTTAAACACTCTTTAATCCGTTTTACTGGTCTTGAAAAACTCCCTTTCCAATTCAAACCATACTCATTCAAAACCACCAAAATTCAGCACAGGTGACAGTCCCAAATCGGAAATTCTGCTACCTCTTCGCTTTTGTTTACAAAGGGCGTCTATTCCATTTTTCAAAACAAAACAACAAACAAACAAACGAATCCAAACAACAATCTTTTCCTTCCCACACACTCCTTTGTTGTCTGATCACCACCATCAACGGATCTCACAACTCTTCTATTCACATTCTCTTTCACTTTCTCGTCAACTCAACTCTACTACTTCTTTTGATCTACCCTCCGTTTTGGTTCACCTTCACCGTTGTTTACCTCCATTCTAGTTTGCATAGTTTGCTTATTATTACTTCCATTTCAGTTGCCACTGATACTTGCTATAGAAACATTTTCCCTTTGCATTATCCATCAATACACACACACAAAAACCAAAATCACAAACATATAAAGTCAAATCATGAGAGTTTCTACTAGAACTACTATACATCGTGCCAATGATGAAAACATCAAACAAAACTTGAAGTCTAAGAAGGTTAAAGAAATCAGTATTCCAACTTCTTCCAAATCAATTTCAATCAGCCATAACAGACCAAGAAGAGCTTTAGGTGTTGTTCCTAGTTCAGCATTAAACAGTCAATCTACTCAATCCAGTTTACATAAACAATCACAATATCAACAACAATCTGAGATTACCAGAAGATCAAGAGTCCCTGTCTATGTGGAAAGTGATACAAATAAGCCAATCCAGTTACATAATCAACAACAACAACCGCAGCAACCTCAACGCGCAGAAGTCTTGTCTCAAGTTGAAGAAGATGAAGATATTGATGTCAGTAGTGTTACATCTGATACACAGGCCACAGATTACGAACTGGATGATGACGAAGATTTCGATCCATATGAAGACGATGAAGAAGCCCTCTATATCAATGAACCAATGTCTCCAATTATGAATGAATCAATATACTTGAAGATCACATCTGCTTACAACATTTATTCTAAGAACTACCTAGATCCTGAAGATGAAGATACCTTCGATGTGACCATGGTTTCTGAATACGGTAATCAGATTTTCAACTACTTACATGACTTGGAAGTGAAGTATGCCCCAAATCCCAAATACATTGAAGAAAAACAAACTGAATTACGTTGGGATCATAGATCAACATTGATGGATTGGCTGGTCCAACTACATTCGCGTTTTAACTTACTTCCGGAAACTTTATTTTTGTCTGTCAATATAATAGATAGATTCCTTAGTTTAAGAGCTATTTCATTAACAAGATTTCAGTTATGTGGTGCCGTTGCTCTGTTTGTTGCTGCCAAATATGAAGAGATCAATGTTCCAACAGTGTCTCAAATGACTTATATGGTTGGTAATCAATTCACAGTTCCAGAATTCTTGAAAGCTGAAAAGTTCATGGTTGAAACCCTTAAATTTGAATTTGGTTGGCCTGGTCCAATGTCTTTCTTGAGACGTGGTTCAAAAGCTGATGATTATGATAACGAGGTTAGAACTCTTGCCAAATATTTCTTGGAAATTACTATAATGGAACCAAAATTGGTCGCTGCTCCAACAAGTTGGTTAGCTGCAGGTGCTCAATATACAGCTCGTAAGATGCTTGGCCGTGGTAATTGGACAGATTGCCATATTTTCTATTCTGGATACTCTGCTGAACAGTTGGAACCACTTTGTGAACTCTTTGAAGATTGTTGCCTCAGTGCCAGAACTCATCATAAAGCCATCTTTGAAAAGTACAGTGAGAGAAGGTTCAAGAAAGCCGCTTTATATGTTCAAGAGTACCTGTCTACATTTTCAGCACCAACTACTCCTTAATGACTCTCCCCTCATATCTCCCCTTTCCACATATTCAATTGATTATGTTCACTGATTTGCTTACGTTTGGTTTGGTTTATGTTTTTCCAATTTTGCCACTTTTCCTTTATCTAAAGACAGTTGGCGTTTGCTTGCTTTTTTATTAATTGTTCTTTTATGTTTATTTCTTCAATTTTTTCGACTTCTCTTAACTTGATTTTTTGGACCGTTTATTATTATCATCTATTTTTTCTTCTTCTCCTATTTTTCCTTGTTTAATATTTGTTTCAGCCTTCGACTTCCGAATTCACTGTTTTTCTTCCCTTTTACAGTCATTTGATGTTTTTAGTTCCTTCGTTTGCGATTACCCTCTTATATTCTTTCCAGTTTGTTTTCTTTGTGTTTTTTTCTCTCTCTTTTAATACTTCTCTCATATTGGTGTCTTTCAATGCATCATATATACATACCGCTTTTCTGATCTCTCTATATCTACTTTTATCACTGTTATGTGCATTTAATTGTGTGTTGTTTATCATTTCAATCAAAATCATTTTTATAAATTTTTAATGAAGATTCTATGAGTAAAACTGGCACTTAAAGCATGATTCACGTTTTTATGCGTTAGTTTTTGGTAGCCGAAAGCCGATGCCCGAAATATGAAAGACGAATGATCCTAGAGCGAGATGGAGATAAATCTCAACCCAGGGCTGGTGCACGTGCGAAGAGTGAGGGCTACACGTCTCACGTGCAAAAAATGCAATCACGTGAATGTCGGTGCTTTCCCCCTAAGAACGAGAAGAGTGAAAAACTTTGTGACGGTGAGCCCATCTGCCATTGCAAACGCGCGTGCCAGCAGCCAAAATTTTCAAAATGGCTGAGCAGCAGAGAGTTCCAGCGCCAGAGTGAGCATCGTCGTAGGCGAGCCTGTACTGTGTAGTGTGTGGGTGTTGGTGGGTAGAGTGTGTGTAGGCAGTACAAACAATTTCAACTAGTGTTTGAAAAGGTATACCAAAATCTTTGATAAACCCTAGTGTTTTGATACATATTAAAAGAGGTATACATTACACCACAACAAATATAATCATACAAAAATGGCTGAAAAAGGTGCTTCCGGTAACAAATTCAGAATGTCAGTATGTACCATTGATCAGAAGAATTTGATTGATTGAGTTTGAGATTCAAGATTGGAAAAAGACCATGGAAGAACAGCAAATGATACAAGTCAAGAACAAGAACACTGAATTATCATTATTTGGAATCTCATTAGGTGCAGAATTGTCTGATATCGATAAAAGCACCAGAAATTCAGTAGACAATCGATGCAAATAGAACCAGACACACCCAACAGATCGTGTTGAAAAGCTGCCTTTCAATGGCCAAAGCAAAAACAATAATTCATGTGAGGAGGATAGCTAGGTATTTAGAAAACAGCACAAACAAGAATTGGATAGACTCATATACCGTTGCATTGAATCCATAAGGATTAATTATGATACCAGTTTACCAACATGGATCACACATAACACTAGTCCAGCATAACTTACATTGAATTATGTCAAATGATTTCAGTTGAAGATCTATGTTTCCTGAAAATATTTATCAATTCAACACAAAAAAGCCTATTCCTGAAGACCGTTATTGATTTTCTGCTCAACTCAGTGCAGTTAAAGCCATCGTGAAAAATTTTGCATCGACAGCAGTGGTCTCTCACTTCTGCTATTGGTTTCCTTCTGGTTTCATTTTGAGTATCTATCACATGCGTATTCCATTTCTCAGAACTATATTGGAATTTATTAATTTCGTCAATGATGTGTTTACTAACAAATTTCACATTTAATGTGCATCTTTTTCTATTAATATAGTTAGCATTGCCAACTGGTGCTATCATGAACTGTGCTGACAACTCTGGTGCTAGAAACTTGTACGTTTTGGCCGTCAAGGGTACCGGTGCTAGATTGAGTAGATTACCCGCCGCTTCTGCTGGTGATATGGTTATGGCCACTGTTAAGAAGGGTAAGCCAGAATTGAGAAAGAAGGTTATGCCAGCTATCGTCATCAGACAAGCTAAGACCTGGAGAAGAAAGGATGGTGTTTTCTTGTATTTCGAAGATAACGCTGGTGTCATTGTTAACCCTAAGGGTGAAATGAAGGGTTCTGCTATCACTGGTCCTGTCGCTAAGGAATGTGCTGACTTGTGGCCAAGAATTGCTTCCAATTCTGGTGTTGTGGTTTAGATAACTTTGGTTTACCATGTTCTGTTTCATTTTTTAATATAATTACTTTGGTGTCCTGCTTATTTAAATTCATAATGTCATACAATAAAATCTTCGTACTCTTCTAGGCTTTCATCGACTTTACATTGTAGCAAGATTTGATATCTTGATGATTGTAAATGGAACTCTTAACTCGTAGTTTTGTGAGAGGAATTTGGTATCAAAAAGTACCTGGAATAGACAGTAATGGTGATGATTAGACATCCTGGAGTTATCGTACCCAAGCTCAGGGTTCAGGGCATCCGGCTCACTTATACAAGTTACAAGTTACCACGAATAAAAATGGTGAATCCGTACAACAAAAAATCTGAATGGTAATCAGTGTTACGCGCGTCATGGAAGTAGTGAACAAAAAAAGGAAATCGAGATCATCAACTGGAAGACGAACTAGGACCACATGAAATCACTTACATTCTCCGTATAGTCAATCATCCCATAAATCCACAAACACAACTCTGAACATACCCGAGTCAGTATTTCAGTAGCTGGAGATATGTTACGTGAAAACTTCAAGAAGATTTCAGGTATGCCCGCTTTACAATGAGAGGTGTTCCTTCCATCTTTCATCAATGGTTCCATTTTACTAACTATATCACACCATATCACTGACCGGCTCAAGTTAGCTTTACTTGTATCTTCAAAAATCAAGGATAGAACAAAAGGACTAAACACATTAGAAGAGATTAACTTTAATTCTCCTTCTGTTGTTTCAAAGCTAGATCGTGACACTACAATTTCTCTCATCGAGAGTCTTTCACAGCTCATCTCTCTCGATAAACTAGCCTATTCAAAGTCAAATATCAATTCTCAAGTTGAGTCAAGATTAGTTAAATCTTCTGTTTTACTGAAAACCATTGTCACAAATGTTTTATGTTCGCCTCCAATTGTCACAAAATTGAAGCATAAACAGTGCGTGTGCATTCAACGATATGTCATGAACCATCTCTTTTACAGAAAGTCGGGTTTAGAACAGAGAGCCATATTTGAACCTACATCATTGAATTGCATGAAAGCATTATACTCATTGTTTCAAGTCCAAGGATTCAAGAATAAGTTACAAGAAGAACAGTATGTGGATGTTTTACGAAATGTTTTGAAGTGCCTGGAATTACTTACCTCAAAGAAGAAACTCGCTTTGAGCAATAATGAAGCTCTAATTGCATCATCGTTGGCAGTTTTTTGTGAGTTTTTAAGACCAGATTGTACATCTACGCTGTCTTTATTTTCAGCTGTTCAAACATCATCGTCTAATTATTATTTGGAAATATTGAACATTATTTTGAACTTTTCAGAAAACATTTTTTCGCAGAACAGAAGAGAAACAGAAAGTTTGATCTTGATATTTAAGATTTTGAATGCTTGTTTGATTGATTGTTCTAACTCAGATATTAAAACATGCTATAGGATGTGTAAGGTTGGAGTGAAATTCATCATTGACATTAAGTCGATGAACTATGACGCCTTCAAAGAACAAGTTGTGATTTTCATCAATCTCATCTCGGATTTCATCAATGTGGACGCGTATCCCAAGATAGATGGCGACAATTGGAATATAGATGAAAGAGGCAGATTATTGAATGATACTGAAGTTGGATTACTGGATGATGTTGAACTCGAAGATGTCAATGACGAACAATCCATCGTGCAAGATTCTTCTTCTATGAATGTTGATACAGATGACAGTAGTATGGTTCAGTCCGATAGTGGACCGATGAATTCAGCAAGAGTTCCAATGTCTTCCAAAAGCTCATTACCTTCGGATTTTGGCCAAGAATCAAAGTCTCTTGATAATCTTGGAATACTGATCACTCAGATATTTGATTTACTCCATGAGAACTCTTCGACGAAATCTTTAAATTTACAAGCTGACGACGTGATATTGAAAGTGCTTCCCGATGTCGAGAAAAACTCAACTAATTGGTTCAATTCTGCTTATGTTGGTTTGGCAAAAAATGGCGACTCCATTGCATGGTTAGCGAGATTGGGTTTAGCTAAGCTACTAGAAAACTACTTTGAACTGAAAGGAAAGCTTATGAGCTCTGACAGTTCCAACATCCAACTGACAATGGGAAGCTCGCTGGGGGATGGTTCCAGGAAAAGAAGACGTCTCAACCATGGCTTGAATATAAGGTATGCCATCTCTGACAACCTCAGCCTATGCAATTCTTTAACCGAGTTTGTTATGATGTCAACTGAGGTAGGTGGTACACCAAATGTGAATGTCATGATTACTTGCTTACAATTATTCACATTAAGACTATCAGAATCATGTTCTTCTTTACATCTGAAGTCATCACAAAGCAACTTGGATTTCCTGTTACGAGATTGCAATGGTGTTTTGAATCATTTCCTCAAACTTTTTGATCTTCAAGATAATAACTACAATATTTGGGTACTCACGTGTCTTTATTTGATTTTGTCCATGATATCAGACGTGGAATCTGCAGATCACGAAATAAACATTCGAGTCAAAAATATTAATAAGTTGATCAAATATAGTCTAGAATTCTTGAGAATTCAAAACCTTTCCAAAGCTGCCTCACTTGTTCTTTGTGCGATCCTTCAAGCTCATTTGAGATCGAAAATTTCGTTACTCGAAATTGACTTCTCCATACTTCAACAATATGAAACAGTTATTGATATTTCAGAAATTAACGGGCCTGCATTGCTCTGCAAAGAATCCGTTATCTTTTGGTCCAACACTTTTGATCTTTGCAAGATTTTCAAATTTAAGAACATAAAGTTACAAGCTGCTTTGCCTTCAGATTTGCCTCAGCTTTTCAGTTCCAAAGTGATCAACTGGCTGCTCTCAAAGTTTAATCAATTGGAAGGATTGGAATCCACGACGGATATAGAATCAGTTTGCTTGCTGATATCTTGGTTATCGGGCTGGAAGTCTCCTTCTTTAACGAATAGGTCTTTGAATCATCCTGACCAGTTTTATTATGGTGATATTCTGGATATTCATTATGATTATAAAAAGAAGGCATATTTGAAAGAGGCAATTCTTTTGCAGGTTTCAGAAGAAAGTATATTTAAGCTAAGACATAGAGATATTGCATCCTTATCTCAAATCAGTTGTGACCCTGCTGTTTCTGAAAAGTTGCTTAACAGGTTGCTGTCGTTCATTGAAGAAATCTTTGAGGGACCCAATAGTTCCAAGAGTTTACTTTACAGCTGGTCTATTTGCGGTCTCGATATCTATACCAAGTTGAAAGATAATGGTTCTGTTTCTATGTTTGCTTCTTCTCTAGGTGCTAAAATTCCCATCTTGATCTCTGATGAGCTTCATGGTCATTTGCACAGTAACTCTAAAGATTCCTTTGATTCATTGTTAGATTTTATTGATACATTTCTCAGATTGACAGAAAACAACCAATTATTGATAGACACCGTCAATACTTGTGAAAGTAATAGATCCGTCATTGATGCTTTGATGAATTTTATGAATACCGATTTTTCGACCAACAGACGTGAACCAAAGGGATTTGAGGATTTAGGTGTTGTCCGAGAGCAAAACACGAATGAGTTTGACGACACTACAACCACTTACAACATCAGGACACTATCAAGAATTCAAACACCAGAGCAAAGATTGTTCAAATATGTCATATTATCATCACATCGTCCTGAAGATTCACTTTCATCGTTGAACGATGCATTAGACGTCGCAGGCCAATTGGATAATGAATTTAAAGTCATGGCCTGTGTGTTCACATGTTTGAATTTTGTGAACTGTGGTGGAATAGTGGACATAGATAAGGAAACTTCGGTCAAGATAATGCATTTGATTAGTCTCTTGTTTCAGAAAAAAAGAACCTCGACTTATGAAATGGCCATTGTTTGTGGTGGTAACTTCTTGGAGCTATGTTCCAATGAGTGGTTGGATGCCATTGGAGATGAATGGAAAGAAGAGATACTGAACCAGTTTTATTATGTTGTGGATCTTTATCGCAGTAAGATGCTTCTCACTGAAATGGGCGAGGTATCCTTTTGCAAAGCTGTTATCGAAGTAATGAAAAAAATACCCGACCTTTACCAGGATTCCTACGATATAGAGGAGCTCAGAAAACTATCTTTGAAATGTTTTGCTAAACTGAGTAATTATTGCAAACATGCTGTTGTTGATTCTTTGGTTGATTTATTGCACCCTGAAACCCCTGTTGCTGCTGATGTTTCTCTTGATTTGTATAGTGATTTCAGTGTTGATGGATTTTTTACCCCTCAGGCTTCAACTGAAACATTTTGCTCCTTCACCAAATTTCTTTCACAAATCTCAGCTTCTTCTGAACCGATTACTCTTGCTGTTGTGTGTAACATGTTACAGCTTGCCAATCTGAATCATTTTCATCCCTATTTAGTAAGTGCTTTCAAAAGTGTTGCTGTTCAAAATAATTTCAAATCTATTTCCACTTTTTTCTGGAACTTCAAGGAAATCATTTTCAAAATTTGCAAAAATCTCGAATTATCGTTCCAAGAATTTCCATTTGGGGTGTTCGAATTCAAAAGTTACTCTGAATTTATTTTATCCAACTATAAAGAGCTCACTGCTTTACTTGTGTCTGAAAATGCCACCAGTTTTATCAAGGGAATATCAGAGATTGTTGACATGAATGTCATGAGTATGGTTGTTGATTCCCTATCGTTGACTATTGGTATTGCTTACGCTTCAGGTGTGAATGAAAAAATCTATAAGCTGCTGGTTCCATTCTTCCCTAGATCAACCAACATTATGAAGGACAAGATACAGGAACAAATGGTATTAATTATTGGCCAAATCATAAAGTACTGTAACTGTGGAGACGAGAAAGATTTTACGAGGATCCCAGGTGTTTCTTCAGAAAGTCAATACTTTAAAATCCTTACTGCAAATGCCCCCATAGTGGCACCGTTAACTGCTCAGTTTTCGTTGTCTACCACTGTCAGTGATTGCTTCTCTGGTATCCAATATTTGGTGGATAATTATTGTGAATACAAAGATATTTGGACACTTAAGAATGTTTATTTTTTATGCTCTAGATTCTTAGTTCTAATTGATAGTACACCAATGCTGACTGAAAAGCTGTTACATTTGAGAAGAATGAAGATGCTGATGCTAAAGGCTAGTTCAGTTTTTGCAAACCTTAGCTTGCTTGACTTGATTGTTTCCAATGTTTCTAAGTATTTGGATGAACCATTTATTGCTTCTGAAGTTAACAATTTGTTGGTGGCGCTGGCCACCATTGCTCGTGATGAACAAGTTACGATGGATGCTAAGATTTGGATTCCAGTGTTGCTTCGGATGACCACATCAAGAAATATGTTTCAGCATGAGAAACTCACCAGTCACTTCCTCATATTTTGTAAGCAACAAGAAAAGACATCTCCATTTGCTCCAATTGTCAAATCTGTTATGAATTTAGTTGACCACTCTGATAGCGAATTTGATATTAAAGACTGTGTTTCCTTCTTGAACAATTTTTCTCCAGAGGATGAATCAGAAGATTTGATTAAGTTGATTGTACTCCTATTCAACAAATCTGGTTTCATTGATTTTGAAAACATGAAGTTTGATTACATGAACGAACATATTGCATCTAGGCTATATCATATTCAGCATGAGTACTCTTCATTGCTAAGCTCAAATTTTGCTATTTGGATTGGAAAGGCTCTTTCACGTTATTATTTAGCGACTGGTAATGTTCCCAAAGTGGAAGTTATGGAAACTGACAACTCATTCTTCAATGAATACCACAAGGCGGTTTTTATCAACAATGTGCCGATGTTGGATTGCGTGTTTTTAGAAATGATCAAGACTTTATCCAAAGCAGATATAAGAACGCGTGCTTGTTTTGATAGAATTGCTGGTGCTGTCATCGCCAAAAGTCTGATTGCAAGAGCAGATGACTCATCACGTGAGCTATCTACTTCTAAGAGAACTTCCTCGTTTTCGTCAAAACCGGGCAATCCGCAAGTCATCGATCTTTTGTCGGTTGAGAACCTATTTGCTGCATTTAAAGATTATTTGCTTCCGATGGACAACTACATTTGTTCGCTAGCTAATAGTGACTTGGAATCAAATGATCATACATACTATCAGGATGGATTAACGAAGCTTTTAAGCATTTTCCCGTCAATTGTTCAAAATGATACATTTGAAAATTGGACTTTGAGACTATTTTTTGCTCTTGTCACGGATTTATCTACCAAAACATCCATCACCACACTTTTATCATCTTATGTGATTCATGTTCCTTCTTTTGCCGCTTCGTCCATGTCTTCATTAGTTATGTTTTACATCAATCAGATGCCAAGAAAGAAAATAACTGATTTAGCTAGCATCATCAACAAGTTTTTTGCCATTGAGTTGCAATATCTTTCCAAAGAGTCAATAGAGTTGTTCTTGCAAATAGTGTTACTCATTTTGATTGCTTCCCGAAGTGAAACAAAAACCGGTACTGGCTCAAATGATGAAGAGGATATTGGTGGACGCTGTTCATTTGTACACGACGCGTTGAATCAAGAGCCTATTTTTAAAGCTGCACAATTTGTTGGAAAGTCCAAGACTGCCCTTCTGTTGTTTGAATACCATTACACAGATGATCCTGAGTTTGACTTGACTAAGTGCCAAAATAACGAGGATGTGTTTTTGGAATCGGTGTATGCTTCACTTGAAGTTTCTGATTTGATGTTTGGTATCCCAGTTAAGCCTACCCTTGATTATGGTTTAAATATTTTGCAGAACACGGGTAACAACTGGACGACCATGATGTTTGATAATGCTTCTTTTGAACTTGCTCTTTCCGCCGGCGAAGCGGATTCTCATAATTCCAAAGATGTTGTTAATGGTATGATGAATTCTGGATTAACTGGTATTTCCAAGATGTTAGATGAATACTCTGGTTATCAGTTGAATGAATCCAATGGAGAATTTACTGATATTGTTTATGAAAGATACTGGAAGTTGAATCAATGGGACCTTCCATCTCCTGAGAAATGTTCTGGCGAAAACGCTAGTATTTACAAGACTTTGAAATCTATCCACGATATGGAGACTGATGCCACCACCGTTTGCATGGACAATATAGAGTCGTTGGTTTCATCCACTAGTGGTTTTTTTGCTAGCAGTAATGGAGTCGTCAAAATGGAAAAGGTTGAGTCCTGGCTAAGAGCGTTGTCATCCATTGAGTCAATTAACGGTATTTTGTCTTGCAATTCATCTAATGTTCATGAGAACATCAAAAATTTCCATGATAATACTCGTTGGTTTAAATATGCCGAGATTCCGAAATTTGAGAATATACTGTTAGCTCGTAGAGCTACGTTTGAAATGTTAACATCCAAAAAAACAGTTAGACAATCATATACAATTTCATCCGATTCTTGTTGGTTAGGCTTAGTTAATGAAGTTCATGATTACTGCGAGTTTACAAGAGACAAGGGTCAAGACCAAAAGAGTATCAATGCTGCTGTTTCATTAAATAAGATTTGTGAATCCGATTTCAAGAAAACTTCAAATGACCAATTACGTGAATTTGTTAACCGTATTTTCAAATTTAATATTGCATTTGCATTTTGGTCCCAAAAACAAGAATCTACTTTCCCTGTTGCCACTTTGAATGATATCATTTTATCGGATAAATTGCATCCTATCAATAAGCTAAAACTTCCATTCAATTCTCCTCATATTCCAACTGGATTAATCAACGCTATTGTTGCAAAATGGTGTTCAGAGACTAGACAAAAGACTCCTAATGACATCATGACCAATTATATTGAACCAATGGTTTCTATACAAAATGGTGTGGGTGACGGATTCCATGTTGGATCAAGTGAAGCTTTCCATATTTTTGCCCAGTTTTGTGATGATCAATTAAGAGAGGGATATTTTGATACAACAGTTTCCAAATCCTCTGAATCCATGAAACGGATGGAGAAGGATATGTTAGAACTTCGTCGTTTGGTTGATACGATCAATAGTGAGATTAAGGCTAGCAAGCATACTAAAAGGGAGATAAGTAAAGAAAAGTTACAACAGAAAAAAGATGCAAATAGATCTTATATCAAATTAGAAAAACGGTATTTAGCAGAACAGGAAGAGTTAAAATCTGCAATGAGTCATAAGAGTTTGTATGTGAACAGAGCCATTGAGTTTTATTTGAAGGCAATTGAGCTATCTAATGATACCAACGGTAACGATACTGATGTCGATCGGTTCTGTGCATTGTGGTTGGAGAATAGTAGTACTACCATTGATAGATCATTGATGTCCAATATTCCTACTTATAATTTCATACCTTGGGTGAATCAGTTGACCTCAAGATTATCTGATGATAAATCTGACTTTCAATCGGTTTTGAAAGATTTAGTTGTTAATATTGCAATTCAACATCCATTTCATATTGGTTATCATTTAACCTCATTGAGTGCTGAAGGTTTAGGTTCAGAAGATGCAGCAGCTTTATCGAGAAAAACTGCTGCACATTCAGTTTGGAACAAATTATTGATGTATCAAAACAAATGCAACGTTGTAAATATCAGTGATGTATTTTCAAAAATTGCAGAATTGACAAATGAATCTATATCAATTGCAAACACTAAATTCAAATCCACAAAACCGTCAATTATGAGAATTAGCCATGGTTGGTGGGTTAGTGAACTTCCTAATTATAATATTCCGTCACCTGTTGAAACAATTAAAGTCCAACGTGTTTCAAGATATGATTTGAATATATTGCCAACTATAACAGCAGTTGAAAAAACCATCTCATTGGCAATGTCGGGGCTAAGCGCACCTAAGATCATGAAATTTACCATTAGCAATGGCCAACAACAACGTATGTTACTGAAAGGTGGTTCAGATGATATGAGACAAGATGCAATCATGCAACAAGTTTTCGAAAAAGTTGATTTGTTGTTGGATCAAGATAATGAAACTCGTAAGAGAAAATTAAGGATTAGAACATATAAAGTTGTTCCAATGGGTGCTGGTTCAGGTGTTTTGGAGTTTGTTTCCAATACAATTGGGTTAATTGATATTTTGAAACCATTACATGCAGGTAGAGATAAGCTAAGCTATGATCAAGCTAGAGGAATGATGGCCGATGCCAGAACACAACTGAAGTCGCATAAGGCAATGGTCAAAACATACAAGTTGATAACGGGGAAGATACAACCTAATTTTAGAATGTTTTTCTTCAACAATTTCCTAACTCCCGACAGTTGGTTTGAATCAAGATTAGTTTACTCACATGGTTTAGCCACAACTTCAATAGTTGGTCATATGTTGGGTATCGGAGATAGACATTGTAATAACATTTTGATAGACAAGATCAATGGAGAACCAGTTCATATTGATTTTGGAGTTTCATTTGATCAAGGAAAATCATTACCTGTTCCTGAATTAGTGCCATTTAGACTAACGAGAGATATAGTTGATGGTTTAGGGGTTACGAAAACGTCAGGATTGTTCAGCAAATCATGCGAACATGTTTTTAGAGTGCTTCGTTCAAATTCACAGTACATCAGTGGTATATTGGATGTGTTGAGATACGATCCATTATATTCATGGGCTTTATCTCCGGTTCGTAAGAGAAAGTTACAGGCTTTAGCTCTAACCTCTGGCGATGAAAAAGGATTGGATGCATTCGTTAAACATGATACGACTTCGGAAGCTAGTGTTGCCATTGAGGGTGTTTTGAATAAGTTACATGCTAAAGGATTAAGTTGTGAGGCCGTTGTTAGAGAGTTGATTAGAGAGGCCACTGATGAGAATAATTTGGGGGTTATCTTTTTCGGTTGGGCTCCATTTTTGTGAACTTTTTTTTGTTTGTTTATCGATAACTGAAGTTTCCCCCAGCGTGCTTTTAGTCTAACTGATGATTTCAGTTCAGTTATTGTTATGTATGCATTTTTTTCTTCTTGTTATTTTTTTTCCTGTCTTGCAGATGTGTGAGATATTGCATTTGCATTTTTATCTGTATTTTAAAAAGTTTTATTATCATCATTTATTCGCATCGAAGATGTATTGTAGTTGCACAAACACCGTTATAAATATACAATTCCTAAACTGAATTAAAAAGGATAAAAAAACGTAAACCTTAGCACTATTGGGAGGACATTAAATCATTGGTTGTTGTTGGCGTTGTTGTTGGCGTTTGTGTTCCCCGTGTTGTTGTTATTGGAACGATTATTTCTGTTATGATATCCACCTCTTCCATTATTGTTGTTGTTGTTATAACCACCTTGTCTATTTTGACCATTGAATCTACCTCCTCTTCCACCTCTGTTATTATTATATCTGTTGTTTCCACCACCTTGTCTATTCTGATTATAACCACCATTCCCACTGTTGTTATTACGGTAACCACCACCATAGTGATCTCTCTGTTGCTGTTGTTGTTGCTGCTGCTGTTGCTCTTTCAATTTATCGATTATATCATTTGATAGTCTTAAACATTTGATTTGAGTACCCTTTATGTAAATTTCATCACATTTTGAAAATTGATCACCTTGGAAATCAGATTTTATGGCTTCTTTTAACACCAAGTTCATCCAATTATCAACACTTTCTAATGTACCATTGATGGTTTCACCTGTTTTCAATTCAATTAATAAAGGTTGGCCCTTTAAGGACATTAGCATGAAGATTGGAAGCATTTTCTGTTGCTGCTGCTGTTGTTATAGTTGTGGTTTAAGTACTTAGGTTGATCCGAACATCACATACAGTACTACACATCATCGATTGTCTTAATCTTGACTCTTCAGTCTTAGCTTCTCAATTTCGTCTCACTATCAAAAAATCAAAAATTCACTTCTTCAGATTTTGGCAAGGAATTTGGCGGTCGTGTGCGTACCAAACTTAGAAAGAGCTCCAGCCACAGCGTCAGCCCAGCCTCACCAGCCACGAGACAGCACCAAGCAGCCGTGAACAGCCACCCCAACTTCATTAAATCGGGATTCTAATTTCTCTGTTGAGACTGTTCTCATTCGGGGTAGACCGTGCATTTCGAGATACAGACACTACTATCACGGTTCACAAAACTGTTCCAACTACCTACTTGGTGAAACACACGAAACATCACACAACAGACAACAACTTCATTCTAACTACTCACAGTCACTGATCCGGCTTTCAACACAAGGACTGCCGCTTTATCTCACATACTTCCACCGTCAAAGGGCAGCTTCGACTCATCATACAACAGAGAACATCAACAACATCTTCATAAACAGCAACACCAAAATAGCATCACCTTATTCCAAAAATGCCTCCTGTTGATCCATCAGCTGGTAAATGCTATGACTTGGAACTACCGAATTTGGAATCTTCCGATGATCGTTTCAAGTTGACGGTAAGAACTGGTGCTTCAACCGTTTTAGAAAAGTCAAAGATTTTTGTCTATGGTGGTCTGGTGACTCCACTAAGGTTATCACCCGAGTTCACCACACTAGAAATCAAAACCAAAATGTCTGAATTTGTGTCCAATTTACCAGCTCAAAAGAGAAAATCGAATCCGTTAGATTACATATCCAATGAATGTTTTGCACTTGGCTTGATCAAAAGAAAATGGTCACACTTGAAAATTGACCCAAGTTGTACTCAAAGACCAAAACCTCGGTTTTTCCACGCTATGCTAGTTTATGACAGTTTTGTTTACATTTCAGGTGGTCTTACATTTAAAGATTCCGAGTTCAATTTAAAAGTTTTGAATGATACTTGGCAATATGACTTGATCACGAAGAAATGGAAGTGTATCTTACCAGAAGATAATGATCTATGCGATTGCCGTTATAATCATCATCTTGTTGCTACACCATCACTGATCATAACTCAAAAATTGAATCACCACGGTATCTTATTCATTGGAGGAATGAATCAACATGATGAATATTGCAAACAATTGAATGTGTTTGACCTGTGTGACCTGAAATGGGTTAGCGTACCATTGGAATTTATTAATACCGTCAAATTAGTTGATGGTGTACCGGTCAAGGACGATTATGATCCAAAAACGAGAGCAAGTTTAGGGGATGTCACTCTATATCAAAGTTCCGATTTGTTATCCTTGGTTCTATATACCCAACCTGAAAACATTCGTGTTGAACCATTAGTGGCTTTCCAGTCCATTAGAGGTGAAAGATTAAGTTCAAATCGTGCATTTATCAAAGATGAAAAAGATTTGGGAAATTTCCCATACAAGTTATATTATCCAACAGTTGGTTTCTTCGGTGATAACATTATAGTTTGTGGGTTTGTCCCCGGCGAGTTGAGTATATCAGCATATGTATTGAATGGAACTTCGGGAAGATGGGTTAGATTACAAGTTTATTGTGGTCATAATGTTTGGTCCCATCGGTTTTGGAAGGGTTTCGTTTGGAATTCTCATCATAAGGCTCTCTTTTTGGGAAATAAAGATACTAGCTCAACACCTCCAACAATGCAATATTTCAATATCTACGTCTCTGTTTCATTGCCTTTTACAAACATGATTGGTTCGGACTTAACCTATAAAGCTCCAATAGGTGCAAGCGACGCTTCGGGTCCTTTTGGACGTGCTATTGGTGGAAATAATATACCTGCTACCTTACCAAAGACGTTCAATCTGAATAGAGGTGGCTCCTTTTCTTCAACGGTATCGGTACCTGATCATCAAACTTTATCTGATTCGCAAACACAGCCAACACAGCAACTTCACCAAAATGAACCACACACAAGTTTTGCCGCCTATGCCCATTACGTCGCACCACAAATTCAAATTAATTCGATAAGTTCTGTTTTTCCATCATATGCCGTCGCTTTGGGTAAAAACGCATTCGAAAGAACTACAGCATTTTCTGATTTTGAACTGATCTCCTGCGAAGGTGATTCAATCAAATTACCCTTAGATTTATGTCGTTTTAGGTGGGGAAAAGCATTTGATGAGCTGGTTTCCAAGGCTTATGCCATGACATTTCTCGATCAAGAGCTGGACAATGGGTCACAGAGTGGTATTGGCGCTGATGTCGATGATTTGGCTACTAGGCATAACAGTAGTGCTCTGGATAGCAAACTAGGCGGTATAGGAAGTGCTACTGATTCAGGTAATGGAAATGATGGTGGTTCAATAAGGAAAACTACGAGTTTGTATTCAGCGACCAACAACAGCAGTCATAATAGTAATAGAGAAGAAAGCCCGCCACTGTTCAGATACCCATTTCAAGATAAATCGTCATCGAAAGAGTCACAACTTGTCTCATCATCAAACACAAATACTAGCTCAAGACTAATTGGATCGCCAAGTTTGAACATCTCAAGACGTCAATCAAGAGTCGATTCTACTATCTCTTTGTCTGGACGAAGTTCATTTAATTACCCTTCTCAGTCTAGACAAAACTCGATGGCCACCACATCGGTTTCTTCTAGACGTAGTTCGTTGAGAAGCAATTTCACAGGTACGGGTACAGGTGGAGGAAGAGGTTCTTTTTCTCAGCCGACATCTAGACATGGTTCGATTTTTAAGATTCAAGGAGGGTCTGGTTCTGGTACTGGCACTGGTGGCAGTTCGGGTGGTAACAATAACGGTGCATTGCTGGCTACATCTCCATTGCCTCCTTCTAGACTTAGTGCGTTTACCTCTTCTGGTTCAAGTTATGGTTATGTTTCAAACTCAATTGCAAATTCAAACTCGCTGCCAGCTCCAAATTCGGGTTCAGGTGCAGAATTCGATTATCCAACTATTTCTAGAGTTAATGCTGAACCAAATCTAAGCTCAATCTCTTCCGTTGATACAGCTGTTCCTGATCCGAAAGGTTGCATATACGTAAGTGAATTGCCTGATCAACCCCCTATGCCGAATATTGAATTGTCTAAAGATATCGTTGGTGTTTCAATTGGTACTGGTGTTGGGAAACTGTCAACTGTTCCGTCTGCTGATTCGCTACCTACTGTATCAACTCCCGACTCTTCTAACTCTGGTACTCAATCCAGTTCAACGCCTGCTTCTGGTTCCGCGGGTTCTATTAGTGCACCAAATCAATTGGGTAATAATAATAGAATAAGGTCTTTCTTGTCGCCTAGTCCGAACAAGCAAGGATCTACTACAAGTCAGCTGTTGGCTAGCCGAATGCAACATTTTGGTTCATCTCCATCTGGATCGCCAAGAAGTTCGACCTCTGGTATGAGTGGATCAGGTGATGCTGCTGTTTCAGGAAGTGTTGGGGGTGGTAGTGAAATTGCTACAGATGATAATAAAAGCACTTTAGAAGGACAATGGAGAGATAAAAAAGCTAGTATTAAGTCATCGATAGCTTTTAATTTGTCAATTGATGTATGCCGTTTACCACGTGTTTTGTGTCTTCCATTTACAACAGATACAGTCCGTGCATTTACTGAATTTTTGTATACTGGACAAGTGGGGTCAAATTGGAAGATTGTTCCAACTGCTAGTGAAGTTATGTTAGTTGCCAAATTTTATGAAGTTCCATTATTATATGATTTGATTTTAGAAGTTTTGTTTGCTGTAATTTCCAAGAAAGAAGCACAGTTGATCAAAGACGCACAAAGTTTGAAAAAACAATTTATTGAGCATGGCATTAAGTTCAACCAAGAATCAAGATTTGATGATGGTGTTAGTGGTATTGCTGCCATTGATCAATTTAATAATTATTTGTCCAAGATGGATGATGGATTGCTGGATTTGACTTTACTGAGAAGAGCTTCCAAAGTTGCAGTTAGATCTTCTAGATCGGTGAATGCTACAAGCAAATCCATTTCTAGAAAAACAAAGAATGCTTTGCTCTCCTCTGTTCCAATAGAGAAGTCAGGAAGTGTCTCAAGTTCTTCAGATTCTGATCTTAATGAGTTCTTTCATATGGCTGATACAATTGCATTGATTGATCCGTCAAGTTATACCCCGGGTGATAAACAAAACAGTAATGGCATTAAGGATGGAAACTCTTCAAAGGAAGGTGCTAAAAATAAGGCTGATGGCAAAGGAGGAAACGATACTGATGGGTCTGAACAATTAAACGGATGGCCAACGTTCAAGGATATGACTGATTCTGAATCACCAGCATGTCCAGACATTTTGATTGATATTATGGTTGAAATTGCCACGCTAAACAGTGATTTGAAATTAATGTTACGTGCTATGAATTGTCGTGAAATGGCATCCCAATTAAGGAAAGAGAAGAAACATTTGAATGCAGTTTTGTTGGCTAGAGAAAGAAAAAATTTAAGTAAACAGTCACTGTCAAGTTCTAACAGTTCAGGTTTCCGCTCAAGGTCTGGTTCACATTCACAAGCACATTCAAAACCCCCTGTTTCTTCGCCTCCTCCATTACCCGATTCTGCCAAAAGTACCACAAGTACCGGATCACCTAAGAAGAACTCATCTGCCATTAGTTCCAATAGATCTAGATCAGGTTCATTTGCGTCTATTTTGGAATCTGAGAAAAAGGATCATAGAAGCAAGAATACCAGACTCAGAAGTGGAAGTCAAACTACGCCTTCACCAATGGGTTTCAAAGCCAATGTGACACGTCCATCAATTATAGAAACTACAATAGTTTCCCCGCCTTCACCGAAACAAGAACCTCAAAGATCACAATCACATCCACAACCAACACATGAAACTCCAACTCAACCACAAACCAAGCAAAGATCGAATTCATCACTTTCAATCCCTATTCCTGGTCCATCACAATTTTTATCCCGCAAAACTCCTTCTTCGAACAGTCTTGTACCACCTACGCCAACAAACACAGAGTCCAATAATAATAATAATAATAACAACAATAATAATAATAATGGAACTGGGGGAACGAGCTTAACTAGAACTTTAAGCAATCTGGGTTCAAATCTAGGATTTTCTAAACTATACGGAAGCTTAAATTCAGAACTGTCCCCTACATCCTCAACTTCTCAACAACAGCAACATCAGCCCTCCGGATCTGGTTCTGGTTCTGGTAATGGTAGTCAAAAGCAGCCAAAATCACTATCATTGTTCGGATCATCAGAACTAAAAAAGACTACTTCGATAACTCAAGTTTTACGTAGTTCTAGTTCTACTAGCTCTATCGGAAATGAAAGTGGGACAGGAGCCGGTACTCCTGTGTCTGGGTCAAGTAAGAAGAAAGGTGTTTCGAAGTTGTTTGGACGGTTAAAACATTGATCATTTTCAATTTCTCTTAGTTTGCTTTCCATCAAATTAGAATATTTCGATGTGGTATATAAACTTGATATTTTCACTTGATTTTCTGATACGTTAATGTGAATAAAATATTTTGCTTTTTTATATATATAATACTTTTAGTTTGTTTCTCCTAGTGATGTATTTTTTTTCCTGAAAATCGGCCGTACCTGTACTTTGCTGGTGTGCGGATGTTTGTCTTCATGGCCTATTCGATCTTTTACAAAAACTACAATTCTGACTACATTACTACTGTGATCAATTCTAAAAAATGGGACAATTGAATTATGGGGTTTTTAATGAAAAAATAGATGCATAAAATCAACAAGAAAAAGTAAAATCAAATCAAAGAAAAATTAAGACAGTAACCGTCAACTTAACAGCTCATGCAAAAGTTTGTTATTATTTCAACAAGACCGAATAAAAGAACAATATCAGCTGGAACTAGGGAAGCAAGACTTTCAAAAAAAAGCAAAAACCGTAAAGGGGGAATTGAACCAATGAATGGGTCCAAAGTAAGGGTATGGGAACTGTGAATCGTTAAGACTGTAAAGATGGTAGAAGACTACACAAGGGAGAATCGAGATCGAGAAGAAGTGGACCTCGCGTAAAAAACCGAAAACCAACAGCAGGGAAAAATCCAAAAGGCTGAGTGAGAGTCAGAGAGAGTTAACTGAGAAGATACTCAACACACAAAGCTGAGAAACAACTATGTTATGATAAGACCAACGTAAGCCCATGTCCCAAAGAAACCAAAAATAGAGTGCTTTGTGTCAGTAATGACAATAACCACACACACTTGCAAGATGCTTGAAACCAACAGAAAGATTCCACAACGACAAGTCCAAACAAACTTGAAATAACCAGCTCCAAAAAAAAAGGGAAAGAGAAAATGACACACCATATAACTATACCCCTCCATCAAGGATTGATCTGAAACAGATAAAGACACCAATATACTAAAGATGATTGAAAGCAAAACAATTTTGGACCAAAACGAGAAAAGTCAAGTGACATTGATAGCCAAACTTCATCAATCGACAGCAACAACAGAGAAAAGAGGCAACGGCCAAACAGACAGATAACCAGTCAACAAACAGAATCCAACAGGAACAAATTCAAACTTGAAATGCTTAGATCCAACCAACAGGATCATAATATTGATCCTAATCATTTAGCGACATCAACTCAAGCAAACGGAACATCACTGAACCTACGTCAACTCCAAGCCGAAAATCCAGAAGGGAAAAGGGGAAAAAACGGCAAAACAAATACTTGAAACAACCAGTGAAGCTCAACAGGACCTCATGAAGTCAGAGGCGATCCCAAACCTGTCTCAAATGTGGAGCATGTTCAGCTGGCAAAACAAATGGTGGAGGATATAACTGAGTAAGTGGTGGTTGCTTAACTCTTTTAGAAGCGGCAGTGGTAATGTTGTGTGTTTTTTTGTGATGATTGGTTGGTTTACACTGTTGGATATCTTTCTTTAACTCCTTGAGATGAGAAAAACTGGAGTGTACAGAGGCTGGCTCTATGGTCTTCTCTTTTGGAAGCCAATCAACTTTCTTGGGACTGTTAGTGTGAACCAGCTTGTCTTTGTTAACATTGTTAGTTATGTGACTGTTAGAATATTTAATGTTGCTAGTGTTGCTGGATATGTTTTCGGTGATGGTGTTCTCAATGGCATTTGGCATATCTATCACGGAATAATCCGATTGGTCTTCAATGGATGTTTGCAATTCATCGGTAGCATAATCTTTACCTTCATCAAAGTGACAGTTCAAATGATCAATGGAGGGGTAAGAACCAGTGGATAAACTTAATGCATGGTCAGCATCTAAAGACAACCCAAAGTCGATGTCAGAGAGCACATCAAAGTCTAACTCATCAGCAAGGTAGGATGGTGATGGAGTGAGTTCATAGCAGCTGGAAGATAACATGGAGTCAAAACTTTCATCATTGTCAGCTTCAGTGAATGACAGTTCAAAGGTCGAGAGAATGTCGTTAGAGAGTGGTTCAAAGTTCAACTCAACCTCAGAACAGATGGATAAGATGGAACAGCAGTCTGAGTAGTCATACTCAATGGCATCAACAGTTTCTAAGTTACCGGCATTGCTTGAGACACTAAGTTCTCTTGTCATTGGCGTGGTCATGGTGGTGGTGGTGGTGGTGGTTGTGTTTGGAACAATTTTTGGAGCCCAGTATTGAACTGGCATTGAGATTCTTGGTGTGCAGTACATCAGCTCTTGTTTGGTGGAGGCGGTGGTTCTGGTAGATTTGGTAACTGAAATGATACCTCCATTGGTGAATTCAACAAATCTTTCAGGATCAGTATTGTCAATGGTCTCATAACTGAACACCTTTTCTTCATCTTCGACAAAGGAACCATCATTTGATTGAACTTCTTCACCTTCAACAAAAGAGACCAACTTTTCGTTGAACCAATCAGCAGTCTTAGCCAGACATTTCAGAGCATTGCTAAAGTTGGATCGTGGGACAAAGGAAGAGACGGTAGAAAGCATTGTTGTTTGTTTGTGTATATGTGGGCAGTTGGAAATGGGTTTTTGATTCACAAACAGGAAAAAAAAACACAATAGGGTGAAATGGGTGGTAATCATCGTTTTAAATTGCTTTCTGAGATCGAATTTTTTGCTTTTGTATGTATAGTGGCTCCCAAATTCCAATCGAATTTAAACAAAAGGAAAATAGGATCGCATCGGTGAATGAAGAAATTGTGCGCGTCGCACCCCTCGGCTTTCAGATGGGGAAAGATTCTCTAATGTCAGAACTAATCAGTGATTACTACACCATTAATATAACCTGACAAAACGTATTTAAAAAATATAATAACGGAGGAGAATATATTTCATACTTACTACTTACTTAACAAAAAACAATAATTAAAGAGGGGTGTAAGGAAAGACAAGCCACATTTTGAAAGAATCAAACGTTGTAGCCAAACACATCAGGTCTTCTTTGAGTCCACAAAGGCATATTCTTTCTGATGATATCCAACTTACCAAGATCAATATCAGCAACACATATTTGTTCTTCTTGGTCTATATCACTGCATTGGGACAAGATGGTTCCACTAGGATCGATGATACACGTGTGACCAAAAGACTCTCTATTTAACTTCAAGCCCTCTTTAGCAATCTCTTCATCGGTCTGTGTCTTGTGTTTACCCTTTTGAGCAGGCATCACAACATAACTTTGAGTGAATATAGCCGTTGACTGAGCCAAAACTTGGAAATGTGGGCCTGTCTTCATGGTCCAAGCAGAAGGGTATGTCAAAATTTGGGCTCCTTCAGATCTCAATCTTAACGACAATTCAGGAAATCTCAAATCATAACAGATACCAAAACCTAGTTTACCTGCTGGTGTATCAAATGGTGGCAAGACTGACTGGCCTGGTTCAACAGCGTTGGACTCTTTCAATATTGGCCCATCTTTAATATCGACATCAAACAAATGGATCTTCTGGTATCTTTGATCAATTTGACCCTTTTCGTTGATCCAAATCAATGTATTCTTCACACGATCAGATTTCTCAGATGGTTCATGGATTCCAACAGCCACAAATAACGATTTTCCAGATTGATTCAATTCTTTTAGCTTATCTTGAATTTTCAAAATGAAAGGGGACTCGTGAACACTTTTCACAATTTCTTTTGAATGATTGGTATTTTTGGCAATGTAATCAGATGCTTCTGGTAAAAATAGAATTTTGCAACTCAATGCTGATGCCTTTGAAATTAAATTGGTCGCCTTTAAACCGTTTTCTTTAAGGCACGATGATGCACATAACTGACCAGCAGCGACTAAAACCATGTTGTTCTTATGGGGTGTGTAATGTAATTAAAAAAAGAGCCAGGAATATAATCGACTTTGAAAAGAAGGTCAATCGGCAATTCGAAGTCAATTTAAGTGGTTGTGTTGTTTATTGTCCAGTGTACAGCACGTTGCAAACTTCAAACAATTCGATCAAGTTCACCGTTATCAAATCAAATCACATCGGTTTGTTGCCGCCTGAATTGTGGATACCGACCACCTATTCTGTGTGTGGCGGTAAACATTATGTGGCTGGTGGTGGCTGTGCGCCCAAAAAATTCACCGGGATTAAAAATACTGAAAAAAAAAATCGAAATAAAAAAATGATGATCCAGATGCCCTTCACTGAAGCAAACTTTGTATCCCAATCAACATTAACACTATAACAAATGTCAGAAATAGTTAATGACAAGAAATCCAACGATTCCAAAGTTGAAAATGGTTCAAACAAGAAAGCAAAGTCCAAAACTGTGAACTCATCAACAAAAAACAACAAGCCAGAACACAAACCATTGAAAATACAACCAAGTACAAAATTCACGCTATGTGTTCCATCCAGTTGTATCTCTAAATCTGTGTGTGGAAATCTGGAACAAGTGACACATGTGGCATACCAAATTGCAAAAGCTGCATGTCTATACAATGTTGGTGAAATTGTCGTTTTACAGATACCCAAGGAGGAAACCAAACAGGAAGAGTCAACCACACAACCACCAGTTGATCCCAGTGCTATAAGGTCAGTAACTGAAACTGGTGCAATTAAGAAGACATTTGATGTTTCAGTGATTGTGGACAAAGATGGTGACAGTAAGATGGATGAGGAAGAAATTAAACCAACGAAGAAAACAGACGAATCAGAACCAGATTACCGTTCGGATTCATTATTACTAGCTTCCCTTCTACAATTTTTTGTGACTCCACCATATCTTCTCAAGTCAACTTTTAAAGACAAAGACTTATTAAAGAAATTCCAATATGCCAAAAAATTACCAAAGATTTCAACATTACCATTCATGCAAAACAATAGTGGCGATTTCAGAGAAGGTTTAACAATAGATAAGAAACCTCCAAAAAGAGAAAAGACTAAGAGTGGTAAAGTGAAAAAAATGAAACACAAGTTAAATGTCACAAAATTTGTCAATGTTGGAGAAGCGAAATTGTTGGAGTTAGCAACTGCTGTACCAGTGAACGTTAGAGTCACTGTGAACATCAAAACAAAACAAATTGTTTCACCTTTACAAGCATATGGAGTCACTGGTGCAAAGGCATCATTCGGTTATCAAGTTAGAATTTCCAAGAATTTCATATCATTGTTTACTGAAGCAAGTTATCCTGAAGGTTACAGTAAATCAATTTATGTGAACAGTGGTGATTTCTTCTTCAGTGGAGCATCCAAATTGCACCATAAGTTGGATACGTTGAAAGAGATCAATACCGTTGATTCTAAGAAAGATGGCTTGGTTTTGTTGGTTGTGTCCAAATGGAGAGATTTATGTTTAGCTTTTGATCACGATAAAAGCACATTGGAAGGTATCACTGGAGCTGAGCAAATGTTTGATGGTAAGCTCGGTGTTCCTTTAGGAACAAGAATAGAGGATGGTTCTTTGATTGCTCTTGCACAATTATCTAAATAAATTGTTGTAGCTATATAGAATTCATGAATAATTGGCATTTCTATGCATTCTAGTCTTTCAAACAAGTCAGGCGGTGTAGAATATTCAAAGAATTACAGATGGAAATAGGAGATATCTCAGGTAGCGCAGGTAGCCCAGATGGCCAATTTGGAAATAGGAGATAGGCCGAGCTGCCCAGATAGCCCAAGGCTATTGTGTGAGCCGCGCGTCGATTGAGGACGATTGGGGACGGTGCACAATTCTGCAAAGCTCCTGATCGGCATGGATGGCACCTTGCATATGTCCACTGTGTAAACTACGTGAATTCGGTGAGCTCATCATTCTCGTTGGTGCCATTTGATGGAAACATATCCCATACCCTACTCAAGTCTTCAAACACTATAATCACAACTGAATAACATCATAACATTACTATCACATACAAACTCATAAACAATCAACAATGTCCGAATCAGAACCAAGAGGTATTTTAAAGAACGCACCACAGCAAGCTCCGTACAAGGTTGAAGAGGCAAATTATATTGATCCATCATCTGCTGAGTTCGACAGAAAGAAAGTCATTGAAAATACCAAACTGAATTCCAAACTTGCTGCTGAAGCCTCAGCCAAAGGTGATTTGATTAGAGCCAAAATTCAAGAGAAAAAGAGAAAGGCAAGTTTATCGGCTTCATCAGTTGACGAAGATGACCATTTGAAATGGGATGAAAAGAATATCTTACTTAATGAACAAGAGAAATCAGCAACTATGGTGATTGATGAACCAAAGACTCCATATGAAGGTGGTTTCGATCCAAACAATGAGTACTATAGAGAAGACAATGAGGAAGATGATGATGAGAGTGCTCTAGATGACTTAAGCTTAGGTGAAGCTTTAGTTGATACCAAGTCTGCATCACCTTCTGGAAAAGGTAGAATAGAGGTGGTTCCACAAGAAGAACCGGAAGAAGAGGAAGAACAACCACAAGAGGAGGAAAGAGAATTAACACGTGAAGAAAAACACAGATTGTTTGAACTTAAGAGAAAGCAACATTACCATCTGAAAGGTAGTGTGTTGCATCGTGCTATTCAAGTTGATGAAGAAGATATTGAAGAAGAACTCAATGAGAAATAGATTCACTTTGGAATCAAATTTAGCTTTCATGTTCAAGAACAAATTCATTTATTGCAAAAGTTTTTAATGACTTGTTATTTCTTTTCATTTTGCTGTATTATCACTGCTTATTTAAATATCAAATGACACCCATACCAAGATACCGTTTGTATAGTTATCTCCATTTTGCTCGTATACGTCATTCCCTTCCTTGATGAAAGTCGGAATATCTTTTTGTTTATTAAGTTTAATCATGACAAGGTATTCAAATTGAGAGTTTTGATAATTAGAGTATGTATGTATAAGAATAGTATGAATCAGAGTGAATGAATAAGCAGGAAAAGCAATAGATAAAAAAAATGCAAGAAAATGAACTCCCAAAAATAATTTTAAAAAACATGAGACCGAATGAAAAGGAGAGAGAAAAAAAAACCACAATGTAAAATAACAAAACAAGAACTGAAATACTAAGTTAGCACATCTCCAAATGTGAATAATAAATAATGTGCTCTTCAGAAAGGAAAAACAAGCAAATGCAACAGCCAATTATTGAAAAAGGCAACTCTTGGGAATCAGAGTTCCATCTGAGTAATGGAATCAGATCCAAAATTCCAAACCAACAACTGAGTTTGGGTGGTACAACCTCAGAGTGAACTTAGGTGGAGAAAGATCAATTTGTTAGTTTCAACCATTGATGGTGATAACGTTCTTTGAGTCCATCTTGTAGCCATTCTTCAAACGTCTCATTTTTCTTAGTTGATCCTCCACCTGTTTGAACTCTTCTTCATCTTCAATAGTCAAGGTTCTATCTTCCAACTTGTAATAGTCTTCGGTATACTTCTTCTTCCACTTTCTGAAGTCTTCGAATTTCGTAAAATATCGCTTTCCCAACGCATCCTCCTCATTGACATCAACGTCTGCATCAGCATAGATGCAAAACCATTCACCATTTCTATTCCAAACCAGGGTTCCTTGAAATCTTTGACAAAGACGGCATTCATTAATGGTTGGCATTTGTTTTGCTGTCAATTTTTTGTTTTGCATTGCTTCGGTGTTTTCCAATGGGAACAACACTTTTTGGATGATATCGGGTAACCATCTACCCAAGTAAAAATGGTTCATGAAGATGGCAACGTTGGAAACATGATGATCCGAATCATAGTTTGTTGCAACTTTGGGAAAATGATGGTAAAAGTATTGTGACTTGTCTGGGATCTCTTCAACTTTCCAAAACTCTTTGAAGAAATCGGTATCTTTGCTAAAGTATTTCTCCACGAAATGGTTCGTTAACAAGTGGTATCTGTTGTATTGATGTTCCACGTATTTGTAGTTCAATTCATAAAGCGGCGATGAATTTCTAAGTGTTTCAATGTCGTCTTTCTGGACAGAGACGTCACCAAGCATTGTTTGGGCTGTTTATGATGTTTTGACTATTTGTGATTTTTTGAGGGTTTTTTTTTCGGTTTTTTCTATTTCAGCACAAATTGAAAGAACTTTGAAGATTCAAGCTTAAAGAAGCCTTTGTTGTTTTGAGTGTAATCAGAGCAGACAGTGACCTTGATATAATGAGACGATGATAGTGGAACAGGAAAAGTGGTGTGTCGTTGTTGAAGAAAGTGGAGGAATCGGTAGCTGTGTTTAAGTTGAAGTTCGATCTGTTCTGGAAAGATGGCACGTACTAAATTCTAAGAGAGAAACCTGGAGAAACGGAGCCGGATCGCTTACTACGCACATTTACGTCCCTCACGGGTAAGAAAACGGAAGTAAATTCCAATTTGGTGGTCGTAACGGATATTAGCGCGCCGTCTTCCGGCTCTGAAGTGGCCTTTTTTCAGCCAGATTTAGCAGGTGAAAGCGACTCTCTACTACATCTGCTACCACATTTTCACGTGTAGTTACCTATTTTTACTTCAAATCAAGATTTTCTTCCCATCTTGGGGCCTATAGTATATTCTCTTTCTATAGGTTTTTGATATTCGGCCTCTCAAAAGGCAAATTAAATTATAACAGCACAGTTCATGTGGACTCATGAGGCATAGACTTTAAAGGTCCGGGAACATTTTTAGCATGTATAGTTATCAACTGTTTTATTGTGTATATAATCTTAAAAAACTAAACTATTTATATATTATCAACTTGGAATTCATTATGAATCCATGATATAGAATTGATATTCATCCTGACAAATTTTAATCAAGCAGCACAAGCAGTTCCAGTTGGTTCAGTTGGTTGATCACAAGTGCTCAAAGGAGTAGTCAAGTAAGAACCGTAGTCATCCCATAGGCACCAACCACAATCCAAACAGTCTGGAACGTAAGACATAAATTCACTGTCTGAAGCACACAAACAAGTGGAGTCAAAAGTTCCATCATCAGCACCATTACTTGAGCAAGCTCTAGCAGCAAGGATGGCATTTCCACAGAAAGCATGGCATTCGTAAGAAGCAGGATCGGCATCAGCTGGAATGGCAAATCCAACTGCTTCAGCAACAGCAAAAGATTCGGCTTTAGGATTGGCAATAGGGGAAGCAACAGATGATCCAGTTAGTGATAGAATAGTGGAAATTAGTAATTGAGAAGCAAGCATTCTTAAAATTTTTCTTTTTCAAGTGAAGGACTGATGAATATTTATGTAAATTTAAGTTCTCTAAAACTGTCATAATCTTTAATTCAGAATATAAAGGGAAATTCACTATGCTTTTTATAGCTCATCTTGATTTTCAAAATCTGAGGATATAAATGCTAAGGTTGCAAGAAGGGGCTGAAATGAATAGCAAACTTGATTTGGTCAAACAACTTGTTTCTTATCGGTGTCAAGACCTGGTGTCAAGACTTGTATCTTGGATGGGTAATTGATTGGCTGACCAATTGGTTTTCTCTTCTTATAGTAATTATAGGGATCGTCTTTTTTGAATGATTCATACATATGATATAATGTACTCTCATGCACAATTATAAGAAGGAAAACTGAAATATACTTTGTTCGTGAACTATAGCTCGAGGGTCCCTGTCCAGGAATCCGTTAATTCCCTAGTTAATAATTAGCTGATATTTCAAAGGAGCAAGAGAATTTGTGGAAGATATACATGCCATGGTGAAATCATGTATAAGATATTTATTTCTTCATGGCTCATGATTGAATATAACCTGTTGGCAGTATACAGATAATCAATAAAAGCTTTCAACCCCTGCAATTGAGTCTTGAATTAAATTGATTCAATGTCTAGTATATAGGGTCGTTTTGTTGATTCAAAATCCAGGGACCAAATCTCTAAAGCTGCTTTGACTGTTAATGTTTGCCAAGCTTAAAATTTGGACAGCAGCTCGCTGCTCGTGATCACCGATATGTACTGCAGAATTGAAATCCATGTTCCTTGGACCCTGAATATTGTTCACCGATAGACCAGACCTCCATAGTTTTCAGTGTATGTGTACCAAGCTTGAAGATACTTTCAATTTAGGGGGTAAAACCGAACCGGTTATACGAATTTATTTGCCGTCTATATATTGATCTTAACAAACATGCTGAGTATCAAATTAACATGCAGAGTCCATGAAAGTTGTATAAGTTCTCATTAATCTTGAGCCAAGATTTTTCTGAATTCTCTCTGCATGTATAACATAGGGTTTTACCTATTGGGGAACAATACATCTATAATTCCGATATAGTACGCTCATAAACATGTTGGTTAGAGAAATTGTTGGAAGAAGAATACACATGTCTATATCGGGAATATAGCTGAAGCTGAGAGAACTATATAGCTGATAAATAAATTATACTGGTGATCCTCCACAGATTTTCTTGGGAATATGAACAATTTATCTTGATTCTAGAACTTTCGTTACTTTTTTGAAATAAATAAAAAATATTGACAGCAATATTGCAGAAGAAAAGTACCTGGCGGCTGGCCGTACAAAGATTTTGGGTATACGCTGTCGAGTACTTACAATTATCACACTAACATGTAAACAGGCCATGATTTTACCTAATTAATATTCTATTTTCGAGCAAAATATTATAGTCTGCATACACAATACTTTTTAAAGCTATCAATTTACTTTCATCATTAAAGGTTTGACTTTTCTGTCTCTAGTTTACAACATTGTTAGTTGAAGAATTCCTAATCTAAATACCTTAATATTGCTGATCAAATTTCAATAAATTATTTTTCTGGAAGTTTCAATACCTTTTTTCTTCTATTTTTTCTTTATTACTCATTCCTGTTATATATTGTATCCTATATCCAATTTCATTTTTATTTTCATTGAAGTGCTCCTTAAAATTAAAACTTATATATATATATATATTATAAGTAAAATACTAGTTTGAGACCGATTGCTACATGGAAGTTCCTAATTAACAAAAAAAAATTGAGAAATTTATTAGGTACATAGAAGAGGTAAGCGTCTGATTATCTGAAACAAGTGTAAAGTAGATGCATAATTCAAATAATGACCACCCACGGAAAATTACCCTACAATTTATCATAAATTTGGAGAGCTAGATAAACCAAACTTACTACTTATAAGTTATTATTTGATTTTCAAATCTTTACAAAATTTTTTGCATTTTTACAATTTTAATTTCTTACATTTTTTCACAAATTTATATTTTACATTTGCTTTTAGTTTCTAATTTTTATTTTTTAAGGATTCTTTTTCTTACTCTTTTTTTTCTACTAATTAAAAAAAAGAGAGCTTATAAGATATAATCTATTTTAATTTAGAAAACTAAAAATAAAATGGATGAAAAATAAAATAATAAGAGGTAAAGCCTGAAGGTAATTTAATAAAGAGCGACCTCATTAGCTGAGTGGTTAACAGCATTAACATTTAGAGGCGCGCCAGGGAGTATATCTATTTGGACTCGAGTTCAGCTCCCGGCTTGGTCATTTGTTTGGCGGTGTTTATATGGTCACCATAAAAATCATATTTGGTGTTGGATCTTTGACGGTGTTTATGGTATCACCACAAAATATCATGTTGACGTGGCGTCCATCCACATGAAAAACTGGTCACTGACAAGGTGTTGTTGATCACCAAGAAAATCATCATTGACGTGTGGCATCCATCTACGTTAAAAACTGGACAATGACATAATGCTCCCTTGGCACTTTAAATTAACATTCGGGTGGTGTTTTAGAAGGGTTTTTCATCATCCAAAATTGACGGTCCATGGATTTGACATTTGAAAGCTGAACTGGTTTAACTTATAAGGTTTATCGTGTATAGTGAGACTTTGTAAATACCCGTTAATACAGTTTGAACTAATATAGGTAAAAAAAAAAACTATACCTTTCCCTTACCTACCCATCTGGTATTTCACATATTTGATACATTTTTATATTTCCACAATTTTATAAATTTATATATATCTTTAATATGATATTTTATTTTTTAAAATACTTTTTACCGGTCTATCTTTTTTTTTTCACTTTTTAGATTTTTAAAGTTTTGTATACTAACATTTTACTTTCACAATTTTGAGTTTTATTAATTTTTACCACTTTTCCATGCATTAATATACATTTTTTAACTTTTTGCTTAATTTTGAGCTTTTTTAACTTTTTAGCGCATCTATATATAGTACATGTTTTATACATTTTTACCTTTCTAATAAAAAATTCACACAATTAATATGGGAATCTTCATTTGCTTCTCAATTCTACAGTCTATCTGTACTGATTCTATATTTCTTAGCTTGGTGTAAATTTTTCGTTCGATTGCTACATTTTGTACCAAGATTTTATATTTACGTACAAACCTAAAAATATTTCTTTTAGTTTTCTAGCTATCTTTGTCTTTTCATAAATTATATAGCCTTTTATGTTAACTGCTAAAAGTTCATTCTATAAAATATTTTCTTTTTACAAAAAACAAAAAAGAGTCTTAAAAAAATATTTGAAAATTAATGCCACCGGCCCTCAATACAAATCAGATGGGGTATAAAAATTATTTGTGAATTTAGAAAAGAAATAGCAAAAAAGTAAAAAACGAATTTCAAAACAGAATGTAAATTACAAGCACTTTACGGCCTTGACCTTCGTCGCTTTGCTCCTTCGGTATAGGCCCGCTTCGGTTGATTCCGACGCTTCGATACGAAATCAACCTCCGCTTTGAAAGGGCTTGCTCCTGCGGAGGGCTGCGGGATGCTAAAGACCTTTTAACCGCTCTGGAGCGCCACACTCGGAATTAATTTCATATAGTGAACATATAGATTTTAGTCATCATCTTTCAGAGAGTACATATACCAAATTTGAGCAAAATACATGATAGGTAAAAAAAGACGGTAAAAAGCTCCGCATAATGAATAATTAACTTCACGAATCACCAAATTCTTTCTATTTTATTTTTTTTACCAAAAAAGCTTATATTAAATTGAAAAAAAAACTAACCGAAACTTAGAAGCTGAATGAAAAATAATCAGAGGTAAAGGGAAACTATAATAAAGTGATGGATATGGTAGAGGGATAAATTAGTAAAAAAAATAAAATAATAGAATGATAAAATGGTAAAATGGTAGCTCGATCAAATTGATAAATGTATGGTAAGTTTTAATGTGATGATAAAAAAACAAAATAAAAATTTGATAGAGATAATAATAAATTGTAAGGATAAAATTATAAAATAAAAATAGTAATTGCGTAGATGAAGAGCTTATATAAATTGCTGGTTTAATATGAAGTCACTGTGTATTATGTGGATATAGGTATTTGTAATTTCTTAAATCCAAAGAGTAGAATTGAAGATGAGAAACAGTCAATACTGAACAATTAATTTCTTTGATATTTGAACAATTAGAAAAAAAATAGCATTGAGACAACCTATTTATAAATTTACTTATGCAGTTAAAAATTGAGAACGGAAAAATCAAAAAAAAAAAAAACTAAAACATATAGGCAATAACTTATTATAAGAAATGATTTCAAAATTGCAGTTTTCACTAGGCATGATCATATTTTTTTGTTTTTTCATAAATTTACCAAAGTTAAACTTACCAGAAAGAAAAAAAGATAATCATAGACTTGGTAGGTATAAAAATGAGCATAGGATTGAACTGCTACATATAGAAAATACAAACTACAATATCAAATTTGAGAATAGAAAATACAGAATACAAGGAACGTGTACCAAACAATATAAAAAAAGGAAAATAAATCACAAATAAAATTTAAAATTTGAAATTATAAGACCTATAAATAAAATCAATCCCAAAAAAAAGAATCTTCTACTTCCAGCAGTTGGATGGTTATTCAAAAAAATATAAATAGAAATATTGGCCGTTCAAATCAATCAATAACTACAAAAATTGACAGTCCCAAGCCGGGATTTTTGCAGAAAATTTGAATGGTAGCTTAAAATAACCACAATAGTAAGATTGTAACACATTAGGTTATGAATATAGGATATATGAATGGCACGTGAATGACACGTGACACAGACAAGGGTTATATTACACGTACGCGATAAGGATACAATGAGACGGATACAGAATAAGGATTAGCGTGAGAACCTGTATAAATATGTCTGGCTTTRTCCCATCYCCTCCTTCTCCTTTACATACATGTTCTTCTTTATAAATCATCTAATAACATTCTCTTTAACTTGTGGTTAACATTACACGAATACATCGTTATTACAACTGGACATCGACTAATAAGGAATCAAGGTTATAAGGTTAGCCAAACGCTAATCTGTAGCAAAGATATTGAAAGCGTAAGTGGCCGAGTGGTCTAAGGCGATAGACTCAAGATCTACTCTTCGTGAGAAGGCGCAGGTTCGAACCCTGTCTTACGCATGTTTGATTACATTTTTTTGCTGAATTAACATGTGAGTTGTTTGTGCTAGATATATAGATAGCCCTTTCAAATAATAAGAGCTGACATTCAAAAAGTAAATTTGTATGCTAATGAAGCATGTTCTGCAGATCATATCGATGTACTAGTTTCTATAGCACCGTGATGTAGCCTGTACGTAGCCTGCCTGTAAGTAGGTACAGGATGGATGCACAGCCTGTCGGTATAACAGTGAGATAGAACTATGCCGACCGATTTGCTCACCCACAGGAGTGGTGTGCATGGTTTAACCGTTTTTTGCCGGCATAGGGGATAGGGGAATGGGATGGAGCGGGAACTTTTACAGGGCTGTATGATGTGCGCAATAAAAATTTTTTTTGTGAGAGAATCGAGATATGAGGTACTAAGTACGGTAGTTTTCTGGTTCTGGTGATCTGGTTTTGGTTTCTACAGGAGACGTGCTTACTATGGCATGGCATGTCGTGTCGGGATGAACGGTGAAGTTTGAACCCTGAATTGCATCATATTTCTCATTCTCATTACATCCGGATTGGATTTAATTAACATTGGGCACGCACGTTAATTATGAAACAGCTCCGAGGCCCGAATGACAATAACATGCAATCATGATGCTTAAAATCTTGGAATTGGAACTTCATCGAATTAATTGTTATCAGGCTATCAGGCTCCATGGTTCAATATCAATATCAACTTTGATGGAGTCAAAATGAGCAAATATGTAGCTGCCAAGTAGTAAAGCAGCTGTAGTAGATAATTTGCTCGTTAAACTTGTCGTATCAGATGTTTTGGATTTGAAATCAAAGATGCTATACGAGGTAAGGTAAAGGTAAAGGTAAAGGTAAAACCGTAAATGATATAATTGACCGAGTGTCGTAGTGTCGTAGATCTATCTATGTAGTAAGATGATTCATGATTATTAATTAAGAAGGAAACTTGTGGAGTTTGATCATGATTCAAAACGGGGATTGATGGATCATGGAATTATTGACCGTGAGAAGTGAAAAAAAAAATTGACCGAAGTAGCTGAAAGGAGTCTCAGGTATCCGAGTGAGCCGAGTATGAGACTACGGGCGTGAGTCTGGGAAAGTGCGAGAATGTGCGAAGTACACAGCCTGGATTGTGGACACGGAGTATGGAGTAGCTGAAAATATCAGACCAGACCAGACTTCATGAATCATAGGGTTTGCCAAGTTGGTCTGTCCTGTTTGCCCTCCCTTTCACTTTTTTCCCTCTTTTCCCTCTTTTTTTGTTTTGCCACCCTACAGAACTCCATCCCATCAACATCTTTAAAAGACAAAGACACCATCAATCACAACAACCCACAACCTTCCACAACACTGTCACAATACAATTCTCAGTTTTAACCTTATTCTCAAGTTTCAACACCAATCCCAATACTATTCTGAGTAATGAAGCTCAACAACCTCATAACATTATCTTTGGCTTCTTTATTACCACTGTCATCTCTAGCAGTGGCAATTCCAACGCCTAATGACATGGACCAAATGATGAACGGTGATATGACCGTTCATACCGCTCATTCAACATCAACAGAAAAGAATGAGACAATTGATTTATCCACTGTCACCCCTGTTCCTCATGAAGGTGCAGGCCATTTACATGGTGTTCCAATATTAGAGACTGACTTAACACCCGCTGAAAGAATGTGGTGGGAAGCGTACAATACAACAACTTATCTAACTTTGAAATCAGATCATCAATTTGAATTCACTAGCCATATTTTTATCTTTGTCACTTCTAATGTGTTTCTATACCCAATCATATTGGTGTTGAACAATTTATCATCCAATTGGTACCTGCCTGTATTAACCATATATACAGGATTGAATTTACTATCCTTGTTTCTTTACTCAATTTTCATCAATTCAGTGCCCGATTTATTACCAGGAAACTCATACACCAAGATGAACACTGGTTTGTTTTTCTTGCTTATCATCCATTTTACATCTGCTGTCATTTATACCGCTAAGAAATGGATCAGTGGTCCAATGAATCATGTTCCTTTGGCTTCAAAAGACATTCAACTGGATGAAATCCAAATGCAAGATATGGATGATGGTACAAACTCTCCATCAACTTTGTTTGAAGAGGACGGTATTGATCACAATGTTTCACAAGATTCATTTGATTTGGAGCTCGCATCAAGAGATGATACACCTTTACATTCAACTTCAATCTCTTCATCATCCAAACACAAGAATTCAATGGCTCAATTTTCAAAATCAAAAAGAGATTCAATCATGAACAAATTATTTGACCACCCATTTATTTCAAAATCCGTTTCGGGATTTGGCTCTTTAGCAACTTTAATTTTCAATATTTTGAATTATGGTTTGTTCATTTATTTCCTAGTTCAATTACCTACTGGTGTTGCTTGTTGGAATTTGTTGGGTCAAGGAAATAAAGTGTTTAACTTGTTGGCTCATTTCATCAAAGGTGGCGTGTTTTTCTCATTGGGTATCCTAACAATTGCTAGATACTGTGGTGGATTTACCAAATTGGGTGGTGCTTGGAATTACTCCTATATTACAAAACAAGAAAAAGGTTTGTCTGTCTTGTACAGAATCCAACCTAAAGAGACAATGGTTACTTTTGAAATGATTGAAAGTTCATTGATTTTGTTTTATGGTTCAACAAACATTTTCTTGGAACATTTGGCTAGTGAAGATGGTGTTTGGACTCCAAAAGATTTACAACATCTTTCAATTGCCTTCATGTACATCGGTGCTGGTTTATGTGGTGTCATCACTGAATTGAAATTGGCTCCATGGAGAAAAGATAAATTTTATGATCAAGTTGGTGAATCAACAATTGACAGACAAGCTCTAGCTAATGTGTCTCCTGGTTTTTCACCTAATCCATTCCCAGTGTTTACCATTTTTTGGACAGGTTTACTTATGTCTCAACATGCTCAGGCTTCAATGCTAGCTACAAAAGTTCATGTTCAATGGGGTAACTTGTTAACATATGGTTCATTGTTCAGAGTCATCACTTTTTTCCAAATGATGTATTTCCCATTGAAAGATAAATCTTCATTGTTTAGACCTTCAAAGCCATTGACTGAATTAGTCGTTGGATTTTGTTTACTTTGTGGTGGCTTGGTGTTCATGGAAAGTACTGATCAATCCATCGCTGCCATGGAATACAGAGGATTGACTGCAATGTTCACCATTAATGTCTCTGTTGGTGTTATTGCCTTGGTTATGGCTTGGATAATGGTTGTTTTCGCATTCAAAGATTGGTTGAAGAAAAAAATGTACGGTTAATATCATTTGATACTCTCAAATTGCACTACGTTTCCATTTTCATTAATGAAAAAAGTTTCCTTGTGTTCCATTATTGTTTTTTTTTTCTTTTTTCCCTTCTTATTTTTTCGTTTCTCGACTTATCTTTTTAATTACTTTTTTGATCAATCATCCTTTTCATTTTCTTCAATCCCTTACCTTTTCATCCCTCATGACTCGTGTTTTTTTCTTGTTCTTTTACGATGTGTTATCTCTAGTGTTATGATTCAGTTTTTTTTTCCAAGATCCGTTTGCATTTTATTTGTGTTTCCTTGTCTGTTGTTCTTCCTTTGCTTCTGATTTCGTGCATGATTAAACCTCATTTATACATGTTCACTATCTAGAAGATTTAGTCTGGAGAAGCTAGTTTGTTGCTAGTTTGCTTCTGTCTATTTTCCATAATACATATTATAATTTACTAACTTTCCTTCGTTTCCCCTATATTTATTCTTTCAATTTAATGCGTGTTCTTTTTCTATTATTCTTCTTCGATCCCATCCCAGTCACCCGTTTAGTGTCTATATAATTTGATAAATTAATCTTTTTTCTTCTTATATCAACGCTCATGCATGCATAAATGCCTGCCTGCCAGCTGTAATCTATATCAGATTGGAACTTTTTTATTGAACGTAAAGTAACAGAAAACAATAATGACTTCAAAAAGGAACAATGCTAGTATACACGTGCACATACCAACCGACAACACTATCTACGTTGTTGCATACCACCTCTTCTTCTAGCAACTTCAGGAACTTTGAAAGGAACAGTCAAAGAGGCAATCTTATAACTAGCAGCAGCACTCTTACTAAGACCCAAACTTTTAGCTTCAGCAGCTGGAATATTCTTAATGACACAACCTAATGATCTGAAAATTCCAGTCAATTTGGAAGTTTTCAAAGATAATTCTTGTGCTAAAGGTTGAACCTCAACTCTATAGTCGTCTAATTTCAAAGCCAATGCTAACATAAATGACAACAACTTATCTTCATTGATTGGATCCATTGTGAATGATTTCTTGTTACCACTCAACACTGTGAACTTGGATAACATTTCATCAATAACCAAATTTGAAGGTTGATGAGTGAAAGAATCAGCAAGTTTATCCTTTGAACGAAGACGACGGAATGAATAGAGACCCATCAAACAGGAAACATAGTATATGATACGTAACTTTTCTTGTTGTTGTGCATTCTCTGAGTTGTTGCTAGACAATTTCTTAAACAAGTATCTTGAGTTAACATATGGTAATTTGTTCAATTGTTCATTGGCTGGCAAGCTTGGATCTAAGAAATCAACTCTGATACTCTCGAAAATCTTCTTAGGAACTATATTGAATAATGGATAGATATCATCAACACTGGTTGCTTCAGCATTGAAAACCGGAATGACTCTGTTTTCATCCATCTCCTTTTGCATGGCTTCTTTAGTTGGCAAAGATTTTGTAGTCTCCTTCAAATTCTCAATGATCTCAAATTCTTCACCTTGTAATTTAGATGAATCAATTTTGTTACGTTCCATGGATGCCAATGCTTTCTTAACTTTCTTTGTACCAAACTCTTGACCTAACATTGCCCTCTGTTGATTTCTCAACACATCAGCACTTTTAATAGCTGGTCTTTTCAAATGACGTCTTGATTTGGATGTAATTTTTGATGGAATCAAAGCGGCATTTAATAACTCCAATGATTTAGTTGAAGGATCATATATCCCAACACAGTATTTTTGATCATCCTTCGCTGTGGATCCGTTATATTCTAATTTGTCGTTTTCTCCATGGAGTACAAGTTCATTGGATCTTTTCTTATGCTTGTAAATTTGAAAATCAGTCGTTTCTGGAACTTGCAAACCGTTGAAAAATGAACCAACAATGACAGAACTTGGCTCGTTTGAGTGAGGTTTCACTTTGATGTCTAAAATGTTGTTGTTTTCAACCATGATGTGTTGTTGTATTGCTTTGGAGGTATGGTGATGAAAATCTAAATGTTCCGGGATATAGATGGGAGTTTTTGTGTTATCATCTGGTTCAGTAAGGTTGATTTTTCTTTTCTAAAAAAATTTAATTAAATTTTTTTAGAAAAAGGTTTAAGTCGTGCGCGCATCAATGTTCATCAATCTCATGATGATCTCATCTCCATTTTGAAAATCAGGTTTTTGATCGATTTTTCAACCCTTTCGTTGTGTAAACTGTGCCCATCCAACGATCCAAGAATCGACCATGTCATTAGAAAACGAGATTGCAAATCTTTCTCCAACTCACCATTCATATTACTCGTTGCTTGGTCTGACGCAAGAAGCCACTCAATCAGAGATCAAAACAGCTTACAGAAAGAGAATCCTCCAACTTCACCCCGACAAAGTTCAACAACAACAACAGCAGCAACAGCAGAAACATCATCAGCTTGATCAAAGTAGTAATGAAAAATCTACCAGCTTTCAATTGGTATCTTCAACTGCAACTAAATCAATAGATACATTACAAAAAGCATACAAAATTTTGAACGATTTCAAACTTCGATCGTTATACGATGCAAAATTGAATGACACCAAAACTTTTACGAACTTGGAAACTGTATCAAATAACCTTTCACAAGGTCTAGAAAGTATATCATTAGATGATTTTCATTACGAGGAAGATCCCGGAAAAGACCATGGAGCAAGGGAAGGGGAACAACAGACTATAGAGGAAGGTAGTTCCACTTGGTGGCTTGATTGCCCCAGATGTTTGGCACATAAAGGTTTTACGATAACTGAAGATCAGTTATGTGATGCAGTTGAAGAACAGGAACTAGAAGATGGAGTGTTTGTTGATAAAGGTGACGAATGCTCTTTGCTCATTCAGTGTTTGTTTTGTACACTTTGGATTACTGTCACTTTCAGAGATGATGGTGAAGATGAAGATGAAGAGACTTAGATCAATCACAGTTTTGATAGGAAGATTCGAAATTTTTACCGAGATCTTGATGATTGATGAAGTTGAAAGGAACCCGATGTCCATATTTTTTCCAAGCAACCTTTTACATTATTGTTATACGTAATTCCAATCAGCATTATGCTGCATCATATATTGTATTCGTCGTTGTGTTTATTGCAGTGGTTGTGGTAGTACTCACTGTCCCATTAGCCATGACTCTTAATCAAATATATATAGGGTTTTTATTTGTAGTGGTGGTTGTACCAATTTAGTCAATTTAGTTTCTAGTACTCCTCCTTAATATACTAATCTTCATCCCAGTACCATTTCCCTCTAAAGGTTGRGKGGGGGGGGGGGGGGAGCTTGCCGGCGGCGAATCGATCGAGCTGGCTCAATGATTTCTAACATATCTAAAAACATTGTTTTTATATATACCTCAGTTAGTTCAAGCGCAATATACAGACATCAAAGATATCATCCAGTTCTAACTGCATCTATCATCCATTGTGTAATATTTTTTAGTCACAGGTACTGGAAACATAACAACTGAACAGCAAATTGAAAAGACATCCATCTGGTTAAATCGATCAAAATCAATATTCATCAAACGAACATCAATCAAAAATCTCTTAATTTTGGTCTCAGCAGCTTATATCTAACCCTAATTTTTCACCTTCCCTCAAAACCAGTCTATATATCGCATGTACGCATGTTCAATTTCAGCTGTGATAAGGGCAGTTTGAAAGACCATAAATTCAGTGGAGGAGGAAGGTCAGCAACTATAACTCGAATTGAGCCTATCTAACATTTGTGCACATGGTGTAATTCAACAGTTGTTCCAACGATTTGATCTTATTGTTTAGATCTAGCCACCGTCAAATTGTCCAAAGTCCGTTTCCTAATACTGTAACCTTGTTTAATCTTTCACTCTCAGAGAATTCACTTAAGTGTTTGATACTATCGTTGGTGGAAGTACCCCAAAAACAGAGATGACCAATGAACCATATGAACCAATACTAAAGCAAGAAACTTCATCTTTATACAGCCAAATACCTTCAAATTGGATATCTTCATACATTTTTTCAAATTTTAGGGCCACCGAAGAGTTCGATTAGCTAGGAAAGGCAATTAAACAGGCTAAGCTTTACCGGCATAAGTTGACTAATTCTGATTCTTCAAAAAATCCAGCCTATCTAATACCGGAACCATAAGGTTCATGGTCTTTGTTGCCATCACCGTAAAGAACATGGATTGCTGCACCAACAGAATTCTTTCAAAGGGTATCTGCATTCATCAAGTTTGTAAACTCTTTGCAATGATCTATCAAATCAATATCTAGCCACTAAGTCCTGTCACTTATTTTCAGTTTGTTGGTATCACATCTTGTACTTCCACAAATGAACTGTAACCTCATAGACATTAAACTCCAGTATGTTTGTGATGTATGCAGGTGAACCGATAGATAGAGCTAAGTTCCAGCAAATTGTAAAATTGCCTCGCTGGAAGCCGGGCCACAAATGCCAAGTTAAACCTGCGTCTTCAATGATAACTTCTTGAATGCTGCTTGAGATCCAATAAACTGCATGTGAACCAGAGTGGGAACGCCCGTGAGTCGTCATGGTGAACCGAATGAGAACCGGAGATGCCATCTTGAATGTTTCAACTCGGAGATTGTTGTAAATGGTGCTTGTTGACACTGGTTCGTTATGTATCTATGATACAATTCGCCTAGTTTTAAAATATTGTGGTTTGCTGTGAGTGTTTCATTCAATTGAATGAATTTGTTGTAAAAAACTAATGGGTTTCACTTTCCACGTGTTGAAAACAAAACATCACAGGTCTAATTTGTGGGAATCAGATGATGCTTTTTGTTCTGCTTTGGTCGCTGCTGTTGCTGCTGTTGCTGTGGCCGAGCTATTCACCTGTCATTGTGATATTAGAATCAGAAGTGGAGTATTTGAATAACAGGTGTCTTAGGGTGTCCATGCTGATTTGTTGTTTGAATTTTTCACAAGACTGAATTTTTGCGGCCTTCAGGCTTCAGGAATCAGCTATAAGCACAGCCATGGTTATTCAAAAAAAAACTACTTGATCAACTTTCAAGAGACGAGACGTTATACATAGAGAGTCCAGCAATACAGAGATTGATTGACAATAACACCAACAACAAAGAAACAATTATCAAGTCCACTTTTGGCTTCAGATCAATCAAGACTATGAGATGAGAATCCAGCAACTAACAACAGCATTTCTTTCCTCTCCAGTTTCCCATCAACCTTTGAATTTGGTTCAGAATCCAGTAAGTACAGGTCCCGGTTTGGATTTCAGGCTTTAGCATGGTTTGATGCTCGTCAACTTCACATGCAGTGGTACGTTTGATCCATGCTAGCCGGCTATACTTCAACTTTGGTCATGCATGTTAGGAGGAAGTTCACGGTGAAAGACGTGCACATTCTTTGAACAGAGACATTCACTTTAATCATGGATATCAGCGTTGGATAGACATTGGTGTTGAATAGAGGCACTGCGAATGCTGAGCTCTGTACCTTTGAGATTTGAATGACAGATTCGGTTGTTTGGCAAAAAAGATGTTGTTTACCGGTGACAATTGTGGCGATTTTCAGCTGATTTCCATAGATAAACGTTGATTGGGGACCCTCAAGATTTGAGTGACAAAGAAAGAGATTTGGTTGATCACTGGCATTGGTGGCGGTTCTTTTGCTGTTTTGCATGAATCAAGACTGACTGTGGACCTTCAATGTTTGAATGACTGCTTTGGCCGTTGGCGAGAAAGAGATTATGTGCACAGTTGACGGTGGTGGTTTGCTGTTGTTTGCAATGAATAAATGCTGACTGTGGACCTATCAGTTATGAACTACAGGCTTGGCCGTTGGAAACAAAAGAAAAAGAATGGAATCAGAGCATCAACTGTGTGTATGAAAGAGATTCCATGAACCACTGGTGATGTGCTTCTGGTTTTTGCTGCTATTCCTCAATGTATGAGAGCTGAGTCTGGATACAAAAGATTTGACTAGTTTCATTGCTGATAGCCGTGGACGAGTGCTGGCTCCATATTCTGAAGATTTCAATCCCAGATTCAACTGTTAGCCAAACATTTAAAGAACTGTTGACGGTTCCACTGCTGCCACCCATGAAAGAGTCGTGACTCTAGATACTGATGATTTGAACTAGAGTTTCCCCAAACATTACATGAACCGGTTCATCGCCTAGGTTGTAGTGTTTGCTTTCTTTGAAATTTGATCATAATTTTGGAATCTGGATCTTGGCATCGTCTCATCATATATATGATAAATCTAGCATAAGCTGAATTGAATGATTTATACATTATTATATATACGTACCACATTAAACTTTGTAATGGGTAAACTAGTTTATGATGTGAATATTGATGAACTGAATAAATCTGATATAAAAAATAACACGCATAGATATGAATGTGAAGCTTATCGAAAATTAACAGTAAATTTCGACCATTATGAACCATTCAAATTGCATCGGCAAACCCTAGTTGACGTTTTAAAACATGGATATTTTCTCCAAACACAGGAAATTCCAATGGATTTATTTTTGTGAAGATCGTAGGAGTCAATCGATTTGAATTTGCCGATGAACAAGTGCTTCTTGACGGGTTATAGGTTATGAGCTTTCAGAAAATAGGCCGGCGATTGAGCGGGAGGGAAATTCGGGCTCAGGCCGGTGAACAGCTAATCTTCAAGCCCAGTTCCCCACCAACCAACTTATAGTACTTCTAGCCTTAAAACACAATTGGGTTCATTAAGCACGCCCAATTCGACAGTGAAAATTTCATTCCAATCCTATTTGTCAGTTTTTAGATATTTGGGAAACACCAATTCGCACCACCCTCTGTGGTCAAGCTGGGTTTGAGTGGGGGAGAGAGTGAGCTAGCGTTGGCCGGAGGAATCCCCATAGACGGTTAATTAGAAGTTCCCATCTTAATTTATTCGTAAGTATATACACTGTAGTAACGTACGTTAATTACATGGTATCCGTTGATTATAAGACCTATTATTTGAATTAGGAGCACGTATATATATATATTATATATATATGTGAAAGAAATTGTGGGATATTAGTAATATGATCTGAGGACGACCAGCATCAAAAATTAAAAAAAAAAAGATTTGTTGAAAAGAAAAAAGTATATAAATGCAAATTAAAGCTCTAGAATAAGAAATGGGAAACATATTGAAGGCTCTATCTTTACCAAACCGAAGAAAGACAGATGAGAAAATATGGATTATAAAAAAAGGCACTAAACGAAATCAATCAAAAAGACAATCAGAACTGAGAAAAAAAAACTAATAACAATAATAATAAAAAATGCATAACTTTTCATTTCAAAACAAAGAAATATGAGAATTTGAATACGACACCGGATTGTATCATCACTTCCTATTGAAAGTCTGGCTGATTGACGTGCGACCATAATAGTACTTTTTACCACCATCTTTACCATCCCGACTATCTCTCTTGTGAGAATGTGAAGGAGTATGGGAGTGTGAGCGTGCATGATGTCCATTCGAACCACCAACTCCATTGGCGCCCCCATTACCGTTACCATTATTACCTAATAAAGGAGGCTTGTTATCAAGTTCACGAACATCAATGTTAACAACATATGATCTCTTTAATCTCTTAGATATTCCATTGAACTCACCACCATCATCACCGTTGACAACAGTTGAAGACGATGGATCATTCCCGTTGTTGTTATTTGAAACGGATGCATTCGCAAACAACCCCAAGTTGAGTTCTTCTATAGGCAACGAAATTCTAAATTCTCCAGTTTCATACAAAACTCCACCTCCTTGGGACTGTGGTGCTCGAACTTTGTTTATTATCATCTTGCTCTGTAATTCTCTAACAAACATGAAATTGTTGACTCCTCTTCTATGAAATGTGGAAGAGAAACCTTCTGGATAAGTGGAGATGTCATGCTTGGATGATGAGGATGCGAAACTTCCAGTCTGCTGTTGTTGTGAAGATGATGTGTTATTTGTAGTACTTGTTATTGATGAGGAACAATTAGCAGGTGGGCATGATGTAGTACAATCGAAAAACAACAGCATCTTGGAGTCACGCCCAGTTGAATTATTGTAGAATCGATGAGATTTAAAGGGTAGTCGACTTTCGTTAAACAATTTAGCAACGATTCTGAAACGGATGAAAATATCATTTTCAGCAGAAACTTTGCTGGATTTGGAATGTTCATCTTTACATAATTGTAAAACTGTTCCAAAATTACGGAACGCTTGAGCAATTAAGGAATGACATTGATCGGTAGGCGTATCAAACGGAAGCGATGCAATATATATCGAGTATTGTGTGGGTTGCCTAATTATTACAGACTTGATGAATCTTGTCACTTTAGATTCAAATGTATTTGCTGTGCTGCTGGTATTACTGAATCTGCGTCTTTTATTGTTGTTTGATGTAAATGACTCAGCTGTTGAGGAATTATCATGATTGTTGTTGTTATTGTTAGAGATGCCTTTCAAAGGGAACAATTTAGGTAACGAAAGTTGGGGTTCAAAATCAATGGATTCTTTTGTCTCTGCTTTGCCATTGGCAACGAAGGATGCTTTAACTTTAGCCTCGGAACCCTTTTCATTGGAATTATTGCCTACCTTTTTACCTATCTGGCCATCTGGTTTATCATTATAAATGTTGCCATTAGCATATGAAGGAGGAGATAATATTTCTTCAGTTCTTCTCACAATTAGATGCGTGGGATTGTCTCTCAACTTCTTCCACTCATCCATCTCCTCCTTGGAATACAAGCTGTAGATGTTCTCCTCCTTTAATTGATTTTCTTGAAACCGTAATTTTTCTGAAACTGATAAAACATCATTGGTAATCAAACTAGCCTCACTCAACTGTAACTTACCCGAGAAAGAACCTCTTACTTTCTCAACTTTCAATTCTTGATACACGTCATTCTCCCGTTCGTGTTCCAGTTCAAGTAAATCAGATAAGTCTCTTTGATGGAAAGAATGAGAAATCCCATTACCATTAATAGGTGCCCCAGATTCGATTCCATTGAATGCACCCATCGGACCCAAAGCCATGCCATTGCCGTTAACTGAACCGGGAAAAGAGCCAGGTCCAATTCCAATCATGGCAGGATTTCCAGTGTCTGAAAGATTGAAATCATCAAACAGTGGATCAACTCCATTGCTTAATCTTTTACTAGATAAACTCATTGGAGTCATCAACCCACCAGCTGAAACAGGACCTTGAATTGGAGTAGAGGATGAGAATCGGTTCACATTTAATTCGTTGGGTATGCAATTGGCACTTGGCGGGCCAGAATGAATTCCACTGTTCCGTTTTGAACCAACCTGTTGTGTCTGTGACTGTGATTGACCCATATCTTGAAAGCTTGTGTTTAATCCAAGTGCAGAAACTGATCTTCCATTGGCATTGTTAGAGTTACCTACGACAGTAGCAGAGGCAGCTGCACCACCGCCCATACCAAAAAGACCGAAGTTCAAAGGAGATGTTGGATAGCCTGCTGAGAATGAACGAGTACCAGAAGAGAGTTCTTGTGGTTGATGTTGACTTTGTTGTTGTAACCCACTGAAATCGAAACTATGGTGATTTGGATTTTGTTGTTGTGACTTTAACTGTGACTGTGTTTGTAATTGTTGCGAAGTGTATTGAGGTAGCTGTAAATCAGATGTTGTAATTGGGCTCGGAAAAAATCTTGACATTCGATTGTGAACAGGTGTAGTTGCCATAGACATTGGGTTGGAGTTAGAAGATTCTTCAAGTGATGGCATTCCACCATTTCCGGCAGCAGTTGGTGGAGCGGACGCCGAGCCCGTTGTTGCCCATAGAGTTGGCGAAGACGTTAACGAAGTAGATTGCCTTCTCGGAAGCTGATGATGCTGCTGCTGCTGTTGTTGAAAAGCTCGGGGAGAGGAGGAGCTGTTGTTCCAGATAGATGAATCTGACATGGTTGATAATCTGTTGGTGTTCGTGTTATTTGAATTGGTATTAGTAGCCGTGCTGAAGGAAGGTTGGTGGTGGTGATGATGATGATGATGGTGTAGAGTGCCAATACCAATATCATCTCGAGTCTGTAAAAGGCCATTTCCGCCTTTGAGTCGGCGAGGGTCAAAGACACCATTGGAGGGAGGGTATCCAGATATGGAAGAGTTCATGTCCCATGGGGTATTATTTGTATTTGGATGTAACGTGTTCTGGGCTCCTAGTTTAGCCGAGCCTGAAAAAGAATGTGTACTCATAGGCGTTGAAGACACTGAGAAAACATGAGACGATGAGCCATTCTGATCAGTTCCCAGGGCATTACTAGAAAACATATTGTCTTGGAGAGAAGAGGATGCAATGGAGTTATCGTAACTTCCGGTACTGAACCTGTTATTCGTAGGCGTCTTAACCATGCCATCTTGTTGCTGTTGTTGTTGTTGTTGTTGCTGTTGTTGATTATCGATGAATGAAGAGTGGAACCCATCTAAGTCAACAGGATACCCGTGTTCCGAAATTTTTGGAAGAGTGCCGGACTCCTTGTTGTTGTTGATGCTGTTATTGTTGGGCTTGTTACTATTGCTGCTGTTGTTAGTTAAATTGCTATTGCTGTTGTTATGATTTGAGAATGTATCAAGTGCTGTGGGTAAAGAACCAGTAGGAATCATATCATTAACATTCCACATTACGTTATTGGCGTTGTTAAGGGAACCGAAATTCTGCGAACCGTTGAGAGTTAGCGATGACTCTCTGGAAAGGGACATAGATTGGATTCCATTCTCTAATTGCGAAGTTGAAGCGGTTGCTGTTGAAGGACCAGAAAAATTGAGATCATTGTTCATTGATGCAGAAGGAGGAGGAAACATGGGCGAAGTAAAATCTGAGGACACCATTTTGGAAGAATGCTAAACGGGGACAGAATAGTGGCGAAAAATGTGAAAAAATCAAGGCGTAAGAAAGTGTCTGTAATGTGAATCTGTGTAGATGTTTTGAAGTTGTATATTATAAGATTGAAAATTGTGGGAATAATTGTAGGTTGGAATGGATTGTAGAGACTTGGAATGACTGAAGGGTCAAGGCAGACAGGTGGTAGGTAGGGATCGACAGAGTCAAGAGAAAAGAAGCTGTCTTGAAACCAAAAACTTGAAAGCCAGAGACCAAACCAAGTGAAAAAGATGATAGTGATGGAATGAAGGGTAAAGTGTGGAGGAAGAGATGATGTTTGATGATGGTTGAAGGTTGATGGATGAATTCTAAATGCTGATGGATTTCGATGTTTGAGTTGTTCGAGAATCTGAATTTTGCAGCCGTTGAAATCAAAAGTTTGGGGTTGCTGGTGTACAGGTGTACTTTTTAAATGTTTCTATGCTTAAATCTGTAAAACAAATATAAATTGAACATTCAAAAGAAACACAAGTTATATATGACATGAGGGTTGAAAAAGAGCTTTTTGACTATATATGCGTATGATAAGTACGTATATATACAAAGTGACTTGGATATAAACAAATAGAAAGTAAACATGTGTGGAGAAAAAAACAAGGAGTTGGAAGAAATTAAGCTAAGGCGTATGTATTAAATAAAAGAAAACCAAAGAAAAAATCTAATTTGTAAATCCCATATCACTCTTATAGATAAGGAGATTTTGAGTAAGTGTAATAGTATATAGTATAACCCGCATCATCAGGAAATAGTACTGGACATAGAGGAGGAAAGTAATTTGAAATTAAAATGACATAGGAGAAAGAAGAAAGGTTCAAAAAATCAGGTGAAGAGAGACAGGGAGTATTGGTTCAATAGTAAACAACGACAGACAACAAACGTATCATTTCATCATAGCAAAAGCAGATCAGAAAAAGAAAAATGGAGCAAATAAACGAGGAAACAGGGGAAGATAAAGTCAATCAAATATTAGAAATTCAAAACAGAAACGTAAAATAGTAGAGACTTGGGATATATTTTTTGGGATACCAGTAGAGCAGAACAAGACAAACAAAGATAAGTGACAGTAAAAACAACAGGTAATAAATAAGAACAAGAAATCAGCAAGAGAAAGAAAAAAAAAATAACAATTCATAAAATCTCAGATGACAAAGAAAGAAAAAAAAAAGTAACCAAACATCATGAACAAGCAAAGGAAAACCACAAAATCATCTCAAAAAAAAAACTAAACCATTAACTCGGCTTTTTCATTCAACTTTAACACGTTTATTACTATTGCCATCCACAACAACATTACCAGAACCAACGCCTTGACCATCTCCATCAAATTCTCTTTTAATACCAGTAACAGAACTCAAAGGAGGCAGTTTGGTATCACTATCGATAGACTTTCTTTGCGTTTGGGACTGAGGTAAAGGTAAAGGAGGAGGGGTATTCAATTTCACACCATTATTGCTGATGCTATTTGAATTATTTGAAGAATCGTCAAGATTCTTAGTGATTGAATTAAGTGGAGGTAAATGAACAGTTTGTTGTTGTTGTTGTTGTTGTTGTTGTTGTTGACTTGGTGGTTGTTGAGGGGTCGTATTTGCAGTGGCAATGTTTAAAGGAGGAGGACTGAATAGTTGTGGTGGTTGTTGATTTTGTTGAGAAACTGTTGTGGCTAACGATGGAGGTGGAGATTTCAGAGGTGCTAAACTTGGAGTTCCTAAACAAGATGCGGTGGTAGACTGTCCTATCGTTGAAGCTAATGGTGGAGGTGAAAACAGAGCCGGTCTACCTTGTTGCTGTTGCTGTTGATGTTGAAACTGAACTTGAGGTTGCTGCTGCTGCTGTTGTTGTTGTAGCTGCTGCTGTTGAGCAACCATTTCATGTTGACGTTGTAACATTTGCAACTTCGTAAGATCAGAACTCAAATCATCAATTCTTTTCTTCAACAATAACTCTCGTTGCTTGGCAGCTTGATCCATAGCTTCCAATTCAGTAATTCTTGTCTTGTACAAATCATTAACCAATTCCAACTCTGAAATCCTGGTTCGTAACTGATCAGCCGACCCAAGCCCATCCACAGGCTGTTGCGGTTGTTGAGGTCTAAATTGAGGAGTTGGTTGTTGCGAGTGTATTGGTGGGAACTGTGGTGTTTGTTGAGAGGGTGGAACATTTATGGATTGTTGCCCTTGCATTAAAGCTCCCGATATAGTAGCTGGTTGACGATGCTGTTGCTGTTGTTGTTGCTGCTGTTGAAGTTCACTACCAGCGGCCAAAACCATAGGGGATAAAGGTTGTAATTTTCCACTTCCATTACTATCATTATTGCTGTTGTTATCTAGATGTTTTAAAGGAGGTAGTTTTTCACCATTACTTTGATTACTGAAATGTGGTTGTTCTTGTTGCTGTAAGGTATATTGAGGACCGAATGTTGGGGATAGAATTGAATGAATATGAGAGGGCACCAACTTACCATTACCATTTTGAACACCTGCAGCCTTGTTCAGTTCAGTTGAAGGGGAAAATGGTTTCATGCCATTAGAATTGAACGCCGATGAAATTTTACTGACGGTAGAGTTCTTTGGTGAATTGTTAGTTGTCGAAGAAGCTGACTCTTGGGAGTTATTTGCCGAATTATCTAACTTGATTCCAGGAATCTTATCCATGCTGTTATTCTGTTGAGATAAAGTCTCCAAAGCACCAACGGCATTCAACAAGGCATCTCTACCCAGATGTCCACCATTACCACCGCTAGAAGATAATCTTTCAGAAGACTGGGAAGGATTGAATTTCCCATTTGGGACATTATTCTGAACAGGTAAAGTTGTAGATAAAAGTAAAGGAGAAGTGACTCTTGTTAAATTTGGAGCAAATTGAGTCGGTGTAGAGTTAGGATAATGTAAAGGTTGAATATTGTTTCCTTGACTCTTATTCATCCAATTTGTAGTAGCGGCAAATGTGTAAGGAGTACCAGGGGCAACATTTGGTGCTATGACAGTATTACCTCTTGAGCCATCAGCACCGGATGCTGACTGGTTGTTTGCTGCATTGCGTGGTAAAAGAGGCAGTAATGAAGGTGATTTGTTCTTATCTAATCCAGAAGCGGCCGCTGTAAGATCAGCAACTGTAGCATTTCCACCACTACCACTTCCACTGTTATTGGCAGTATTGTTCTCTTTTGATTTTGAATTTTTCTTCTTTGGTTTATATTGTTTGGGCAAGAATTTAGTGACTTTACCATTTCCTGCTTCTTTTGCTTTTAACTCGGGAGTATTTGGAGAGGACTTTGAATTATTATGTTTCACTCTGTTTCTAGACTTGATAACATCACTTTTCAAAGAAATGGGTCTTGGACGTCCATGTAATTTCAAAAACAATCCACAGGCATTGCACAACACTTGACCAGATTCATCTCTTCTCCAAAGTGGAGTGTTTTGAGTCTTACAGTTTTTGCATGTTGCCGTTGACATATTCTGTTTTGTTGTTGTGGCACCGTTAGATTGAGTAGTTGTGGTTGTCTTTGCATTAGGATGTAATGGCTCAGAACCACTACCAGTACCTGTATTGCTATTGCTGCTAACACTATTGCGAGACGAAGGAGAAGGCAACAAAGACGGAGAATTTGAAGATGAAGGGGTATGTTGTTGTTCCTGTTGTTTGTCTTTTTGTGGGGCAAGGCCAGGGGCAGAACTCGGAGGAATCGAAGCAGTAGTTGTTGTTATCGTTGAAGAAGGAGAAGAGATTCCGACTGGTTGTTGTTGCTGCTGCTGCTGTTTGATCATGTACTCTTTTTCAGTTGTTGTGTTTGTGCTTGTATCAGGATTGTTTGGAAGTGATCTGAAATCCGACTTGATAATAGAGAGCCCGTTGTTCATTTGAGTTTATATGGTGGAATCGAAATTGGAGACAAAATTTAGTTTTAAAAGGTCAATCAAAATCAGAATCAGTGAAACTCAACGTCGTTTGGGTGTGTGTGTGCGAGGGAGTGCTGACAATTTTTTTTTTGATAAGAAAAAAAATTTGGAAATTGGGAGGGGTGGCCGTGGGGAAAATTTGGAAATTTGAAATCTGGAGACGACTGGATAGGACTTAGAGGTTGTAGAAAATCTAATCTAACTTGTGCAAAAAACCTGTGGAAGACAAATGAATGGCAATGATTTGATGAACCAGTAAATTGTGTGTTAACTTATCAACTAATTCAGGGGTTGAAGTGTAGTGTGGAGATATTAGGAAAGATAAAACGTTGCAAAAAGTAAGTGGACAAAGAAAACCCTGAGAATGAAAGAAGATTGAGAATTTTCAATTGATAAGAGGTAGCTATGCCAAGTTAAACGATCACCTGATTGTATTAATAACGAATGATGTATGGGAGAGTATATGAATATGAATACTGGGATATGTACGTGTTGTTTAGTTTGTAGTAGTAGGATTAATGAGTTCTGAATCAATTGACTCTGACTCTTGAGACATGCTCACGTACGTTCAGTTTTGAAGATTTCACTGGCTTCGATAAGATAAAAAAAGTTGGGATATTCTTGAAAGCTGTATTGCAGTCTGATCGACAAGATCACTTGTAGCCTGTAGTGGTTGGTACTGTCGACTGAATCTGTTGCCACTTAAATGCCCACTGGCAGTTCTGCCCACCATGCCATCATTCCAATCATTCCAACCAATCAGATTCCTCCAACGGCCCATATGGCGTATTCTCCGTGATACTTGATCATTTATATGTGTACTACGTATACGGCCTCTGACCTGAAGACTCTGGTTCAACCGTCTGCCCTACCCAGGTCCTAGTTGCATCCGGCCGGTGGCCATGTGGACTCTGGAGGATCCAACGTAGTAGTAGCTCATAGCGCGCTACCTAGCGCTGCTGTAGTAGCCTGTGACCTGTCTGTACGAATTCGAACATATCGATCCTCATGGCACTTCTTATATAGCCTAGGCCAAAGCCTTGAGGACATTGGGCAAATTTAAATTTTCTCTTACTGGGATCGTTATTCAATTGAATTCAATTCGAGGTGAAGTTGTTGTTGTTAAGCTGCGATAGTCAGTTATATACGGTCATAAAGATCACCCAAAGCTACGTTTTTGTAGTAGAGCTGGTGTATATCAAGCGGTAGCTACTGGTAACAGGTAACACTGCATGTAACAGGACTCAGGCTGGTTAAACTAAAATTTATCAACTGATCGATCGATCGATCTGTGCGAAGAGGCCCTCTGATAAAAAAAACTGATGCTATCGATTGCACGTTGCACTGTGCAGGCAATTGCAGGCCCCAGCTATAGGGGCGGCTTCTTAGTAGCGATCGAGCGCTTCATAATATTGAAATTGATATCGGAAGAGAAGATTTTGCAGAAAAATTTTTATATCGTTATCTGCCATAAACTTATCCGTGCACGTACATGTATATCAATTTCATCGATTTCTTGTTGTCGACAGACTCGACACGTACTACAAATGCAAATTACGTAATAGAACTTCATAGAAGGCTACGTTAAAGCGAAAGCGGAATTTAACTTCCGGTGTACGGATGAGACTCAGAGACTCAGAAGTGGAGTACTCGGTGTTGGCCCGGCCCGGCTATATGCATCTCCATCGATATCATTCCCACGAATCTTGTGACCAGTACTCGATCTAGGATTCAGCTACATCTATAAAGTTTCCTACTACTTTTCATGGTCCAATCAAAACTGGCATATTACCAATTTCTTCAATTCACAGGTACAGCCTGCCCAGCTGTTCCTGTTGTTACCTGATTACTACTTACCCAATGTAAATGAAAGATGTAGTATGGTAGTCCATGACAAAAGCCAACTATCTTTTACCCCGTACACGACGCCTAACATTGTGAAGTAAACAAAGCCTTTCTAGAAAAAACAAAGGTGGATGTCACAGTCGAAACGATACACCACTACAAGTAGAATACAGAACATCTGTTTATATATTCAGGAAACAGAGGGCGTGTTTCATATTTCTAAAGTAAAGAACTAGAGGTTTCTAAATTGTAGCCTTTACCAAATATAGTACGTTTCAATTATCTTTGATTTAGCAGAGATCAATATCTGTTACACGTACTTTGAGTCCAAATTGGTTTTCTCTGGACCCTTGAGTCTTGACTGTTGGTTGTGATATCTGGTAATCTTTCGTATTGTTGATGGCAACCCCCAGGACACAACAGTCAACAACCAGGCCTGTCTGACAACCTTCATTAGTCGTTGGCTTAAAAAATCAATCATATCCTGATTTATGGGTCTCTTATACTTCTAATCAAAAACTTATTAAGTGAACTGGAATACCAAGAGGAGTTGATAAACGTGTGTGGTCGTCTCTCTTTTTTTCTTCATAAGCCATCCTTCTGCAGAGCAGTTACCAACGTTATCATCTATGACTCAAATAGAGGTTCCTGCAATACTTTGCTTGTATTTATATGCCTATACGAAGATTATCTTTATCTTATACTATAGGTCTGAATTATGTTGATAAGTAGAGAGATGTGTAATCGGTCTCATTATGATGGACTCGTGAAATGATGAGGTTCGGACTTTGGATCCATTTAGTTCTTTGGATGATGGTTGTTTATGGCCAGTTCAGAGCAGGTTTCTTCGATTGACAGTAGTCTTTGTTGGGTTGATGGTTTTTCTGTTTGAGATTGTTTGTTCGACTCGTCTATCTAGCGGAAACGTCAAGGTAGTTGAAGTGTAAAGTTTGCTGTTTCCATCTAGAAGTAAGTCTCATTTTTTTTTTACGTACAGCAGCTAACTCAGAGTCTAGGTAGGTCTACTCGGAAATTTTGATAGTGCTAAGTGAACGCGCCTAACTGGGATTTTGGTGGCGACTCTGAATCACCTCTTGTTAGGAATCACTGATCAAACTCACTCCCAACCTAGACAAGTGGTTTATCTTTTACCACCATTGTTTATACAACACCACCACTAAATCAAACCAACAAACCAACATCAAAATTAACAGCAAATGAAATTCATATACAGGTAAGCCTCAGCCAACTTTAACCAGCCAAAACATACGCCAACTTCAACACCTAAACAAGAGTCACATCACACACCTTAGTCTTCAAGAATATACCCAAACAACAGCTCCAAAGCACCAAATCAAACTCAAAATCAAACAAACCAACATCACATTATCAGTATTAAGTTTAGTATTAAAACAACATCAGCTCAATCAAATACTGGCACTCTAGAGGAAACCGTAAACAACCACCACAACACCTCGGAATACAACAAACACAAAGGCCATATTTCGATCTTCAACATACAGAAACAGGAACAACACGGACTCGAGATATATGTTACACCAAGAAGAACTTCAAGATCTGGATTGATCGTCAGTTGGTTTCGAATCAGCTTAATGCACATGTGGTTGCTGTATTTTCCCCCTGTGCAATTTGAACCTTTTGTGACCTGTTGATCGATCCGGTGGAGCTGTGTTCATTTACCATCACATTTTCAAATGGTATATACCAAGAATGAATCTACTAACATATAGTACCTTATAGATAACATGTATATGTTTTCGGGTTGAATTGAGTTAACCCTTCTGTCGTTTTAAACTACTCCAAGTGACTGGCAGATCGGTTTGTTTCAAGGTTCTTGACGATGGTGTTCATGACCTCTGTCTGCTAGATGTTCATGTGTACCATATAGATGACTCAGTTCTTGTCCAACCTTAGCCACAAGTGGCTGAGAAGAGCTGGGTCACGGTGCATGCTGCTCATCTATCCAGTTCAGAGCTCTCATGATCCCAGACTCAAGGCCGTTAATTGCATGCAAACCATTATGATCTCGCTAAGTGTACGGTTTCAGTTATTACGTTCAGTTAGTGGTTTATATTTTTCAATGAGGATTATGTATATATGGAATCTTTACTATACTAACAATTTTTCATCAATTTAGTCTGCCCATCACTTCAATTGGTACACCATAACCATATTGATCAGAATAAAATTGCTCAATCAGGATCTTCAAACAGCTCAAATGATAATTACAAATGATATTCACTAAAACCATCAATGTTCGAACACTCAAGTCAAATCTATCATCCGGTTACTATGACAGCAACAAACCCAAACATATATCCAAAATCTATAGATCGAAATCAACATAAGCACAACACAACTCAAATTGTTTCCTTTGGCAACACCAAAATCAAGATTTGTGCATCCATGGAATTTCATCAGTCATCATCCTGGTCTACTAACTTCATCTTCATCTATCCATCTTTTTTCATCCTCTTCTAACTTCATCTTCATCTGTCTATCTTTTTCCATTCTCTGCTAACTTACTTTTATGCAATTGGATGGCACTTGTGTTCTCTTCACTTAAGCGTGGCTCGCATTCATGACATGGTGCTGGTGCTGGTTCCCTATTGTCAATTTGGGCGGTACTGCTACTGTTTTTACTTTCACTTGGCTCATTTTCACCTGTTTCACTTCAACTGTGGCTCAAATCAACTGCTGAAGGTTAACCTATTGTCTATTGGGGTGGTGCTGGTGCCATCTTCACTCCAATCTTTTCAACTTGGGTCAAAGGAACTGCTGAAGGTTAACTAACGTGTTGCCAATTTGGGTGGTGCTGTGTTCTGTTCAACTTGGGTCAAATGAACTGCTGAAGGTTAACGTATTGCCAATTTGGGTGGTGACGGTGCTGTCGTCACTCCAATCTGTTCAACTTGGGTCAACTCAACTGCTGAAGGTTAGCCTATTGTCTATTTGGATGGTACTGCTGGTGGTGGTTCATGTGTCCATAAAGTCAAGATTCCACTACCTCTGCTGTCTCAATTCGGCCAAATGATCCAGATCTCACTAACTCTGTTGTTTCAACATATCACTGTTCTGGTTCTTGCTCGATGGTACTACTGGTGGTTCCTGTGTCTCTATTAAATCAAGATTCCACTACCTCTGCTAACTCAATTTGGCCGACTGATCCAGATGCCACTAACTCTGTTTATATGGGCATTTGTATATGGATTATGTATCCGAGGAAATGTGTGTGTATTTAATATGAAATAGTTTTAAGCTACAAATCAGTATAATTATAATTAATACTAGTGAGTGATATAATAAATTTCTAGAAAAAAAAAATAATGAAAATTGGAAATTTAATGAATTAAGAGCCGTGTGAACTGTGACATATGATTAATAGATTGATCTTTAATCTGACAAAGATTTGTTGTAACAGCTATAGAAAATACAAACGTGTACGCCAGATAACTTGTAATCATTCCAAGTTCAATTGGAGGCCTGTAAGTTAACATATATGGCCTGATGGTATTTGATTATAAAGGCTCTGCTGTAATTTTAAAGGAAGATGATATAATATATGGAAATTTAACATTCTGGAGGCAGCAGTTCAGGGTAATTGATGATCTCCAATTGCAACATCGCTTGGACCTGGAAGTGCAACCAAAAAAAAAATCGATAGGGAGGATATAGAAGTGTTCCACGGTGATACGAGCTGTGATTGATAGAATCATCACGGAACATGTAATGTGGAATTGTGATATGGGAAATTTGTTGTGCATTGATGTGTGCCATATGTTATGAATTGTGTCGAGTGGCATGTAAATCTGTCCAATTAGTGAAGTGTGGAATTCTTATCAGACCAATTGAGACAGGATTACGTAACACAATCGCTTATACACAGCAGCGGAATATTCAAAAATTTGTCTCGATCGCGGGGTGGTGCCAGTAGTGGGCTACGTTGAAACTTGACAATGGTTGTTGAAATACTGAATTGAATGACCATTTGAGTTGTTAATACGTGATCGACAACGTATCATCTATATTCCGGCATGAGTTGAATGACTTAGAGAAGAGAAGAGATTGAAGAAATTGTCCAATTCGAGTTCATTCAAAACGAGCCGATCAGGCAGGGGAGTACAGAGTACAGAGAAGAAGAGAAGAGAAGAGAATATATAGATTAAGAAGATAAGCGATGGTGGCGTGGCGTGGCAGTAGGGCAGTGGGCATTATGAGATGATTATATCCAGTAACAGAGGAGTCAGGTGAAGTCGATGAAGATCTACAAATATCATATATGCCGATCCGTGTTAATCCGTATACGTCTCTTATAGTGTGTCTGTCCGTGCCATCCGATATCCGATACATGTGTAAGTGTGGTCGTCTTCTAAGTTCTCTTATCTGACACTGTGACTGTGACACACTTTCGTTACGGTGCACCGTGGCTTCACTCTCCTGAGTCACCTGCCAACTACGTACGTGTACACGTCCAATAAGATAAAGATAACAAGAATATACATATATAGTACGCCATGGACCATGGTCATTGGCTGCACGTTACACGTACATCACTATGATGCTACATAAAACATAAAACTGTTCAAAACTAAAATTTGTATATGCTAGTTAGTAGTCGTCGTAATTACTAATTCGCTCCACGTTTGTCGTCCATCACCTCATTCCTCACTCCTCATTACAGATAAAGATAGACTAAATAAATTTCATCACGTTTCGAATTTTCAATTTTTCACTATACTAATTTGCATTTCGGTCACCCTGGTTGTAACCTGTAACCTCTATATATATACTCTGCCCTTTCCCACCTTCTCTCTTTCTCTTCTTCCTCCTAATGATGAGCTGTCTTCATTACATTTCCTCTTGAAGAACCTCTCTAGCATCATCACTGTCCAACGTCCTCAAAAATTATCCATCATTCTACTACAACTCCTCTAGGCTCTAACAGATTTTTGCCGAAGTGAGCTGATTTAACAAAACCACATAAAACGAACATCACATTATGTTATCGCCTTCAACTTCAAACAAGTCTGCTGGCACTACAACAACTCCAACATCTTTGGATTTGAATAATGCAAAGACATCAAACACCTCTTTAACAGCAACTGCTACATCAAACACAAAATATGAATTGTTCAATACAAGTTTGAAAGATTTGGAAAGAATATTCAACTTTAAAATAGTGTCTTTTGAGAATCGACAACAAGTTAAAGCAAGAAATGATAATGGAAGCTGCAAGATAAAAGTTGGCACTGATACTGAGGATTCATCTATTCAGAGACAACAAGTTTCATTACAGTATACACATCAAGCCAACCATGCACAACGTCGTCATTCAAACCATCAAATCATGAACCCAGTTCTTCCGAGTTCATCTCAGAATCATCAAGCTCAAACTCCAAGACTCGCTGTTCCATTAACGGTATTAAATGAACTAGATTCTGATTTAAATTCAAAATTTGAAAAAGTTCAAGTTGAACAAAGATTGAAAAAGAGAAAATTTCAATTTTGTAATGATCAAAATGTTGATCAATCTTTGATTGAATTAAAAAAAAGACATGAGGATTGCCATTACTCTTTGTTCCAATCTTCAACTTTCCAAAGCAGACAACAGCAACCACAATCACAGCAAAAACAACTCAAAAAGCAGAAATTTAATGATACTTTTACCAATGGACAACTACCATCATCGTTGTCAACACTAGCAAAAGCTCCTGTGACTTTACCGTCTTCATCTTCTTATTCTTATGCATACAATAATCATAATGGTTTACTATTGATGAATAATACATGTTTTATGAAAGAGTTAAATAATGAGTTTGATGAAAATAAATTGGAAGTTTTCAACTTACAAAAAGAAGTTATTGAACCACATTACAAACTCTTTTATTCCTCTAATTTATAACTATCTGATTGAATCGATAGAGCTATACCCTAACTACATACAAACATACCTACAATCATGCCAATTCTTAGTATGGAAAAAACTTGAACTGTTCAATGATATACCCATGAATATACATTGACAGTTCAAAATTTTCCCTGTTCCAATTTGGTTTTGCTATAATATAAACAAACATCCTTTTTTGTTGTTGTTTCTTCTTCTCCACTTTGGCATCATTGATTCTTCAACCCACTAAGACAAATCTATTCTCGCTACTCCTGTTCCGCCAATTTTCACACTTTCACCGTGCTTTGCCACAATTATATACCTTCTACGACTTCATACGATGAATTGCATTGCTTGCTCTATATACACATGCCTGGATGTCATGAACTTAGCTAGCCCATTTAATTTTTCTTTTCTTTTACTGTTGTATCATCATCACATCTCATCATTGCATACTCCTATAGTTTTTGTTTTTTTGTTTTTTTCATCCATGTTTGTTTAATTCTTCTATACCACGCACTTTTTACTTACTTTTACTTTAAACCACTCATTGCATTATTAGTTCTTAATTGAATTTTACTCTTTCTCTTCTACCTTTTTTCATCATTCTTGGTTCTTTGATAATTTCACGCTTACTAGCTATACATAGTTTTAATCATATATTTCTTGTTTGCTGATTTTATAATCGAGCATGAAGCATATCTTCTTTCGTCTAGATCGATCGAGTTAACAAGTATACGTGTATACCTATGACCCATGGGCCATGTAATTTTGTTTGGTCTGCATTCTCATGTTCAAGAATAAAATAATTCGAGATACGGCCGGTTTCCGTCGACCGACCGGTTGTTTGGAATATTTGATCTGAATATATATATCCCAGCCATTCCAAAACAAGGTTTGCATTATTGCTGAATTACACAAGAATGAAAGTTTCCTATTTTAGAACAATCAAATAAACACGAAACTATAAGTTCACTAACGAAAACTAAGAATATAGTTGCTTGGGGGAATGATAGATCTTTAAATATTATTGGTTCGATTTTGTAAAAAAAAAATCAATTTTGCAAGTTTATTATCTGGAGAGAGAATTAGCGGGTAATTCTGGGGTTAAGTAGCTTTCAAAAAAAAACCTTGTACAATTTCGTGTAACGTAGTAGTCGTTAGTTAGTTAAACACAAAAAAAAAATTTATAAGCTCAGTGCGTATAATCATGTAATTGCTCAATTTACAACTCTCCAATTTATACAAGTGACTATGATTGTATGGCCATCTATAATCTGGGTGAAACAACCATATATCTGGCATGCTTATCGGTGTTTGATATGGCCCGTGAATCGTGATATCAACTCGATTCTCGTTAAACGAAATTTTCGCATGAATCGTGAAATGATTGATTTCGCTTTGCGGATGATCTCTATATCTTTTTTTTTCGGTTAATACGTTCCACCTACTACTCAGCCCATAAACTGCTTTGTAAGAAAAATAACATTTAGGTTCCTACAGTCTCGATCATTCTATATCAGTACGTATATACGTAACATCATGATACATGTGGTTTTCAAAATTTCACTCAGAACAAAAATTTGTTATCAAATTTGTGTACTAGCTTGGCACAAAATCGATTGAATTCCGCGTTATCTTCAGATTCCTCAAGAGGTTAGCTATTCGTGCTTTAGTCCTATTACTTCTATCTCTATCTTAAGGTCATGCAATTGATGATGATTAAATCTATAAATGGGTATCAAATATATCTCAATATCTTATATATCTCCTTGGATTATATACATACATCTGATAAGAGCAAAAAACTATATATACAACATAAATCTATGCTGGAATTGGATATGCATGATATGTGTAAGATAAGTAAGTAATGGGAAATCCCAGGCATTGTTTTCAAGGGTTCTCTTGCACGAATATGCACCTAGCCTACTTCCTCACATATTCTTCTCTTCTCTGAATTTCATTTGATATACATTATCATTACCCTCAATTTCCCCTCATTTGTCATTCGTCCTTGTGGTTATTGTTGTTTTGTAATCTAGTAAGCATCTTCAATCTTCTCTTCTCATCAAAATCGTAATCTTCAATCCGAAAGCCATCCAAAGGTTGGAAATCTGGTGGTGGCTGCGTTGTGGCTGATTGATAGTTCTCATCGTGAAAATGATTTTGCAACTGATCATCATTGTTGTTAACATTCAACCCATGTGATGCTGCCTGTTGTATGGGTTGCTCTTCTTGGTGATAACCCATGAAGCCAGATTCAGCTTGGTTGTCAGTCCTTATCGTTGTTGAATGTCTGTTATCTTCAGCATGAGTATAATTCATCGGGAAACTTGATGGTACTGGAAATGGAGGTGATAATGGTCGAGAATTGGATTGTGGTGAAATCGGGGTATTGGTCATTGGTTCCACATATTGAGATGAAGGGGACATAACGCTGAGCTGATGTTGTTGTTGTTGGCTTTGCTCGTTGAAGAAATTGAATCTCGCATTATCGTTGTTGTTATCAGCCCCAACAGACTGGGTTGCTCTTCCAAGTTGATTTTCCAAGTCAGGGGAATTCTCGTCATCGTAGTTGTTGTAACTTCCAGTTTGATTATAGTTTTGATTCTCTTCCATATCAACACTGAAACTATCGTCTTCACTGCAGTTCTCTGATTCACAACCACACTCTGAGGAGCACTCACCATCATGATCAATACCACTATTGTCATAATCAGAATCTTCTTCATAGTCTTCTTCATTATAATGGAAATCAGAGTACAATTGATGTCGTTTTCCATAAACATTATAAACTCTGCTGATATCTCTTCCACTGACTCCACTACCATGATCATCGTGGTTCAACCCATAGAATCCATGCTCACCATCTTGAACATGATGATTGTGGAAACGATCTCTTTCCTGTTCATCAACATTGAAAAAAATTTCACGACCAACAATACCTTTTGTTTCGACTTGATGATCGAATTCTTCAATATTATCCAAAAGTTCATAAATCAATGTTAAAATAGCAGTGAAGGTGAACAAAAAAATTGGCAATATCCATTTCAAATTTTGATCCATTTCAACTAGCCACACAATGTTCAAAGAAATGGAAATCACCATAAGAAAAAAAATCAATGCAATTTGTAACATGTTTTTCCATTTGAAAGCAAATGAACTTTTGAAAATGACAAATAAAACATAAATTAATAATAGATGGAGATAAGAGTATGATGATGTGACAATCATACCCAAGTTGACCCAATTCTTGAATGATCTGGTATCTTTATCCTCCATAAAAAAATTCATACCAAGAAAGACTAAATCTAGCACAGTTGAAAACGCATGAACGTAATGCAATAAACCAAGCAATACCCACCACCTTTTTTTTCTTCTCCGTTGTTTGTAATACTCATGCCTTATTCCTTCATTGTCAGTAGTTGGTGAAAAGGCGGTTGTTGGTGAAAAGGCGGTTGCTGTTGTTGTTGCTGTTGTTGCTATTGTTGCAGCAGGTATTGCTTGTGTAGGGCATGCCATTTGAGGTACTGATGTTGTGGTGGTTGTAGCTGATATACCAGGAGTGTAGAAACTGTACAGCAAATGCCTTGCCATGATAACCATGTTATAAAACACACAAATTTGAGCAAGATACAAAGGAATCAAATTATTCAAGGACTCCAAAATATCATTAGTCATCTGCTGTCTATCCTGATAACAAGCCAAATATTGATCTCTCATTAACTCACTAAGATGTGATAAAGTAACAGTTTGTGTGATTGCCAATAGCAAGGTGGTGAATCTCAACTCTATCGGTTTAGGTTTCACTGACAATAGTTGAACCAAAAGCAAAAGCCAGGAACATGCTGTTATTGTACATTGTGAAAAATTCACCAAGATGACGGATGTCATAAATGAATCTTTGGATTTGTGGATTGCAAGTTTTGTGAGTGATTTAGTCATGTCAACATAGTAGTTGTAAACGGAATCCAAAGGGACAGTGCAATTTGTGAAATATAGTGCTGCGTATGTGTATTTCATGGTTGAGTTGATTTTTGTGAAACTCTCGTGTGGTTGAAAATCTCGACTTGGGTTTGGAATTGATATGAGTTTGTCTGTTCCGTAATCTGTGCTGAAGTTTGATTTCAAAGACCCAGGATTGAGCAAATAGAGTGAGCATTGATCTTCAAATTCGCTAAACGCATCTTGTAGTGATTGTTGGTCAAGCAGTTGGTCTACCAACGACATGATATGGTGTGTCTGAGAAAATGGTCAATACGATGGTGTTGAGCATTTATTTGGCTCTTTGAGTGATTGTAATTTGTCTGCACAAAATAAGCTGTCAAGCTGTGTCTGTTGTGTTGAAGCTGATGAGGAGGTTCATTTTTAATGTGCGGCTTCGAAGAACCACAGCCACCACAGCCATATTACTGCGCCATTAAAGTCCACATGCCTGTGGCTGGAGTAGTGCAGGGCTTCGTAACCATGTATGTATGGTTACTGCTGAGTGCTGACAAAGCTGTTACATACGCAAATTTTGGACCATCTGGACTGACTGGACTTCATCTGTTGTGTTGTCTCTTATACGATGGTAACATCTCTTTCCTTTGCAAACCCGGGTTATAAATCCTTACCATCAATTAGTCCATTACTCCGCTTCAATCAAGGTATGTCTTACGTCTATTTCGATGTTCTTTCTGCTCTGATTCGAATGGTTTTCAGTGCTGGTTTTCTCATGTTTCCTCAAATCGTGATTGTTGTTCCCCAGTCCACCCTGTCAGCAATCACGTAATCACCAACGGAGAACTTAAGAATCATCAAGTCAAGCAAGACACAAGTTATCAACAACTTCAAACTTCACTACACGTATTTTTCAAGGATAAACAAATATACTAACATAAGATCTGTCAACAATTCAACAATGTCTTGTTATGTTTTTCTTTTGAATCAGTTAAATTATGAGTTCAAACAAATCTCTCTCTACAATTGACCCAACTTTCGAAACTTTGGGTACATCTCAAGATGTGCAGGATGTAAAGCCTTCAGTGCCTGTGTCCGACTCTGGTTCCGGTTCTGGTACAAATGACTCTTCTACCTCCTCTCAACAACAACAGCAGCAACAACAACAACAGTCTCCACCACCACCACAACAACAACAACATCAACATGCATCACAAGGAAGCCATAACGGTGCCAATACCGAAAATTTCTCTCAAGAAGATGCCACTGCAGCTGTTGCTGCTGCAGCTGCAGTTATGGAAGCTACAAATGATACCAATAGTAGTGACCATCACCGTCATCATCACCACCATCAACAACAACAGCAGCAGCAACAACAACAACAACAACAACAGCAAGAAAATGCGAGAGAGTCTGTGATGCAGCATTATAACCAGATGCTGGATATGGGACAATCAGCTGATGAAACCGTTGGTGGTGCTTCTAATTCAAGACTTCAACAACAAGCTTTACAACAACAGCGTATTCAACAACAGCAACAGCAGCAACAACAGCAAAATAAAGAATTGCACAATATGCTGTATTTGAATCCAGCTGGTCAGCATAATTCCCAAACTCCAGCACATCTTCCAACAGCAGCAACGATAAAAGGACAAGGAGGAGTGAACCCAAACTCACATGCTAAAAGACAAGCCCAAAACAGAGCTGCTCAAAAGGCATTCAGAGAAAGAAGAAAGGATTATATCAAGCAATTAGAAGCGAGATTGGAAGATCATCATACCAATTGTGCTGCAGAGATTGAAAAATTAAAGGCTGATAATCAAAGATTAAGAGATTATGTTTTAACGTTACAAACGAAATTAATTGATTCTAATATCATTAGTGCAACTGGTGTTGGTAGTGTTGGGCTGGGTAATGTTGGGGTTGGTGGTGTTAATGGAGTGAATGTGAATGTTGGTAGAAATGATGGTGGAGCAGGTGGACAATCTGCTGATGATAAGAAATGGGGTCTGTAAATTATGAACATTATTTTTTTAAAGATATTCAAATAGATCCAGTTATAAGTTTTTATTTTTTTTTCCGTTGTATTTTAAATTTTTTATGTGATTTTAATTTAGTTGTATATTTAAAGGATAACACTACTTACAAAAATTTTAATGAATTTAGATGTAGGGCAGTACCAATATGAGAAATAGTGCCAGGAATTCATTCAATGAGATAAAGAATTATTCAAAACGAATAAAACTTTGCCAAAGAAAAAAAGACCATTAGCAAAATTGATTGGAAAGAACAAATTGAACTAGTAACAACACGAAAGTGAAGGTTCAATATTCTTTAAAAATCTAAACAAAAGAAAACCACAAAACGAAAAGAAAGATTAAATTGTCATTTGAAAAGTAAGAAAACCTCACGATTAAAACAACGGACATCTTTCAATCGCCAACGATTTGCATCATTGAAAGATAGTTTTCTATCGATCTTTTGTAAACCCATTAGATTCTGATCTTCGCATAGAGACACATTTCCACGATATTTTTGAGTATCAAAAGATTCTCTGAGTCGGGTAACTTAAGTTATGCGATTTCTTTATTTCTTCTCTGTTGTAACTTGTTGTTGTTGTTGTTGTAAGATGAAATGAAAGGTGAATGATTAGAAAATGAAAGATCCTTGATAAAACATTTATCAGAGATAGAAGGGCCTTCATTGTTCGAACCATTTGAACCGATCTGATAGCCAGTCATGATAGTAGCGTGAAGTGTGAGATGTGAAGTGTGACTTTCCATGAATTGAATTATAGGACGACTCGTCACTCAGATCACTCCTGAGTCCTCACTGCTCAGCAGCTCATGGCGTGCAATTTTTTTTTTCTCAAACATGAAAAAGGCTGTGTCAGTGTTACCCTGCCTAGAGTATATATGTCAGACGAACACAACTTACACTAACTTACTCACACGAGACACAGTATACACTATATAGTAGAGTATCAATAATCAATAATCACATGCTGAAATTTGAATACAAATTTCTCCCGACTATATAATATTCATTTATATTCATTTATGATCTAACACATTCCAGATCGAAGAAGTCCAAGTCCAAGATGATACGTATACTACGTACGGATCATTCGGCACTTAGATTACTACTACTACTTGAAAGTCATGGGTCTCGGAGAGTCGGAGAGTCGGATGTAACTTGTTTTTCTTCTTTGTTTCTTCCGATGCCAATGCCAAGGCTTAAATAAGTTGATTTTTCAAGTCCGCACTCACTCACCTCCCTCCATTCCTTTTCAATCCTCCTCTATCACTCAACTTCTCTTCTCTTTCCACCTTGTCTAACATATCCTCCATCTTCTATCTTCCTTTATCCACTGTACAATGGCTCTGCATCAAGCAAAGGCAAAGCCTTCTACAAATGATCCATTCTCATCTACAACTGAAAACACCACCATCAACAACAATGCAACCACTACTACCACTACTGGGTGTCATCGTCGCCGTTCTTCCTCAGCAGATGCTTTGCCTAGCTCAACACAAATGACCAAACATGGTTCAAGTTTCTCTTCCCTTATACCATCACCCATTGTAACTTCAATGTCTTCAGTGTCAACAATGTTCAAGAGAAGAAACAGCAAAAGCAATTCTCCATCTTCTTCAACTTTCCCAATCAGTAACGGTTACAATAATTCCAATGGAAAAAGCGGTTCAAATAATCCTAAATCCCCTGATCTGAAATCAATACTGGGATTCGGAAGAAGCAGACATGGATCACTGGCCGAAAATAATATTTCAATAAAGACTGCAATATCACCCCAGTCCATCCAACATGTTAAAGATGATGCCACAAATCTCTCGATTGTCCCTGAACCTTCAGAGCTTCCAATAGATGATTCAACACCAAAAACAACAAATGAAGACTCGAATGCATCAACGAAGATCAAAGTACGCCAATCTTCAATGAGCCGAGCGATTTCCGGTATAAGCTCGGATGATGATTCGGATTACGTTGACAACCCAACCCAATTAAGAGCTCAAGACCAATCTATCATTTATCACTCAAGAGCAAACTCCCAATCAGAAGATAATACTGCTAAACATGCCTTGAAAAAAAAATTGACTAGAGAAGATGCTTCTTCCATCATTGGTGGACGTAAGGCTGATGGCGAAACTACCGATAACTCTGCCATTAATGGCTCCTCTTCCAAAATTTCACAGATTCACAGCCATGCACAAACAAGCATTCCCAACAAACACAAACATCGTACGCCTACTCATAAACGTAATGGCTCCCTTCCTCATCATGTACATTCAAAATCACAGCAGCAAAAGTCAACCACTTCACCACCTGTTGAAGGAACAGAACAGCATCAACAAACTTTCAAAACGTTTCCTTTTTCGCTTCCATTTGGTGGTGAGAATAGTTTTTTGAATTCAATATCAATTCCATCTCCTTTGAAAATCAAGAAAGCATTGTTCAATTCAAGTAGCCCACAAGATGAGGACACAGCTGAGGCACGTGAAGTTATCAGAAACAAGATTGAACGTCAATTGACCATAAGTACACAAGAAGAGGAAATTTATTACAAAGGAGTCTCCAAATTGGATAATGGTAAATTTACTGCCATGAAAAAAGCACTCACAGCTCCAATTACATCATCCATAGACAATGGTCCGATTTCCATACCCAATTACTTAGCGGTGTACGATCAATTAGAAGGTGATGTGATAGTGATGGGTGGTTATAGAGGTTCTATTTTAAGAGATGCCCATACTGGTCGCAGAGCATGGATTCCTGTTCTAAAAGCTGGTTTGAACATTAAAAAAATTGATTTATTATTAGGTCCAAAAGATGAACATGAATTGAATGCAACAGAGAAGATTTATCCAGATGGTGTTTTATCCCATGTTGGACCCGTTGATATTTGTCGTAAGTTGATGCGTCGTTTGGATAGTAACCCTAAAGTTCATGTTCATGATTGGGGTTATGATTGGAGATTAAGTGGTGATTTAATTGCTGGTCAATTACATCAAAAACTACTTGAAATTAATAAACAAAATGGAGGTAAACCTGTTTTAATAATAGCTCATTCAATGGGTGGTATCATTGCACATGCTGCTATGTTGAAAGAACCGAAGTTAGTGAGAGGTATCATTTACGCTGGTACCCCATTGCCATGTTGTAACATGTTGGGTCCATTGAGATTTGCAGATCAAATTTTACTTTGTAAAGATTTGTTGACAAGTGAAGTCAATTTCATGATGAGATCAAGTTATCTGTTTGTGCCAAGGCAAATTAGGTTATTTAAAGACATCAATACAGGAGAAAGATATGATATTGATTTTTTCAAAGCTGAAAACTGGGTCAAGTATAACCTATCTCCAATCGTTTCCAACGTGAGATTACAACAAGAGCGCGGTGAAGCTGTTGATCCAAAGATGGAACCTCAACAAAGCAAATTTGCAATATCGTTTGATGATGCTTATGATTATTTACAAAGAACACTTTCTCGTACTGCGAAATTTTTGGATGCTTTGTGGTTTGATCCTAAAGTGTACTGCTCTGGTTGTGAAGGTGATGAATTGTCCGATGATATTAATGATGATGGCTCCAAGACTAATTCAAAGCAAAGAATTTTGATACCGCCATTAGCAGTCGTGTATGGAAACAGTGTTCCCTCTGTGAAATACTCAATGGTCAATGGAATTCAGGATATTATAAACGGCAAATATTATGACTTTTTTTATGGCCCAGGTGATGGTGTCACTCATCAGAATTGGATTTTTCCTGTTATTAACAAGTGGCCAGTGGTTGGAAAGTTTGCTTCTGGAGAAGGACATGTAGGATTATTGACTGATTTTGAAAATATTGGAAAGGCTCTGTTATCCATTTTGCGTGAAGAGAATAGAAGAAAGATGACATTTACAGAACGGAAGTTCTGAATTTATGAACTTAATGAAATATCTAATATTTTCTCTTTGTATTGTTGTTATCTTTTACCTCCAAATTTTAAGTTCTATAAGAATCAGCTTATAAGACTATATATAAGCACGTGTATTTCTGATTATAGTGTATTAAACATGGATGATATATGCATGCTGCAGTATTCCACATAAAAATTATTATAATTGATGTTTCTTTTTTCTTTTTCTCTCTTTTTACCATGCAAAAAGAGAGTGAGAACTTAATTTAGAAAGCTAAAAATAAGATGAATGAATAGCAATAAGGAGCAAAGGTAAAATCAAGCATTTAATTGTTAAACAGTTTATTTATAGTTGTTCCCTCAATCTCAAGTTTTGGGTAGTCAGACAATTGTCTGACTTGACCAGCCAATTAGCCAAGAAAAAACTTTTATGTTTCAAAGTGTTAAAATACTGTCCAAAATGAGGAGATTAACATAGAGTCTAATTTGAAGCAGCTGCACAATATCAATTTTTTTTAGCGTGGATGTACTCGCCCAATGGGGGTAACACTCTTGATCATGCGTATGTCTTGAAGACGCCACAGTTGGTCATGAATTACTTCTAATTCCAGTATTTCAAGGCACGGTCCTGCTATTGATTGGTGGTTTACTCCCTCGCGTGTGGTTACTGGTTTTTTTTTTTAATAAAGTTCAAAAATATATTAATAAATTATAAAACAGGAGAGTCTATTCGAATTCGATTAGATTCTGAGGTATAAATATATGTTATATATAAAAAATAGTAGGAGGATCATCGAATTCAATGATCCCTTTAACAGCAATTAGTTAATAGTTATAGGGTATTGGTAGTATTGAACCACTTTTTTTACCACTTTCTTCAATTGCGTCGCTGTCACATTAATTGGAATGTCTATATGGAACTTTGGTCATGGTAAAAAATGATGTGTACTTATTTTTATTAATATCTCCAAGTAAATGTTGATTTTTACATAATGTTGTGGTGGCATTATCTTTCCCATGATTTCTTGTTGTGTAATGTTAAGAATTCATTTTGTGGGTTGTGCCTTGTTGGACTAATCTCCAAATCCTATCAGTAATGATACATTCAGTTGCCTTGAATTCAGATGGTGCTCCAATCACAACTGCATCAGCAAACCCAGTTTCAACTTATAATGTTTACAGTAACAGTTCTATACCATTATCCACAACAACATCCAGTTCAACCACTTCAGCCAAAGATGCCAAGAAGACAAAGGTCACTAGTACTAGCTCTGATTCATATTAAGTTGATGGTAAAGATGTCCAGTTTGGAAGCGGTGAAAGGTTGAGTAAGAGCCCGGGTTTTTGTTCACGAAGTTGCTGAACTTGGACCAAAACTGTTTCCAGTTGGTGATGTTGTTGTCTCTTGCTCTAGATGGGATAATGATGTAATCTTTCCAGTTACTTTCATAAAAAGTTTTGGATGTGCTGTTGAATGATGCTAAGGATTGGCGAGCCTGTATGGCTTATGTTGGACATGAGAGATCAATTCAGCGTCTGGAGGCAGAGATGTTATGGAAAATGTTGTAATTGGAGCTGGCGTATGTGGATGGAAATCACTTCTGGTTGTTAAGCCGAACCAACTTTCAACCAAAGAAGCAGTCCGAGGTGATGATGTAGATAAAGTCATCACAGCCTTATCTTTGATTTGTGATGAGATCCAGCTTTCAAAATCATAATGGAGAAGGAAGAAGAACCAGGTAAAACCTTCAAAATCTTGGTTCACAGCACTTTGGAATAATAAAATATTATTTCTATTTTATTTAAATTGTTATGATTATAGTGCCAACAGAAGTTTTAAGTGACCATGAAGAGCAGAAAAACGGATTAAGTGCCGATGTCCCCAAGTAGGACTCTATTAGCTCTCCCCCTTAACAGGGAGTATAAAAAAGAGAAAAATACACAGACTTAAATACCTGGTCTGAATCTAATCTAAATATGAAGTTTGTGCTCGAGATGTACGAACTGTGGTAATGCAATTTCACGTGAAGTACTCTAATTATCTGCAACCATTTCATGATACATTGAACCGGATGACAACCAACCTAACAACCTAATACATCCCACATAATTGGTATAGCAACTCAGCATAATATCTTAATAAAAGAACATGAACACTAATCAGCCTGCCTAGTACTGACTCGTGCCACCTTCTTCATAAACCAATAACCACGCGGAAGGGAGCAAACAACCAATCAATAGCAAGACCGTACTTGGCATTACTGGAAGGAAGTAATCCATGACCAACTGTGGCTTCGTCAAATCCATGACAATCTACCAGAGTATATATACTTAGAATTCCAGAATTGGTAACCAACAAAGTTGATGTTCAACAAATCTGATATATCTAATAGGACAACATCTCGTCATAACTAATAGCGCAATTTAGACAGCTTCACAGACTTCAACATAAATTTTCTTTAAATATAGGTTTACTAATAATTACTAAAGTTCTTTTTTCTTTTAAAATATTTTATTCCATTTAATAAATTTTTTATTAATTTCATTACTATTTTTCCTAAAATTACTCTATTCACTAATGTATATTTATTAAAAAAATAGCAAATCATTCTAAAATCATTTACATGATTAACTTTTTCTAAAGTATTGTTTACTATTAATGTATCTCTTAGAGATGAGTATTTTAGATGCATATTATATAGTACTATATTTATATTCCTTACTTTTCATATATATATATATGTATATTCAGTGCATTTTTTATGTGGAATATCTCTTTCTTTTCATAATAAAATGATGCTTTATGATGAAGAAATATTTTACATAAAACCTTTATTATTATAAATATTATTTATATAAAGGTGGGACATATTTATCGTTATCGAAGGTTAATTATTAATAGCAAGACTTGAACTTGACATTTATTGCATATGAGACAATCGTTTTAACCAATTAAACTATATTAATTAAAATAATAGGAATAAAATAAATAAAATTATATTCTATTTACCTCCTATATTAATATTTATATATATATATATAGATAAATCTTTTACCAGGTATAAAAAGGGTAAATACTGAGACTTGAACTCAGATACTATACGCCACAAGTATACATTTCAACCACTTAAATCATATTTACCTTGTAATTTAATTATTAATTATAATAATATATATATAATATAAGAATACATATTATATATATAATTATATTGAATAAATATAAGATATTTGTAAATGAGTCTAAAAAACAAAAAGTTTATGCCTCAAATAATACCATTCTTCTTTTTAAATCAATTATTTTATGGATATTTAATGTTATTTTTATTATTASTAATAGTATCATCTGTATTATTACCTTATATAGTAAAATTACATGTAATAAGATCAATAATAGCTAAATTATAGTAAAAATATTTAATATATAAATATTATTTATAATTTTTATAAAAAAAAAATTATGTATTCTAATAATAATATTACTATGGATATAAATTATTTTATGATTAATAATTGTATTATTGTTGATAAAAATTTTTACATTAATATATTCCATATAAATATATAACTTCTAAGATATAATCTTATATATTATACTGGAAGTTACTAAAAGTCTATAATTTAATAGGTTAAAATATTTCCTTGATAAGGAAAATTTAGGTGTTCGATCACTGGCCAGGCTGATTAATGTTCATGTACTTTCATTAAGAAAATAGGTTCAGTTGCTATACAAATTACGTGGGATGTATCAACATCATCCTCTTTTTTATTCTCGTTATCATCATCACCGTCATGTTCTTCATTATCATCTTTGTCATCCGGTCCAATGTATCATGAAATGGTTGCAGATAATTAGAAAGAATTAGCACAGTTCGCTCATCTAGAGCACAAACTTCACATTTAAGTCTTTTTATTTCCTTCTTTTTTATACTCCCTGTTAGCTAATAGTGTCCTACTTGGGGACATAGGCACTGGCTCAGCTGATTTGTTGAGCTACGGAGTTCGTCGGGCTACCATGCAGGCGATTAGACTCTCTAGACTGTAGTACGTACCTATTCAGTTCCTTCTAGTATATACGGTGACTTGGCGGCTGTCACACCTATAATGTGTTCTGACCGATAAGATATAGGATTGGCAGTAACCAAGCCTATACTTGAGAAGTTAATTAAATACCTCATTCAGTCACCATTGTCCTCTTGAAAACAGCCAGGTGTGGCACGGAAGCCAATAGGTGAAATTAGCTCAGATTAACTGGAACAGAATACTTGGAAGGATTTACAGGGTCAAACCAGGCTCCCGCCAGTTTGCTACTTTTTGACTTCATGTGTTACAAGTCATGTAATGTTCGATTCACAGATGTCCATAGTTTTGTATATTCATTTATTTAATCTATCTTCGTCAGGGTTTTTGAGATGTCTTAGTTCGGCACTGTTGACACTATACAACATACACAGAACAACATCGAAGAATTTTTTTGCCCTTTTCATTTTCTGAATTTCTCCGACCAGGACTAAACTTAAACCATTTTTCCACTAAAAACCTCTTATGATTGAGACTTACCTGAACAACTCATGAAACATGATCTGCTAGTGCATGATCAAGATGATTTGAACACTTTGGATTTTTAATTTCTACTATATACTGGCCAGCTCGCTGTCTGATTTTCTGAATTTTCCTTTTTGCAAGTATATAGAGGCTGGGAAGTTCGGAAAGAGGATTTGGACAAGTTGGTTGTCGAGGATCAACTGTTTTACAACAGACACATACATGATGGTTACATTTCCATGATAGTCGTGATCATTGGCTGTGATAGCCAGTTTAGTCACTGCTACGGTTGCTGATTCGTTTTCTTAAATCTTCTTGTCGGTTAGGAAAAAATTTCCCCAAAACTCCAAAGGTTGTTGATATTTTCCTGAATTTTCAGTGTCGGCTTGAAGTTATCCGAAAATTTTCCAATATTATTGTATTGTTGTGATGTTTCCCTTAAACTTTCGGTTTGGTTTTTGAAATAACCAATCGACCAACATATTTTGATCATGTTCACTTTTATAACCATGATTCTTAATTCTTCGGAATTTGAAGTTGAATCAAATATTCTAGGACCAGGAAATGATGAGATCTTTATCTTTATAAATCACATTATTCAACGTTTGTTAGTATTTTGAATCATATTGAGAATCTCATTGGTTGTCCACATTTGAAAAATCATCATTTGTAGAGACTTATTTCATTGTCAAGATCTACTCTCCAAACAGTCAACCACTTATTTCTCCAATAATTTCAACATATACATTTATTTACAACAACTACGTTTACTGCTTCAAGATTAACAACATTCACAGCACACCGCATGAACATCATTTATACAATTTAAAATTTTTGTTCTTAATTGAACTTGTTATTGCAAGTGTTTGCTTATTCTGTTACCACTGATTGATCCTTGCTTTCCAAATGCAAGAATCAGATACCAATGGCGAGCTTTCATAGTAATGAATGAAGATGAAAAGACAGAAATTAATACCACATTGGTATTTGTTGTCTTTTTGATTCTTAAAGTTGTCATTCTGGCCTCACATCCATATAGCGTATGATACTTAAGGTAGTTCTTATATTTTCTCAACAAGGTTATTCAACAGTTTTCATTATTATTGGTTTTATCCTCATATGTCTCGAATCCAAGCAGCTTTAGCAAATTGAAAGAAGTTAAACTTGTTTTTATTAGGATTTGTGTGTTGTCGAGAGAATCCAACTGTTAATTTCGAGTGTGACATGTCCCACGTTCTTGACTATGTCATCCAATATACGGTAGTTGAGACATATTGGTCGTAGGCACAATAGGTTTGTTACCAAACACTATTCATTCCTTTTAAGCAGAAAGCCCTTTGCTTCTCAAAAGACTCTACCATATATTGATGACCAAGCAACATGATTCAGATGTTTCGTTTCCTGTGATTCAAAAAATTATTGACTTGACCGCTGCTCCAGGTAGTTCATTCAAACACTTTGCCCAACTGAGTAATGCTGGAGTTTATTTCAGATAATGGCATCTCTCACAAGTTTGTTACAGATATCAATGGAAGAATAAACGTGTCAGTATGAGAGAGTTAATGCTAAATAGATATATAGAAGCTGTTTCCCCTGCGTAAGTATATAGCGGTTTGGTCGTCTGGTGAGAACTTGTGGAAAAAGAAGAAGTAATCCTGACTACACACAACATGAACATAGACATCATTCACACATCAACATCACAGGTACAGATGGGTTACATCTACAAGTTCGATTCTTACGATTGACCGGGAGAGAGATCATATAATTGTCGCCGAGTGCATTCTTACCTCTCTTCATTGCTCTGAGATAGATCGATATCGAATCCCGTAGAAGTAACATGGTTTAAGCTATCCATTCTTTGGTAAACTGTTTAGTTTTGATCTAATTATTAAGTTAGCTGGAAAAATTTAGGTTGAAATTTAGCCATAACCGCTACCACTTTAGAAATCATTGGTGGTTATCGAATTCATCTATATAAGGTTCTACTGTTAAAAAAATTATGTCGCTTAGTATTAATTCTTGGTTATTCATGTTAAAAAAATTTTTCAGTAGAGATTGATCCTCAGCCATGATTATTGTTAAAGATTCATGATAAGATGTAAGAGCCAGTTATGCTGATACTGGAATGAGTAAGTATCGTTTACTTGCCGCTTTAGATTACTATGGACAGCTGCCGTAGTAGTTTCACTTCCTCCAGAGTCATTGCATTATGGTTTAAGTACTGTTAACACAGGATATCGTTCTGATAGTAGATATCGGTGATGCACACACTGATATTGGTTAATGGAACCTTTCCAAGTTGTCTTAGGCTTATGACACATCCAAGTATGGATTGATCTCGTTATGAATTACGTGGAGAGTAAAACCGAACTTCCCGAGTTCGTGATGCCGTGTATGCTTAATATAGATAGATACGTTGGATTATGGTGGTCTAACATGCTTAGGTTGTCTGTAAATTTAGTCAGTGGTGAGTCTAATCGTGTATTATTTAAGTACGTTGATCAGAAATCAACCTCAGGGAAAGAGTGAACATCAATATGAGTCCTATAACTAAGGACATCGATCCCAAGGCCGTCTTTTGCTCTTCGTCTTTTCATTTTGCATACTTTGAAGAGTAGAAGTACTTCAACATCACAACAGTACAACAAATAACAGCTAACAGCATAAATCAATGTTAAACAAACCAACATATGGTTTTGGTTCTCCGGTGGTCTCAACCTCAGTCCTAAATCATAACAGATTTACCAATCAAACCACACTTTGGTCATGACAACCGCCATGAAAACAGTACTGATAGATTAATCCAACTGTGAATGTGGCTGCCGCCATCATCACATAAATTGGTGAGGACATATTAAGTATTAGTGTTGAGGCGCGCTTCCACCTTATCAATACTAACTAACAGACTAACTTAACTACGTGAGTGTCTCTATCGCTTTGCATGGTAGCCTGGTAAACTCTTCGTAGCTCAACACGATAAGGCATTTGTTGATATAGGATGATACTGGCCATATCGTCTTGTTGAAAGCAAACTTTGCCGTGTTCTTCCCATGGTGATTCAGTGGTAGTAAGCTAATTTGACTGGCATTGATTAGAACTGTTACATATTATGGAAATCAAGGAAACTATGCTACATTTGCCCAGTTGTCTCTGAACTACTATTTTAAGCTGAAAACTGTGATCTCAATTAGTATTAAACCTGCGTATTTCCTTGTGTATTGCCATCTCGATGGCGAATCTATCATATTTATCTGTTTCCTGTTTATCGGACATCAGAGATTGTCGAGTTAGGAGTTTGTTCTTTAACCGCATTGATTCAAATATATGTGTTACCTCTCTGATTGTTTGGCTCTGCATTAGTGCTGCCAAATCAGGTGGTGTATGTCTTATTTTAAGGTTACTGTTACTAGACTGTTTATGGGCTTGCTTGCTTGAATAATGTCTACTAGATTTGATTGTTACGTTTACTCTTTCATGTATTCCATCCAGGTGACTTTCGACAGAGATTTATTGTTACTGGTATTTTGGAAACAGCCAGGATTGCCACTTTGAAGCTCCATTCCTTCATTGTTTCTGTTACTTTCGGATAAGTAAGTATGCAATCATTTGATTATTTGAGCACTTGATTTGGAATTCAGGGTATGGTTTATTTCAAAGACGTCAATTTTCAAGCATGTGTGTTTTGTTGTTATAATTTAAGCCTATTACTATTACTGATACTGATGCTGAGATTGTCAGGGATTTGAAAAGTGATTCATCTATTTGACATTTGTTCAAGTTAACTATTATTGATTTCTACTTCTGTTTATTTGACTTTATAATTACAACATTGACAGTTTGCTTATTGGACTTAGATTTGATGCAACATATACAATGGTTTTCCAACTTGATCTTCGAGTTTGGTCATCTGTTTCATTACACCAATGTTCCTACTATTATTATTAGAACTGATGATTCTAGAACAACGGTGGTGCTAATGTGGTATTGCCGCTGCTGGTACTCGTTCAGGTACCGGTGATGATGCTCATCACGCTTCTCATACTGCTTCAGCTGTCATCTATGGTGCCGATAATGGTATCGCCGATGATATTAACTCAGCTTTGGCTAATTTCCTTTTGTCTTTAGGTTGTGTCGTCAATCACTTCACTTCAGTTTCCTTTGACATGACTTCAGAATTTTGTGGAGCTAAATATGAGTCCTTCTTGGAACAAGGTGAATTGACGCCGCTTCTGCTCTTTATTGCTCATACTAGTAGATGTAATCTCGCAAACACATCAACCCAACAAACACATTTCCCAAATTCTACCATTTTTTTTTTTGAATTTGTCTAGTCCTATACATATAAATTCTCAAATTCATAAACTACCGACAACCCAAGAATGGCACAGTCACTGCGCCTGTCACACATCATTTGTTTCTGATCAAAATCAAGGGAATCCTCGTGTCTAGGACTATCCTTAGTCATTTCACTTTCTCATGAAAAATACCATTCGGGTTAGTTGATTAAACAGTTCTCCTTAGTTAACATTTTCTTTGTTCTAGAAAACCCATGGTTTGTTAATTGCTTTTCCAATTAGTTCTGTTATGATTCTGGTCTGAGACTGGATGCCAGAACCATATGTGAGCTGTCGTGTAACAGTGATCCAAAACTGTGAGCTGTAACCTGTTGTACTGTTGTACTTACTGCTTACTCTACGATGATAATTGCAATGAGACGATGAAGAGCAGAAGACGGCCTTGTGTAACCGATGCCCTTGATTGTAGGACTAATATTGATACTCCCCCCTAGTAGCCTGGATTAAAAAATAAAATGTTTTAGAATAAATAAGGAAACAGAATAACAGGTCTAGAGATACAAATCATGAGAAGAACAGAGAGATATACAAGAACTTAAATACACTATTAGACTCACCAGATTCACAGATAACTTAAGCTTGGGAGACAGTACCATATCCAATGGATCCATATTAACACACGGCATCATGAGCTCGGTGAAGGACGGTCTAGCTCTCAATGGTAACACTTGACGAGATCTATCCTAACTTGGATGTCATAAGCCTAAGACAACTGGGAACGGTTCAGTTGACCAATCAGTGTTGCACACCACTGGGTATTATCAGAACGTTTCTATGTTAACGGTAATTAAACCATAAGGCAATGACTCTCATTAAGACCAAAGAGGTAACTAACCTGGGAGTGAGACTACTACGGCAGCTGTCCATAGTAATCCGAAGCGGTAAGTAAACAGTATACTTTCTAATAGCAACAATACTCATTCTAGTATTAATTAGCAAAACTGGCTCTCACCTCTTATCAAGTTCTATATTTTAAGCCTTTCTAGAAAAATCATTCTGGCTGAGATCTAGTGCTTTTTTGCTTTTGCAAATCATTTCTTTTATTGTGGGAATCGCTTCTGGGTTTACTCTCAATGAGATATGTCCATACGCCTAATAATATGAGCCTTTGCTGCTTTCCATTTCTGCCTAGATCGAATATTATCTTTTCATTTCCAATTGGCAATACATCTTCGGATGTCTTGCTAATCATATCTGATCCAGGTTTTTGTCCCAATGTTCATCAATTTACAGCATTGCCCCTGTGAAATTCTTTAGTTATGAATTAAAGTTACCTTGTTTCCATTGACGTTGAACTTACTGCTACTGGCATCAGATCAGTTTTTTTCCATTTCTCTCAAATTGCCGTTCGGAAAAGTTTTGCAGTTTGCCTATGTTAACAAGAAGGATACTATGATGAACGAAAGTTTTAAAGATTGATGTCCATCTGTTATTGCAATTGATAGAATTTAGGAAATAAGTTTGTTGGTTGATGTGTTTGCGAGATTACTCCTACTTAGTAAAAGCAATGAAGAGCACAAGCGGTGTCAATTCACCTTATCCCAAGCAGGACTCATATTAGGCTCCTCGCCATCCAAATGGCAATACATAAGGAAATACACAGGTTTAAATACTTATTGAAATCCCAGCTTTCAGCTTAAAATAGTAGTTCAGAGACAGCAGGGGATATGTAACAGTTCTAATCAATGCCAGTAAATTTAGCTTACTACCACTGAACCACCATGGGAAGAACACGGCAAAGTTTGCTTTCAACAAGACAATATGGCCAATATCATCCTATATCAACAAATGCCTTACCGGAACTAAGCATAGTTCATCAGTAACAACTTTATCAACTCAATCTTATACCAATCAGCATTCTCACCGAACCAGACGACAACCTATACCCAAACAGTTGTCAATACCTAAGAGGCATCCGGTATCTTAGCACCAGTTGTACCAGCAAATACCTTGACGAAGCATCAACGGAAATCACAATCACAAGTTCTATTGGACTGATCGTAGTCAGACATGATAGGCAAGCATGAAGTGCCATAGCACCACCAGCATCAGTTCTAGCTATTCCTTCTCTGTAAGTCTATAGCTATCTCCTAAACCTTCTCAGCAATTTACTCTCGGTAACTTTCAATTATCGAGAAGGAAGGATGTGAAACTATGTGTACATGCTATTCTCTCTATTGAGTGTTAACTGCTGCTTAGTTCATGTGATCCGCATACTTATAGCAGAGACAGTAAAGGAGTGTTTATTTGGATTTTGGTTAGCTCTAATACTTTGTCGTTGTTACCTCCTGTTATGTCATTTGTCTGAGTACTGTGGTTAGCCGATTTCTTGTTCTGTTCTTTGTATTTCCTTTCTTTCCCTTTTATAGTTCCTTACCAGTTATTACCTGCTTTATCAGTTTTCCTTTATTTTACATAGAACACCACCACATGAGACATTGTATTGAGTGATGGATGGTGTAGAGATCTAGCTAATTTTTGATCGAATTGGTTTCCCTGAGAGCTTGATCAAGCCGAAACTATTAATATGTCTCCACTTTCGAGTCAAGACTCAAGGCCTTAGCGATTAATATTAAGACTAATACATAAATTTTCCGGATGCGGTTTTTGGGGAATTAAAAAAGTTTGAGAGTTTGTTTGGTCACCACACTTTGACAACCCAACCTTTAGTACAGCACCAAGGTTGTGTGAAAAACTCTAAGAATTTAATTCCATGCGTTTTGAGTAAATGGGTAAACAGTTTAAAAGGGTAAAACGGATCTGTGAAATTGTCGCGAACTGTCTCAATAAATCGCGTAGCCTGAGCGCTGAGATTAGAAGGGGTTCGCCCAGCGGCAGGGCGTAGCACCTGGGAGCTTTCGCTTGCCTTAACTTTGATAGAAAAAACGTCCATAAGATAAGATCCTCTTTTTCTTTGTCTTTCTCTTTCTCGTCTCATTTTGTCTATACTATTGAATACTATTGAATACTATTAAAAACTATTGAAAACTATTAAATTGAACTATATACTTATTTAAAATTTTTGCTATATATCATCTGTAGTCAATGCGTTCATTTCATCCACGTCTACAAATTCTGGCATGTCAACCAACATCCCATGGATCATAATAATCGTCATAATAACTTGGCCTATTACCGTTAAGACCCAATCTCACAATTTCATAGAATCGTGACAACAACTGCGTCTTTTGACTGCTTCTCCTGCATTCCAAAATATTCTCTATACTCTGTTGGTGAGTCAAATAATCTAATGTATTGGGTCGGTGGTATAACTCTTAACTCAACGTCATAAGTTATTCTTCTGTTAAATTTCTTCATTTGAGCGACATGGTACTTTCTTCCTGGATGAATGCTGTTTAAGTCATCAAATTGACGTTGTGTTTCATCGGATGCAAAAATCCCCTTCATTTCTGGCCAAATAAAGTGATCATAATTCACAGCATTATCGTAATAATCAATAAGTGATTTTGAAAAGCACGACATTTCGTAAACTTGTGCGAGTAAAATGGCATCGATTGACATGAAAGGATGTTCTGCAACTGTAAGATGTAAGATGTGCATAGTACGAATAATGTTTATCGTGAGAGTACTCTATTTCTAACGTCACTTCATTCATAACAAAGTTAGACTCTCCTAAAGGTAGCGGGAATGGTGTATGAAGGGAAAGTGGGTAAGGCGGGTATTCATCTCTTGGTTCCAAAAATGTAAAACCATCTCTAACATTAGGAGTTTTGAGTAGATAAAACCCAATACCTCCATTCAAAGTTGACTTCAAACTTGAAATACTGTCATAAAAACAACTCACCACTTTCGAGTACTGACCTTTTTCTTTTGTACAATAATCAGCATCTGTAATATCGGGTAATAAACACCATGGGGTTGTGGGCAATGGTGGAAGTGAGTATAGAGGGAGTGGTGGTAGTGTATATGGTGGTGCTAAAGATTTGATATCCACTGTTTTCTTATCTATGTTTGAAAATTCTGTTGATGTGTTTAATGGACAACTCTTGAGGATGGCTCCCAAAAAAAGGTCTGGCGTTGGAGAAGACGGATGAACAATATCAATTCTTACGGTCGTTTAGCATATGTCAACCCATTGACTAGAGATAAGGATCGTTACTACATTAAACTACTTTTGTTGAATATTTCTAACCCTGCAAGTTTTACAGAACTCAAGTTAGGTAATGGTAATTTTCGTGATGCCTGTTTGCAACTTGGTCTTATCGAGTCCGACCAAGAATGGGTCAATGCTCTTCAAACTCTATCTATTGAAGGTTCTCCAAGTGACTGCAGAAAGTTCTTTGTTACTGTTTTGGCTTCAGGTTTGGTTTCAGATCCAGATACTTTTATCGTAGATACCCAAGATTTTCTAACTGCAGATTTGGAAGTACTCTATAACGTTGCATACAGACCAGCTGTTACAGATGATGATACGCAAGATAATTCACAAAATGATAGAGATGATGATAGCCAAGATGTTATGCAACAGGATCTACAAGATATTGATACACATGATAATACTGATAATAGACATGCTGCTAGAACATTTGATCCCTATTTAAAATTTCGTTATCTTCTCTACAAACTTTTCCTTCTCTCTGATTTGAAAGACCTTGGTTTGACGGTTCAAAATAATGTTGATTTATCTGAGTTTGATCAAGCCACCGATCGTGTGTTTCCTCAGTCTACAATTTCTGGAAGAGAGCAAAGTAAAATTGATCCCATTACATTCACAGCTAAACAACAAGAGTTCTTCAATGATATTACTTCACCTTCTCCAAGTTCCCAGCTATATTTCCTTGACGCTCCTGCTGGTTATGGAAAAACGTTTCTTGAAAACGTTTGTATGGATCAGTTGAAAATCCGTCATCATAAAGTTTTAGCTGTGGCTTCCTCTGCTATTGCTGCTACGCTTCTGAATGGGATTACCGCTCATAAAGCTTTCGGTATTCAAGTCAGAAAATCCTCTGAATATCACACGTTGACCAACTTGAAGTTGAATTCAAAGGAATGGAATTTTTTCAAAGATTTGGATTTTCTGTTCTGGGATGAAATCACAACGCAAAACTTCGAGGATATTCGTGTCGTTGATAGAACACTTAGAAAAATCAGAGGTGTTGACGTTGTCTTTGGTGGTTTGGTTTGTGTCTTCAGTGGTAACTTTCGCCAATGTTTACCGGTTGTGAAACATGTTGAAACCAGAGATGAAGCTGGGGTTATTGAGGCCTCTTTGTTAAGACACTTGAATGAGATCAAATTTCACAGACTAAATGAGAACGTTCGAATCATGGGTATCGCTCAGAACTCAGGTGCTCAAACTTATGCTGATGCTTTGGAACAAGCAGATTATTTGCTTAAAGTTGGTTCAGCTGAAGCTCCCTTTGACGGCAATTTATTGGAGGTGGTTTCAATTCCATTTGTTAATGTTACTGAAAAAAATGATGATTTTATCTCAACCATTTATGATGATTTCAGTGATATTAATCCACTTCAAGTGCCATTAGATTACTACAAAGATAGATGTATTTTAGCTCCCACAAACGCTAATGTTGATACCATCAGCGACATGATGTTGCGTCGTTTGCCTTCGGTTGATGATGAAGATGCTCAAGAATTTTCTTCCATAGCAAGAAACAGAATTGATCAAGAGTCCATTCCAAGGGGTATCCCAATGAGCACTGCTCAGGCTAGAGTTGACGACTTCAATGACAGCCATATGCCACCTACTGTTCTGAAGTTCAAGGTTGGTATGCCTCTTATGTTGCTTTCAAACATTTTGCCATCTGAAGGTTTGGTTAACGGATGTAGAATGGTCTTGCTAAGTTACAACGAACGTTATCTTACGTGCAAGTTGATCACCGGATCCCATGAAAAAGAAGTGGTTAACACTCCTCTATATCGTTTTTCCTACGACTATGAAAGTATTCATTGAAGTATTAAATTTGTGAAAACACAGTTTCCTGTTCGTGCATGTTTTGCAATGACTATCAATAAGTCCCAAGGTCAAACATTTTCAAAGACTGGAATTGACTTAACCTCTCAATGTTTCAGTCACGGCCAATTTTATGTCGCTGTGTCAAGGTTTACCAACATGAAAAAACAAAATATCCCTCTTGATCCTCCTCCTTCTGATGAATTGTTGAGAGATAATGTCAACTTTGTTCATACTGTGACTAATGTCGTTTTTACTGGTGTTAAACCATTCATCGTTGCCCCTGTTTTGTGATTTTCAGTTTAACCTTTTTTCGTCTATTCTACTTATTTTACTACTTTACTACTCAATGTACATTAATTGTACCTTATTATATTTCTATTTTATACCTGATCTTGGGTTCACCATGGCAAATATTCCAAATTTCTGTTATTCAAATTAACCAGCGAGCGCAGTGAGAGCCCAGGGCAGGTGCAAGTTCCTGTTCGAAGAGCGGACAGTTTCCGTAGCGAAGCGAAGCACCAAATGGAAGCTCTCGAAGTAATCCCGCAGCGCAGCGGAGGGCCATTACGTACAGGAACTTGTAGAGACATACATACATACAAAATCAACTTACAAGTTACGTGCAATCAACTAGTTTTTGGTCAAATCACAATAGGAAAAGTAGGACCATGTATCATGGAATTCCAATTTACTTAAAACTGCTGTATTTTATTAGCAATATAAAAAGCTACAGTATGATACAAAATTTTGTGAAAACCACTTTCTACCTTTTAAATTTCTTCAAAGGATCAACTTTCTTTTTGTTCTTTCTCACTCTTCCCCCCTTTTTATGTGGGTTATTGAAAGGAACGAACCCAATCTTCTTTGGGTCCTTTCTAGCCCCTTTAGGTAGTAAATAGTCCGGAATTCTTTTCAAATGGTTGTCTCTTCTCACTTTAGACAAATCCTTATCATGCCTCAATGTAGCCAAATCTTGAGGATTTTCCTCAAAGTGTCTCTTCAATTTTTCAGAAGTAACCAACTCCATTTTGATCTCTTTCAATCTTGCTTCACGGATGGAAGTTTTAGTGACAGATCTGAAAGCATCCTCCATTCTATATCTAAAATTCTCTAACTGCTGAATGTCAAACTGATATGGCTTGAGTTCATACCCTAATTTTGTTTGTGTTCTTTCAATTTTTGCCAAAACCTTTTCATCCTTTTTTGCACTCGATAACGTGGCAATCTTATGCTTACCCCACTCTTTCTGTAAAACCACAAAAGATAGAGCCATACCGGATTTACCACCTCTCGCTGTTCTACCAACTCTGTGTATGTATGCCTTGGAGGAGGTTGGAAGATCAAAATTAAGAACACACGCCACATTCTTGAAATCAACACCTCTGGAGACACCGTATTCTGCAGTATTATTTTTCTTTTGCTTTTTGTCTTGTTCTTGTTCTTCTTCATCATATTCGTTCGACTCGTCAGTAGCTATGAGTAGGTTGTAAACATTTTTGTTGAACTCTTCCACAATATGCAATCTAGAATTCACTGGTAGTTCACTATTGAGAAGACATGATTTGATTCCAAAATTTTGTAGAAATAACTTCAATCTGTAACCTCTATCCAAGTCATTAACAAACAGCAAAATCTTACCCTTGATCAAATTCAATTTCAAAATAACATAAATCAACAAAAACTTATCAAAATCATTAGTTTTGATATAATACTGAACCAAATTTTTGTTCCCTTTGTCCACATCTTGCAACTTCAAAATTGCAGGCTTGTTACAAAATGTTTCTTTCAAGGAATTCACCTCATCGTTCAAAGTAGCACTCATCAAAAACACTTGCATATTTTGCTTTAGATTCAAAAAGTTGGTTAAAGTATTCAAATCTTCCTCATGACCATAACTCAAAATCAAATCCACCTCATCAACAACGAGATATTTCAGTTGTGTCAAATCCAACCTTTTATTTTTCTCGAGTATTGTGACCAATCTAGAAGGAGTAGCAACAACAATTTCAGGCAACTCATCAATCAACGATAATTGAACCTGTTCACTGGCATTATCATTCAAGTTAAGAATTTTGATGTTCTTACCACAATATATGGTCAATTGATTCAAATAATCGTAAACTTGTTTGGCCAACTCTTTGGTAGGAACCAAAACAACAGACTGAATTTGACTTTCTGATGAGTTTGCGGCCAAAATGGATTGCACAATTGGGATACAATAAGCAGCCGTCTTTCCTGAACCCGTGGAAGCTTTGGCTATTATATCTTTCTTTTCCTCCAATGATAACTTGATGGCTTGTGTTTGGATCAAAGTTGGATTCTCGTATCCAAGTTTGTTGATGGCTTGTAAAAGTCTTGGATCCAAATTGAAGGAATCGAATGTGACAGAATCATCAACATAATCCTGTGTAACTGCAACTCCGGACATTCTCTGGTATTTGTGAGTGTTGTTTTGATACTTGATTATCGGGTGGAGGGTTTGATTGTCATAAAGTGAAAAGAAAATTCACATCGATCAGATTAACATGAATGAGAATCATATAATTTCAAAAAATTTTCTAAAAAAAAAAACTCATGGCGCTGCGGCTTTATTTTTTGAGCTCTCTAGAACTAGAACTCTCCAAAATAAAGTATTACAGCCTAGTGACAGCAAAGTAGAATCATCACAAGTTTACAACTGTTTTCCAACCAAATGGTCCACCTTTTCGCTCCTCTTTTCAAGTAGTATACAGCTCGGATTTGGTCCATCAACCATTCACCAACATCAAGAGCATCTTCTCCTGCATTCTCTTCAGCGCCTTGGTCATCTCCACTAACATGAGGTTCAACAACAGGGACAGGAGCAACAAGGGCAGGAGGGTCAACGGCACGCACACATATTCTCAATTAGTATACTTGTCGGGGAAAGTTATAATATCAATGCTATACAGGAAGGAGTAAATAAAAAACGAAGTGAAAAACAAAACGTAAGGTAGACAAAAAACAATCAAAATAAATTAAATTATAGCTTTGCTAGGCCAAAATTACCTCTCTAATCCTTTGCTGAATCTTCCTTTAGAGTGACGATTCTATTTAAGACCAACTTTTCCACAGTTGAATCCTTATCCTTACAGAAGTAACCTAATCTCAAACCTTGGAATCTAACAGTTTCAGGGCCTTCAGTCTCTTTGATACTAAAGTCAGGGTTGGTGAAAGGCATATTCAATGGCGACTTCTTTTCAATATCAACAAAAGAGGGTTCAATTAAAGCACCCTTCAACACCTCCTCAGAGTGTGGGTTAATATCAGACAAGTATCCATCAGGATGAGCGGAAGGATTTTCGGACAAGAACAATTGATTGATGACTCTAACTTCATCGATATGCACAGGAGAATTATATTTCTTAGATTCAGGAACCCACTGAATGAAAGTCTTTGGTTTCTTGTGTGTACCAGCATCGTTCAAATATTTGGCATGGATTACAACTGGTTCACCAGTAGTGGCGTCTCTTTCAACGGATTCAACAGCAATGTTAAATGGAACACGCATCAAACCAACTGGTTGACCTGGCGCCAATCTGAAATAGTCCTTGGAAACTTCATCTCTGTAATCGGACTTATCGATATACACAGTTTTTGTGAATGGCACTCTTCTTGAACCAAAGTCCTTGGATCCTGGCTTATATGGGATATCAACCAATTCTTCATAGTCATCATCCAAATTATCAATAACAACCTTCAATGGCTTTTCGATCATCATCAATCTAGGAGTGGTTGAGTCCAAGTATGATCTCACTGCACTTTCAAATCTAGTAGCTTGAATGTTTGTAGTGGAAGTAGTGACACCCAAAGTGTTGATGAAACTTAAAATGGCACCAGGAGGAACACCCCTTCTTCTCAAGGATTCCAAAGTGTACAATCTTGGATCATCCCAACCTCTAACATAACCTTCATTGACAAGACGAGCAATCTTTCTCTTGGACATGATAGTTCCGGTGATGTTCAATCTACCATATTCTCTTTGAGCTGGTCTATAAACGTGTAAAACATCACACAACCACTCATAACTCTCTCTGGATAGGTAAAACTCAGTGGTACAAAGAGAATGTGAAATATTTTCAAATGAATCAACCAAACAGTGAGTGAAATCATAGGTTGGGTACATCTTCCATTTGTCACCAGTTCTAGCATGGGAGGCATCAACAACTCTATAGGCAACCAAATCCCACATTTGAGGAGAAGGGGAGTTGATATCTTGTTTCATTCTTAAGGTAGCTTCACCTGGCTTATATTCACCATTCTTCATCTTCTCAAATTCAGCCAAGGATTCCTCGACCGGTCTGTCCCTCCATGGGGATGGGAATCTTTCACCACCTGGTGTACCATCTGGTTTGACACCTCTTTGTGCCTTAACTTGTTCAGAAGTGGAGTGGTCAACATAAGCATAACCGGTCTTAATCATTTTTAAAGCCAATTCGTATAACTTGTCGAAATAATCAGAAGAATGTGTGATCTTCCAAGGCTCAAAACCCAACCATCTAACACATCTCAAAATGGAGTCAAAATAAACTTGTTCTTCGGCTTCCGGATTGGTATCGTCGTATCTCAAAATGCACTTACCGTTATGGAACTTAGCATAACCAAAATTGACCATGATGGCTTTAGAATGTCCAATATGCAAGAAACCATTAGGTTCTGGAGGAAAACGTGTTCTAACTTCACCACCAGTGGCTTTCAAATGTTCAGCCATCAGTTCAGGCCACATCTGAGGGTTTTCACCAGGCTTATGTAAGTCACCAAGGAAACCTTCTGTGAACATGTTTCTTTGAGGTTCGGAATCAGCAGTGCTCTTCTTACCGCCTTTGTTTCCCTTCTTGGTATCACCACCTTTCTTCTTTTTTTCTTTCTTGATAACATCACGTTCATCTTTAGGACCCAATAATTCTAACACCAACTTATCTATGATAGGCTTGAAACTTGCAGGTGATGCCCATTTTAACTCAGGCAAACTTTTGACGTTACCCAATAAGCTAGGAACGAATCTGTATCTTTTCTCTTCAATTTCTTTCTTGTTCTCCTCGATATACTGAGCGATTCTCTTTTCAACTTGTTCATCGGTGACAGTGACACCAACACCAGAGGCAGTTTCAAATTCTTTCAAATTGAATTTATCAGCAGGGGTTGCCTTAACGTACTTGAAAGCCTCAGAAATTTGTAAATTTGTTGACAATCTACCATCCACAATTGCAGAAACGACAGTTTTAAGATTACCAATTGAGTTGTCACCTTTAGCTAAACTAGCCAAGTTGTGTAACAATGCGGTCTTGGACTTACCTAAATCCTCTTCTTTGGTAGATGATGGAATAAGCTCAATAATGGTCCCCAATGATTGGGAAACTTTTTTGTTTTTCAAAATTTCCTTGACTTTAGAGTCCTGAAATCCAACTTTGGAGAACAAAGCAACAAGTTCCTCCTCTGAGAATGATGACATTTGTTGTGATATGTTATATATTTGTTTGATATGCTGATGTTGTCAAGAAAAAAAAAAGCAAAAGGAAGAGAAGACGTGTTCTGCATTCTCTTAATCATGTAGTTCGATGTTACTCATCCATCTACTCCATGAAGGCCACCGAATTGAAAAAAAAAAAAAGGGTTGCGCACGACTTCCACCTTTATCTCTGAGTGGCCAAAAAATCAAATTTGAGGGATGAAATTCTCGGATAAGAAGATAACCGTCTTCAAGCGATCTGCCATCCCATATCTATCAAGTTGGAATGAGTCACGTCTGATGACTCAGGCCCATCATCATATTCAAAATTTAAAGGGCACACTCAGCCACATTGACAGTGGTCTATCATAAATTCTGGATCAATGCATCGATCAGCTGTAGTAGCTGCATGCAGCTCATATATACACTATAGAAGAAAAACCATGTGCATTTACTATTTTCCGACCTATATATAAGCACCCCCTGCTTCGAGACATCCAATTGTAGATTATATAGGTATTATAGTTTTATGTTATGATGAATGAATGAATGATGTATTTTTAAATGAAATTATAAACCAAAAAACGATGAAAGAAAAATTTAACATGGAAGGAAAAGACAAATTAGTTAGTAAAAGACAAAGAAAAAGAAGATATAGAAAACCCGAAAAAACAGAGAAAAAGATAATTAGGAGGCACGATGATGATATTTTTTATGACACGTTCTAGTTCAATCAAGCCACCAATTGAAGGGAAAAAAAGCTGGACTAGCCAATACTTCATATCACAATGAAAACAGGAAAGCAAGCAAATAAACAAACAAACTAAAAGAATAAAAGCAAACTAAAAGACAAAACAATGATGAAAAAAAAATGGTTGTTAAAAAAAGCAAGCAACAGATAAAATAAAAAAAAGGAACAAAACACAAGCAGGTAAAATATGATGCAGAAATTAAGTAATCAAAAAAAAAGACGAAAGGATGTGATGTAATTAAGCGAAAGTGGTATCTGTGGTATATTGGTACATTGACATCATTAGAAAATGTATGAGCGTATGTGTGGACGAAATGGTTTTTAATGCAGAGGGGGACAAAATTTGGGGGGGGGGGAAGAAAAAAAAAAAGAAGTCGAATAATGACAATGCAAGAAATTAAATGAGAGACATGAAAAATGAACAATTTGGATTGGAAAGTGAATGTAGATGGATCTAACCGATGCAGAAGGATGGGGTCTCACTACTAAGCTCGGCGTAGTGAGATAGACGTGGATGCTGAAATGTAGAGGAAGGAGATGATGTGGCACTTGAAGCAGGAGATGTGTTTTTGGATCCAAAAAAGCAGTACTTTTCAATCATTGAGTTGTAGTCTTGGGAAGAAGTGGATGGCTTACCACCGACCGATAATGGGAATGTGTTAAATGTACAGTGGGAAGGCATAACAGGAGATGAATACAATGACGAAGGAGCAGTCTTAGATGGTGATGTTTTATTGTTATTAGAAGATAGGAATGGGTTGGATGGGACTGGTTGCTTTGAAGCAGATGCAAAGTTCAGAGAAGACAATGAAGAAAGAGAGGATTCAGACTTAACCTTCTTCATCAAGTAATTCTTGGAATTTCTTGGACTGAAATTAAATTTGTTGTTGTTGAATTTGGTCTCGGAACTGAAAGAATCAGCAAAATTATTGTTTGTCTTCAACTTGAATCCGATATCATCCAATTGAGTTGATCTCTTTGGCTTAGGTTGTATCTTCTTAACATGCTTCTGAAGTTTCACCTGGTAATTCTTGCAATCATTGTTATCCCAAAATTCTTTGCCATCAGTTTCATATTTAATACAGAATTGCAGATTCATCAATGACTTGAAGTTGCATAAAGTGTTCAACTTGACAATGAATGAAAACTTATCATAGTTAACAGATGATTCGGAGTATTTGAATATGTGATTCGAAGAAATATAGTTAGCATTACCAATCTCAATGAATGTGTTCCAATTATCGATAGTAGCCTTGACGGTGATTTTCTTAGAATATGCCAAATTCTTAACAAAGACAAAACCAATTAAAGAACTCTTGTTAGAACTCAATCTTAAACTCTCCATTATTATTGGCTTATCACCATGGAACTTTGCAAAGTTCAAACAAGTTGGATCATGTGGAACATCATTCTTTAACACTTCCCAGTATTCATCATCGAAATATTCTTCATCATCCTCTTCATCAGATGAGTTTGGTGAGTCGAAATCCCATTGGGCAGGTCTCAAAACAGGAGAACTTGTAGGAGAATTTTCAGTGGAAACAGCAGCAGGCTTTTCAGTTTTGCGGAAGAACTTAACATTTTCCAATCTAGTTGCAAATCTGACAGACTTAGCATTAGGCATAGAATTTGATCTCATCAAGGATGGCAACTTCAGAGATGACTTTATGATTTCACCAGACTTCTTTCTGAGCATTTGTTGTGGTCTTATCACTTCCAATTCAGTTTCAGATGATGAATCAGATGAGGATGGTTTTGGAGCTGCACGAGGAACACCTTTGATCGTTGACACGGAAACCATTGATGCAGCACCAACTGGGTGGTAAGAAGAGTGACCAATTATAACTGTTCTAGCATCGTTTTCATCATCATTAGCACCATTAACAATTGTACCAGAGACATTAGAAGTAGTTCTAGCAACAGGAGCGGTAAGATAGTCAGTTGCCGTTGAGTTTGTTTCTGATATTGAAGACAGCGGAGTAGAAATGGACAGTTCAGTCTCACGTGGAGAGTCGGAGTTCACAGATGATATCGATTGAGAAAAGTTATCATTATTGTTGTTATTGTGAGTTGTATTGACGCTGATATTCTTGTTGTTTGTATTGTGGTTGATGTGTTGCGATATGAGGAAACTTGGAGAATCTGGAAGTTGACGTGGTGTCACACTTGACAAGCTGTATGGCGAAGGCGATTTTTCAGGTGACTCTTTGGAAAGCTTATCATTCAAGTAAGCCAAATTGTTTGCAGTCAAGGGAGCAGTTTCGAATGATCTTGGACCTAGATATGGCATTGTATGTGGCTTTAAATTGTTATCTGTTATCTTTCAAGAAAGAGAGAAAAAGTGTGCAATGGGAAGAAAAAGTTGTTGTTTGTAATAACAAAGAGAATAGAATATGGGGAAACAGGGAAAAGTGGGGTGGGCACTTAATTGGTGAAAGGGAAAGGTCACTTGAAACTTGAGACTTTGAGCAAGGATAGGGGAATCAAAAAAAGGCTAAAGCGTGAGTATGCGGTGTACGGTGTAGAGTGTGAGCTTGTGCTGTTTGTGTGAACGAGTATGAGGGATGGGCAACCTCTTTTGTTGATCTTGGTGGGGTGAGAACGTGAACGTGAACGAGTATGCAAAATACGACCTGGAGAACAGGAAGAAATAAGATGGATGAAATGAAGGGAAAAGAGTCAAAGACACAAGAAACAGGGGAACCACACCAGTTTTATATCTTGCAAGTTGCAAGTGAACTGTTGCAAAGTTGAACAAGTGAGATAAATTAGGCCCGATCGATGAAGTTGAGAACTTCACTTTCTTTTGTGCATATGCATCTGTCTTATTGTCGCATTGTCGCATAAACAGATTAATTTTGCACCTTAAAACTTAAAACTTGTTAGTTGAATTGGCGTTGGCATAGCGTGATGGCGGGCGGCTGACAGTGTGCTGACAATGCTGACAATGCACAAGCACTGAAGGATGCATCTCCCCGAGAGGAGACGTCTCACGTACGCGGTGGCTCAGTTATACATGATTACTCCAGCTCTCTCCAGCTCTCTCCGGCTTCTGCGGCTCTTACTCCACGTTCCTTCGTTCCTTCCTTCACGGCCGCCACACCCGTGCTAACAGGACATGCTGAGCTCAACTACCTGGTTTGCTGGTTGCCCCTTGCCACAAGCTAGTGACAAGATCCAAATAGCTCAGCTGATCGCGAAAACTAAAAGTTCTCTTTATGGCTCGAGATCATCTCATAGAATTTTAGTTGGACAGATCACCAAATCTGATCATAATATAACCACACCACTAACACCACCATATATGATGATTCCAGTTTCCAACCTAAACCTTATCCAGATCATGAACGTGAACGTACGTACGTACATCCTTCAAGCAATCGTCTACATGTCCTATATACTCCCCACACTTTTCTAATGTCCCCACGCTCAATCATATTTCACAAGTTTGATGTTGATCAATCTTTTGCTTGAGCTTAGCATTGAATTTGATCTAAACATCATATCTTACAGGAGTCAGGAGTCACCACTAAAGATTCCGTATATGTATATATGTGAACTAGACAAATTCATTATCTTGTTGGACATCAACTGACATACATACATACATGAGTACGCATGTACATACACAGGTACAGCATGCATACACATGTATTCCCTTCTCTTCACGTCTATATAACTTTGAATACCCCACTTTTCCAACAATTTTTCAAGGTGACTTCCCCAACTTTTTGCTTCTGAGCAAACAAGTTGTGTTTCCACGCACCCTCTCAACTTAACTCACGTACTCCTCTTCGATCTACCTAGAGTCTAACCTCAAATCTTTCCTCATACATGTTCTCTTGTCTATATGTTTTAATTTCGGGTTAATGTAGCTAGATTATGTATCACGTAGCTTCATTAATAATGATTATAAGTGGGGAACATTGTGTTGGATCGATAAAACTTCGAAAGTATTGTTAACATCAAGCAATTGGATATTTCGGAGATGGCCTGCCCATCAATTCTTCTTGCACTCAGAATATATATAGGAGTTTGACGGAGTACGCGCACAAGCTGGCGACTGCATATACAGACATCCGATCGCTATTGTCTGGCCATGAATCAAAAATCAAGACTCAACACATACATGTATGGACTTCTTCTTCAAAGTCTTAGATATGGGCATGGAACAATCAATCAGCTGTTACCATATATCTAGCGTATAGCTAGCTACCTACGTACGTATACCAAGTTGAAAGATTATTAGAATTTAGGTGTACTGAGTGTGAACTCCCGCACACATGCACCAGGTGATATCTTGCACATAAACAATTCAGCACCACTCAACAAGAATGTGTGATTCATTAGATTCAATTATATTTTACCCCTGTTTTTGTTTTGGTGGCTACTATATATATGGCCTTAAGTTGGCTTCTGGAAATTTACTGCACCGGCTGGTAACCGACAATCTCCATCTCCATCAATAATATCGCGTACAACTGTTCCTTGAACACCCGTATCCAGTTAGACATGCATATACGCACTTACCCAACAACAATTTCAACAGCCCCCGCTCAATTTGTTCAAAATTGGAGGTTATTATAATTCCCTTCAGTCTTAATCATTTATAACGTATTATAGCTATAGCGCAGAGGTTCAACTCCATCGTCTCATCTCATCGAACATGATATATCGTTTAACGCATGTCATTGTCTCGTTTGGCTGCATACATATGGATATGGCTAGTCAGTAACATGGTAGTTTATAATCCAGTGATGGAATTCATGCAATTACATGAAACCCCAGATAATTAATTCAACACACCCATGAATGTGTACATGAACATGACCAACATTCCAAATGGTAAACGACCATGGCATGACCAACTGCATAAAGTCAATCACATGATAAATCACATGACCCAGCTATATATATGAATCTTAGAAATGCCATTTGCGTTAATCTACCAGCCATTTATGTTTCATGTTTCCCCATATTTTTTTTTCGAAAGCGTAGATGGCCGGCGAACGTTTTCATATGCATACCATTTATAAAAAGGGTATAAAGGATCTGGGGTAGTTTCCGTACGTGTGGCATGAAAACATATGGTGATTGATCGATCATTAGATGGATGCTGAATATCTGGAAGATTCCAGCGGAACGATTTTGATGACTCCGGCTGACTAAGTTGTGCCTGCCGGCCGGCTCGCGCAACTCGAACTCCGAGTGAGCTGTTGGCTGGCTGCTGCATATACAATTAGAAAGAGTGTTAGCTGAACTGAGATTGTGCAAGATTGGCAGCTACATATGTGTCTTGAGTCTTGACTCTTGTTGATGTTTACTTTAATAGTTTGATCAAATTCCATATATGTAAATCAATCTCATATGGAACCATGATTATAACTTCCGGTAAAAGTCAAATCACAATCAAAAGAGACGGTTATAATATCAACGTGTAAACTATTCCCGAACTGGTATATGTCCAAATCAAGAAAATATTATAAAATTGGAAAAAGACCTCTTTCAATCTCAATGCCAGATTTGTATGCAATATAAATTATAGATCGATGACTTGAATCTTAGAGTTCCGGTTGGGTAACATGATAACAGATACATAAAAGGTTAATAGTTCGTTTGTTGGCAATGTACGTACGTTCGGGAATTTGAACAGCACCACTTACGATTGTCACAGACTACAGTCACACGAACAATTTTTTTACGTGAAACTTCTTCGATGACATATTTGAAATATTTTTATGAGTGATTTTACTGAAGTGGTATACGTTACATAAATCAAGTCAGTACGGTCTTAAATTTTCAGGAAAGTTTTTTTAAGACCCCATAAGAATTTAAACTTTGTCTTTCAATTTATGAAACCGACCTGAAGAATACACTTAGTTGCATGTGCATTGCATGTGCCTGTTTTCATTGGTGGCTGGGCCGGTGTACGGATGCAATAATTTTGCTCATGCAGTAAATTTCCTGAAAAAAATTTTAACGGCCGGTCCTATGTAGCTGCAGTGCTATGTGACGATTTGTGTAACTCGGTTGTTAGACTACGCGTCGGCCGGTCAACGGAAGCTGATTAAATTTTTCATCGCTGGTTAATCTGTTATCTTCTGACAAAAAAGTTGCACAGCTAGAATTTAGGATAAACCTTGATGATTTCTGATTTTTACTCTAGCTTGAAAAGAAAAATGTTGTGAGTCAATGTTTCTTATTTTGAATTATATATGGTTTCTGACTCCTGCATGTGAGCAAACTTACAAGAATTATGATTTGAACGCGTGTTGATAGATGATTTTTGGCAAATAACGATCGATAAAACCAGCTAGATTTATTATATCCTAGCTTAATATGGGTATAAATTCCTTACCGGATAGCAGAAAATAATATTTATATATTGAAATTGCTTTTACATTCATATATAATTGCTGTTTTTCTTCTTTTTTTTTTCAAGAAAAGAAAATCAGGACTCAAGCCTTCAAATCAGGAAAATTAAAACAAGCCAATCCATGTTTGAATTAGAATTAACAACCCAGAGCTTATAAAGCCCATGTATGTCTGTGATTAATTTCTTTCTGTCATAAGTATACTGCATATATACCATCAATACTCCCTGAATAACGGTGTCATTTGCATCTTGATGTAAAAAGACTCTACAATGCCACATATATGGAAAAGTGCAGTGCAAACAAATTAACTGAATCAATTTCACGGCCGGATCGCTCAGCTTAAAATTATCAGCGCGGACTTTTGCTCGCCGATTTTTTTACTGAAGCTCGGACGGTATTATATAGAAGAATACTCAAGTTACCAAGACATGAAAATTTTGATCTGACACCTTCAGATCATAACCAAGAACCTCCACCCTGCTCTTAATATATATTCCAACTTTGGGTAGCTCCCAGTACGTACAGATAAATTTATTGACTCATCATGATGCTGTTTCAGCCTTCATCCTGATGCATAAGATTGCTTATTGAGGCAATCTTCCGGACCATATATACTTCCATTGAACCCCGCTCTTCTCCAGATGAAAAGACGCGTTCTATAATATTAATATGTGCACATAGAATTTCAAAATGCAATTGACGACAAGAAGTTGCATCTATAGACATGATTGTTATCAAAACTTGGATATTTTCTGGTTACCATGTATCCAAATTTTATGTTGATACGCCTTGGAACTTGATTCTTGAAGACGTAGTCCTCAATGACAAGACAACGGCATCAATCAATGCCCTCTAACTCATGATTCATTTTGATTCTTAAATTCACAAATCCATAAATCCATCATATATATATTTAATCGAATGATCTGTCTGTCGATTCAGAATAATTCAGGATCTGTGTTGCCCCGATATATACGCGTGATCCTGATCCCTGATCCACTCAGAAAATCCAAGCGCATGCTTCTTCCAATTTGGGTACCTGGGAAGATCAGTTCCACCATAGACACGACGATGAAGAACTCATTATTTGAAACAACGGTTTTCAGCTACTCGAACAATAGAACACGCCAACTAGATTTTACCATATATAGCCATATTGTCGATGGTATATATATGATTAATTAACGTGAAGTCACAACAATTGAAGGGATGATTCTTTTGGTGTATAAATGATGTTAATTAATACACATGCGTGCCTGTGCTCAAAAATTGCTTGTTTTTGATTGTTCAAAATGGCTGTACAGCAATTCTCAGCGCGCTTATAGATTCCTTAATCACGGGCCCATGATCGATGCATACATATTATAAATATAGCTTGAAGGGCACATGTGGATCATGCCACGCGTTTGACTAGCTTTCGATTTATTTCGATTTTAAAGAGGTTTTTCTCTCAAAGATTGTCCACTTTGCCGCATACTGCGCCACCACTTTATAATCTTCCAGCTACTGTTTTGGGAATTGCCGGACCTAGTAGCGCCTGACTCATGACTCACATGAATCATCTAGTCATAGTGTGTATATCATACAAACAACTCCTCTTTTTTTCGATGCCTTTTGTATATGCTGTAGCATCTGTGTTTTTTCTTCAATCATAGATAGGTTAACAAATTGTTAATTTGTAAATTTGTTATAATTCTCATCGAGGAAATTTAAAGCTAGTACGTATACCGGAAGTTATGTAACCGATCTATATATGGCTGCACTTTTTTTGACAAATATTGATTCGACTTGCCTATATAGTATATATAGATCAGTTCGTAGATCTCTAGCTTTTTTTGAGGTATTAGATAATTGAGTTACCTAGAGCAAATTAAAATCAGTCCAATGTGATATAAGGCGATCATCTAAAGAGTTGTAGGTTGTAACTTGTGGAATAAACGGCTTGTGAGCCATGATTATACGTACTGCAGTGAATGGTTTCTACATGGGTATTAGCTGTCTATGGGATTCCATAGGTAGTACAAAAGCCCTATACCTTCTTACAATCTTCATAAATGATACCAAATGATAAATAACTATATATAACCTCAAAATTGCATGAGAATTTTTGGTAAAGTTAGCAATTATACACAGCTTCCTACACACTGCAAACATGTACACTTTTTAATCAAATTGATCTGTAAACAAATATTTTAATAATCGTGTATAATTATTAAAGTTTTTGTGGATAAAATACAATTAGAATAATTGTTTACATATATATACGCTGCGTGAAAAAGAATTGAATGTATATATACAAGCGGGGTTTCGTGCTCCGCTACCACAACAACGTATATAGAGATATCAACAACAAATTGAGATCTTGAGCACTACACCAGATCTGTGGCCAACATGTTGGGAATTTATAAGATTAAGGCTCCACAATTGACACGCACACTACAATTATAGCCTCCTATATAGATCGGGGATCGCAATATTAAAATTAGTCTGCATATATATATATATGGTGTCACAGAAGAAACGGAAATGTGTTCGATTAACTTCTAGAAGAAAAAACGACGTGCAATATTATTGTTCGATGCAAGTTACAATTAGTAATAGTAAATTGATTCAACGGCTAGCTAGTGCATCGGTATACCAATTGGAATTGAAGCTATAATATAATTGCTGAAGCATTTGAGTCTTGGATATCACACATTGCCACGACAGACATACGTTCACCGGCTGTATCATCGAGAATCATTTGTTATAGATACTGGCTGGAAGTATATGTAATTGAAACTTTAAGATCTGAAGTTATATTTCATTGCCATAATTTTTGCATTTACTTTTAAATTAAACGAGAGATTAGTGTCTGAGTCAAAATTGAAAATTCGTATTAAACCGGGTGAAATATATTAACAAAATTGGCATATGATATAGACATGTGTGTATTTACAGAGCTACACATATCTCATGCACAATATAAATTTGAGTCAGATTCTGCATGAAGAGCTATAATTAACAATTTGCACATATGGGAGTGATGTTTGAATCTTGATCATATAATTGAACTTTTGAGTTTATGATTCAAAAATTTGGACGGAAGCCAATCGATTGCATGTGGAAATAATTTAAGGGGAGAAGAAAAAACATGAAAATTTGAGGCTATATACACGTAGGCCGGCAGGGGTACAAATCGATAAGCGGATCATAATTGATTTTTTTTTTATTTCTTTGATAAGAAGCTCAATAATCACAATTTTGCACTAAGCCATATAAAACTCAAATACATGGAATGGGTTCTGTGTCGTCAGATGTGTGAGCTTGGCATTCTCCTCGTGGTCCCTTCTCCTTCAAACACCTTTCTATATCGAACATGCTTCTTTTACATATGAATTTGGGACTTCTATTAATCCTTTCCTTCTCTCCAGCTGCATTAGCTTAATCTTCTATTGGCCGGCATCAGCTTGCAGTTTTCGATCCCAATTTAGTATTTACCACACATTTGAAACCACCTTTTTAGCACATCACCTGCCACGACTGATATTTGGAGTAGGGATTCAAGTCAATTTCCCTTTCATTGACCCATTTGGGGGAATGATTCGCTTATCTTCTTTTTTTCAGCTTCCCCCTTCCATATACTCCTATTAATTTTTGTGTTCTTTATGGGTTTCAGATTCTCTCATTTTTCACTTGGCCGCACAAAATGAATTGAAATGAGGTATTTGTTTGACCTACATTTGATGTGCTGTTCCCGGAATTTCGAATCTGTATAATAGATTGATAAATTGTGACTTTAACCCCCCCCCGTGACAAAGTCCAACCTAATCATCATGTATTATATATGTCCCCACTGCCCAGTTTGAGGAGGCTGCATCCAGCTAAAAGCTTATGTACAAACATTTCTAACTAAAATTATAGCTGGATACTGATCTCATTTAGTTTTTTTTTCAAATTTAAGCTGCCATGAGATCTCCCGTGGAAATAATTGTGAGTTTTTTTTTTTGACGTCCGTCAAATTATTTCCATTTTTACCACTTTAATTTTTTCCGAAAATACATATCAATATAATTGAATATATATATTCAATTCAAGTATAGGTATACTCAATTTGTTATACGTTAGCTAGGCTGTATTAATATTGAGTCTTCTAATTTGTTAAAATTTAACGGGAGTTTAAATTGCACACATGTGACGTACATATGTATACCCCAGATTTTTTTTTTTGAAAAGATGCTTTTCCAAACTTCAGTCAATCAAATGGCTGATGGCATATATGCAGATGGTCACCAGGTGTTCATATATATGCCCAATTTACTCGGATGGTATGTTTGGAGAAGATACGTACATAAGTTCTATGGAGGCATGCACATGGACCATAATAGATTTGACAGCTTGTAGAGATTCCGGCCGAGATATCTTTGAGCTGCAACGTATATGCATCAGTCACAGAATCCAGATTCAACTTCTTAAAATCATCATCTCTAGTGTGTAGTCGATGATCCCCTATCATAGAAGCTCTAGTACAATTTCAAACCTTTACAATCATGTATATGCATGTATGAGCTAAGTCCAAGTTAGCTATACGGTAGACTGTTTTAACGGTGAATTATAAATGGCTATGGTAGAGTTAAAAAGCATTGAAAGGTACAACAAGAAATGATTTGTTGATAGTTCCACAGCTATCATTGTACCTTTAAAGGTTATAGTTCGGAGTCAGGAGTCGGACCCACACCCATAAACTCGACTCGACGCGCTTATCTATATTCCTGGACTTAATTTTTTTTCAATTTTAAATTATTTTCGATCCCTCAATTTTTTTCAATCTGTATAATTATTGTACGGGTTCACAAGAATGTCCAGTCATCATGCATTTTGAATATTTGATCAACAGTTTTTATTCTAGTATCACATATCCTAATGGTCATGTTTTAAACTCGAATTAATTGTATACACAACGTGCTCATGCGCCGTTATACATCAGCTTTAAACTTTGAACTGGTGCGATGCAGGTTTTATATATGCAGTGGCAAGTGACAACCAAATGAGAGATTTTTTGTAGCTTTCACTGGCTTGAAACTCAGTGAGATATCCTGTTTTAGAACTCTATATATCTAGGTATACTCTTTCAGAACCAATTCTAAGATTGGTATGTATGCTAGTCAGATTTGCCGAAACTCAGTTGTACTCACTCTAGAAAAAGATAGATGCACAATCAATTTTGCCAATTCTCTAATATCAGTAATTGATAACAGCGCTGTTTACATCATAAGCATGGTACGTATAGGAGTTGAGTTGCTGCTTCGAGTTGAAAATCACCCAGCCATATATATACAACTGGCTTTTAGGTACATGATGCTGATCGGTAAATGGCATGAGACATATATTTGAATCACGGTATGGCGTGAGTATGTACAAAATTTGCTTGGATGTATTCAGGATTCTTTCTCAACGTATATCAATTTTGATCTTTTGTTCCCTGCATACTGGCCCTCCACCAAGAAGAGTTGATTCATATCCGTTTTGCGAAAATTTATATGGACGTACATGCGTCCGTCAACGATATCATTTTGAAACTGTATACTATATAACGATCTTTTAATTTGAAACACATTTTGACCATGATCGACCAATTTTCATTATTTGAATTTTATTAAACTTGCCAAAAAATTGTTGAACAGGAAAATTTGTGGCTAATCATGAAAACGCCCTTTTAGTAAGCTGAGGACGCCCGGATGCATATATATCCAGAGATCGTTGTTGTTCGTTCAAAATGGTGGCTGTATAGAAATCTATATCGTGATATATGTTCAAATTTGAACAGCAACATACTGAGTATAAATATTACAACCGACATGCCGAATTGGATAAACCGTTGACATGTTGATATACCAATTGTACTCGTGGAAAACGTTTTTTTTTTATTGACAGCTTCATCATAGTACCACAATTCAAACCAGCCAATTTCGATCATGTTCTTTCCTTTTCTCTCAAATTATTTATGATTTTTAGTAAAAAATTAATTTTTCGAAGAAAAACAAAATTACAGAGTCTGCATATAGATATCTGTGGCCGGTGCATATAGTGGAACCATCCTGTTTCAAAGGGTGTGCTAAAAATTACAATTTTGCCGAAGTTTGAAAATTTGCATCAAATGAGCCGGAAGAAGAGATACATGTGTTTTTTTTTTTTTTCGCTCAATCAAGAACATCCGGTGCAATCGTTATATAAAGTACGGTGGTCAGTGGTACTATACGTCGTGTTCAAAGTTCAAACATCATGATCAATTTGATCATAAATTTTGTTGAAAAGATCATGTACACAAATCATATGATAGCAGTAAAACTACACGATTCGGTTGCATATGTGCTGCAATGTGGTATGACAATATGCCCAGTACCAAATTAATGCTCTGGAAAACGTGGCAGCTTATTAGTAATAGAACCCTCTACGATACGATCTATTAGCGTTCAGTTCTATAGATACTGATAGCTTCGAAAATGTTGGTTTTTTATTCTGAAAGTAGACGTAACTTAATTAAAGTCTTTTTCTGCCTATTACATTGTTTGTTGGATTGAGAATCCCTCTAGATTTTGGTATATATCGATTTATGTTTTTTCTTAAATGAATGGCTTCTTTTTTTGATATCTGACTATTAACATGGTTGTAGATATACTTTCGAGCTCGCTCCAACCGGACTTTGTTCGTTCCGCCCTTTTTTTTTCAGATCGACTGTCGGAGAACTGATACTGTTTGGGATAAAGTACCGCTAAGTCTGTTAATTAAGGTAGTTTTATCCAAATATGAAAAGGATCGAACCTACTTTATCCAGTATTCCAAATCTTCTCTTTTCGATGGATATATTTGCATGGGAGTGTAGTTTACAGAGTGAATTTAGATGCAGTTTGAGCCTGTATCGGTCAATTGCGGAGAGTATATATGCATACAAAAACAGAAGAATCATATACATGCATGCAGTTATCCATCTTTGACTGTGATTTGCACCAGTTACTCGTGATTGATACATAAATTGATATCGTCCCAATCTAGGACGATTTGTATGGTATATTTTGCCGTAATGCCGATATAAATTGTGTGGAGCAGCTCTGAGCTGTTATATTTATCGGTGAAATTTAACCTAGATCTTCTATCACTTCAAAATATTAAAACCCTGCAATTTGAAATGACTTTTCAAAAACTCATAAGATTCTTGCTTGATTGGTGGGTTGATTGGCTAGTTAGTTGATGTACATATAGTCTACAAGCCTTAGAAATTAAGAATGCATTAAAAATTTGAATTAAAATGGTAAACGGAGAAGAAAGTGAAAGTAAGAATAAATAATAAAAAAAGATACGTGAATGTTTTAGTTCCAAGAAAACGCAAAATTAAAAAATGAATAACCTCACCAAAATCACCAAAATGAAGTTATTTCTTGTTGGCTAATTTCAACTTCAACTCCTTCTTAAAATCTTCAAATCCAAAATCTTCTGGATTGGCATCCACAGGAGAATTAACAACAACGACAGGAGTACTAACACCAGTGCCAGTGTCGTCAGCACCATTGATTTTCCTCCCATTATGTGAAACAGATCCGACTCTTTTACCAGCGCCATTTCTAAATTCACCACTGGTCAATCTCATTAGCGTTTTCTTCATTTCTTCTTTAGACTTGACTTCATCGATTTCATCATCTTCATTTTCATTTCCATCACGCACTGAAGTCAACACATCAGTACGTTGTTGGTTGGATTCATCATCTTCAAAAACAGAAAGCAAACTGAATCTCAATCCACTTGAGTGTCTATTATGTTGTTGTTTTTGCGAAGGCGTGTTAAGACCCAAACCAACTGAATGAGAGACACCATTACCTGTGGAGAATGCAGACGTTGGAGATGGGGTTGGTTTACGTTTGCGTTTGTTTATTCTAAGTTGTTGATGTTGTGGTGGGAATTGGTAGTTTATACCTGATGAAGATTGGGTTAAACAAGGTGAGCTGTTGTTGCTGTAACTTGTGTTTGAAAGAGATGGAGATGGGAATGTATTATTTGTTGTAGCATTTTGGAACATTGACATCAATTTTTGCATATCGGATTCCAGAGTCTGTAATTCAGTTGCAGTTTTAGTGTTGTCGTTGTATGGAGAATTGTCAGAAAAAGAGGCAACAGAGGAAGCCGAAGGTGTGCTGGTGAAATGGTTTAGCTCAATGAAACTCAATTTGTTTCTAATCATGTCAATACAATCAATCAATTGACTCAATGTTTCATCTTCATGTTCCTCATCTATAGTTGGTGGTATGCTTGTAGCGTTATTACTAGCATCATAATTCAAAGTGGAATAATCAGGGTAATCAACCTCGATATCAAGTTCCAATTCATAGATGATCGAATCAAACAACTTGAGCAGACCAGATAACAGTTTGATGGTGATGAAGAATTTTGTCAACAAACCCAAATGGATATTCAATGGTGGCTGAACCTGTGACGGAAAACCTGAACCAAAACCTAGGCTAGAAGTTGAACTCACCCTTGAACCAGTGCCTGTGAACAAACTGTTCAGATTAAACTTTCTTAAAACACAGCCATGAAATAACCTTATGTCTTTATCAATCTCATCATTACGAGCGCTAATATCCTCAACTTCTAAAAGGGACAACAGCAAGCATAAAAACACCCTTCTTAAAATCTTGAAATAACCAACCAACTTGAATGGATTGTTACTTAGTTGACTCATCGTTCTGTTATTACCACGACTAGAGACCAACTGCTGTGGTTGTCCATTCATAGTTGACCACGACTGTTCCCTTTGCTGTTGCAATTGAGAAGGAACAAGACAAGGCTCGTTGTATAAGGAAGATGACGTGATTCCTAAAGTAGAAGAAATTGATGCTGTTGTAGCTTGTGAATTCGAATAACCCATTGAAACCGATCCAAACCCACCATTTGGTGGATTCGTGGTGATTGGGGAACCAAGAGGAGACATACCTAATCCTTCGGCAGAGTTGACACCAGAACAACTTCTTAATCTTAGTGGTCTTAAACGCATGGCTAAACTGACTTGAGGGGGTTGTTGTGTTTTCTGTAGCTGTGATGCTAACTGACGCTGCATTGAGTCCAATAACTCACCATGGTTCAAAAGATTGATGAATTGTAAGTTATCATTACCAGTACCGATGCTGCTGCTGTTGTACGATAATTCAGGTGTGAAGTTGATATTGTATATATCACAGTACTGTTTCAATGTCTTTGGGTCCGTCAATGGGATCAAATTAATTATTCTTGTGTTCAACGTTAACAGAAGTGAAGTAGCTGTCGTTTGAGTCTGTAACGTGATCAAAGAGCGTTTTTTCGAAGATGCGTGCGAAGTTGTACCTGGCGATTGATACTCGTATGGGTATGTATTAGTTGAATGCTGAGGTGGGTTAACATTTGATTTTAGTTGTTGTAAGTGAATGGATAATAGGCTGTCCAATTGAGATGATTTGGATAAATAGAGGGAAAGCTTGTTGGATAAAGAACGCAAATAAGTTAAAGTTGCAAGTTTTCTTGTGTCTATATACACATTCAATATTGTTATGGCTATGATTATGAGTGCTCTAGTGTGGGATGAAGGTAAAAGTTTCTTCGTTGTCGGTATTTCTTGTTTGTTGATATTGGTATGGTGCTTTTTAGCATAAAGCAACAACGATATAGAGACAAATAAAGCTTGAGAGGAATGGATAAGGAATCTATGAGTCAAATCAAGCATATTCAAATGCAATATTGGTCCCTGTTGTGACTGTGATTGTTTGTCGATGGGTGAAACTTGAGGGTGTCGGCATACCGAAGATGTAAAAGATGAAGAATCAAGAAGACCAGAAGCAATAATGTCAAATTTAAACTTGTCTGTGCCACTTCGGAGTGATTTTTGTAAGCTCTGGGATACGCTATTAAATCTCTTCATGAACTGAGACACTTCTTTGGTAAATTTAGTGGTATGTGTATGTAAATGTGTTGTCTTGGAAGAATCGAGATGGGGAAGATAAACAACAGTTTCATTTGGATCAACGCCCCATTCACTTTCCGTTTCTCTGTCCATGTCGTCATCATGTGGGTTCTCTTCGTCTGTATTAGAAGCAGAGTAAGGATCGGGGTACAGCTCTGTCCATTTGTTGATCGTATCATGTTCATCATCATCGAGATATGCATCAGTTAATGGAGTATGGAATGGAGAATTTGTTTGAGATGATGAATTTGACGTTAAAAATGGGTCATCAAAAGTAGTTGAATGTATTGAAGAAGTAACTGATCCTTCGTTGTCTTGATAACTGTATCTGTGATGTGGTGAAGAGAAACTGTGATGTGTATGTTGGGATTGGGAATGGGTATGTATGTGTGAGTGTGACTGATTTCTGTTAATACTGTTTGGATCTCCCCAGTCCATGGAGTCTTTCTGATTTGGAGTTTGCATGGTGGTTTCTTGGTGGGATATATTGTAGATGAATCAATAGACCATAGTTCTAGAAAGAAGGAAAGAAGCTGGGGAAGAAAAAAAAACAGAAGTATTGATCAGTGAACTTGTGTATAGATCAAAATTCAAAAAATCGGAGGAAGATGGCTGGTTTTAAAATGGTTTGAGTTTCTCGATTGAACGAAAACTTGAATTCGAAACTGAAGTATAGGTGAACCGTTCGATTGCAGTGTTATAAGAGTTGATTTGAACGAGATATGGCTCTTCCAGTTTCCTTGTTTAGTTAGATGGAGAGCTTGGTTGACGGTAAGTACCGAATTGAATTGTGAGTAGCAGCGCTATGGAAAAGGTCAGTTCATGTAGACGGTGCACCGTACTGTTATCAGATCAGGCTGCAAACATAAATTCAAAACAAACATGCGACTTCCTTAAAAGTTAAGTGGAGCGGTGGAGCAGATCAAAGTTGAATCTGTCGACAAATCACCTGACTCGACATTATTTTTTTTTGAAATCACGTGAAGACATAAATTGTCTAGAAGTTCTTTTTGTGGTGTACGGATGTATAAAGAACGCGTTGAGAACTTTAAAGGGCCGATCAGAGTGATCTTGATTCTTGAAGTAGAAGATCAATTTCCAGATCGGGCGAGAAGGTACACAAAGCAAATTGAAAGAGATGCAAGCACCAATTGTTGAACAACGTGCAAGTGAGAGCAAGTGAGTGCGAGGGGGGGAAGAACGTGTTTACAGCAGATGGAACAATGAAAGTTTGAAAAACACTTCTCCAGGTACGTCGACTTCTAGATAGAAGGACCAATCTCCAATAAATTTCAATGTCCGACCATGACAATTATATATATGATCTCGTTTTAACTTTTCATACATATTTATGTTCTCTGGCCCTTGAATTAGACAGCTGTCCAAAAAGTTGATAGATCGTTAAAAGGTATAAAGGTAAACAGATGGCCACAGATGGAACAGATCCCGAGTTCAAGCGCAGTCCACAATCATATATATAAGCCGGTTTTCCATGTTGAATATGTTCATGTCTATTTAGGCCGGCCGGTGCTCCTTTGACGTGTACTTGATACTTGGCCGATGGTTCAATTTGTCAATGTCCAAATGTCCAAATTGACGAATTTCAATTTACCCAATTTGAAAAATGGAGAATAACTAACTTGACTTCATTGACAGGTGTGTTCTAGTGTGTAATCTCCATGACTACCACGTACTAATCTGCGCAGTGTTAGCAGTGCTATAGTTTTCACAAGCAGCTCACAGCTCACAAGCGGACCGATCCAACCATATAAATTACGAAGATTAAAGATTAACGTGCCACTAATTTATCTATCTGAGTTAGTCTACGTTGTCGTCTAACGGATAAAACGCTGCAACTGACTTGTAGATAGTTCGATGATGGTGTGATAATTATATGATGACATGGTATGACAATACCCGTAAAAGCGTGAACACTGAACAGTGAACAGTGAACACACAAGCGTTGAAGCACGATCTGGAACAGCTTGTATATATGTACAAAATTTAATTAGGGAGTTAAGGAAACGAACGAGTTACGTTACGATTCTTACGAATCGAGGGCCCAATGGCCCCAATAAATTAAAAATGGTGCAAATTCGAAAGCATGTTTATGGCACTAACCTAATTGGGGATTAGGTCCCACCCACCTACTCTGTAGACTCTGTACTACTATAGCTCAGTGACTGAGCACAGCACAGTAAAAGTGATTTATGGCTCATATGGCTCATGGCTTGTTATTTTCACAACGTTCAACTTCAACTCTTCACTCTTCACTCTGCAACGTACCTGTCTCTTCATCTCCATCTTCTGCTGATTTCACTTGTTTTCTACTATTCAAACGGACACGGACACTGACCCTCTTCCTCTTCTTCTTCCAAATCTGCACTGTCCACTTCATCCTATCGCTGAGTACGAGTGTACCGTACAACATTGAACAACAATGTCCACTCCACTCTCCAACTCCTCCCACGCTCTCATACAACAACAACTACACGCTCAACTTCCTCATCATTTGAAATTACTCATACTACAACAGAGAAACGTCCTTTTCAACTTCTCTAATAACGACGATACTGATACCCATATATGTCCTTGTCCTTTATGTCATAACCCTCAAGTCGTATTTCATGCCAATTTACCTTACTTTGATCAACAATCTTCAGCTATAATTGCACATTTCACAATTGTTCATGGTGATAATTTCAATGATATTTTATCCCCTCATTTTCAACAGTTTTCTCAACTTCCAACTTTAGTGAAATTTTTGAACTGGCAGATTCAATTATCAGCTAATGATGAATCTGTTATTCATTCAAATGCTTTGCCTTGTGAAGTGACTTCTGTCGTTGAAAATAATAACAACAATCACATTATTAACCAGGGCGAGGGTGATAAGATAACGCCGTCTCATCAAAATCAACAACACCAGCAACAGCTGCAAAAACAACCACAACAACAGCAACAACAATCAACACCACCACACTCAGAATTACAACGACAAGATACGGCATCGGATACAAACCTTAACCCCAGCTCTTCAGCTTTACACCTCTTTGATTCAGCAGATGATTCAGAGTTTGGATCATTATTAGGTGATATTAATAATCATGAAAATGGAAAGAATGGTGACTTAAGTCATGGGAAACTAGATGATGATATGGGAGTAGATTCTCCGTTATTAGAACAGCTGGTTTCCTCCTGCTCAACTAGTGATTTACAAGATTATTCGCCATATCTTGAACCTCATGATCCTGGTCAAAATTCTACAGTCAACACACCAGCAGATTCAAACATGAACAGGGATTTTTTGTCAACAAACAACAATAACAACAGCAATGAATTTTTTCATCAACCATCTTTTACATCCACCAACTCGTCAACGTCTTCTCTACCCCAGCCTCAATCTCATACTCAATCGGTGAAAAGTGAATCCCCTAATCTGCGTCCTCGTCATGTGAGTAGTACACAACATATGCGCCAACATCCAATCAGAATGAAACCACCTCCTTCACTTTCAGGCAGGTCACGTTCTAAAACCTCCAATGCTAGTTCTAGATCCTCATCTGTTTCTAAACGCAGTCCTATTTTATCATCTTCATCGACTCCGGCATCAACTACAACAACTACAAATCCAAACCCAAAGACCGCTGCGGATGGAAAGAAAGCGATCACCAAAAGAGTTCATAGACAAAAATCAATGGGTAATATTCATCATTCAGGGTCTTTGAGCAGAAAAGAAAAGATGTTATTACAACAGGGACAACCACAACAATTAAAGAACAAAATTCTTGTACCTATGGGTATGATTCCACAACAACCACAACAGCAGCAACAACAACAATTTCAGCCTGTACCAATGGGAATGCCTATGGCTATGATGAATGGGGTTCCTGTTCAAGGACAACAGATGATTCAAGCTCAAGTTCAAGTTCCTTTGGCACAAGCTCAAGGTCAAATGGGACCTCCTGGTTCACAACAATTACCACAGCAGCAACAGATACAACCGGGTTTAATGGCACCGCCTCAACAACAATTTATACAACAACAGCAACAGTTACAACCAGGTCAACAGCAAGTGGTCCCAATTAATGTTCCTATTCAGGCTGTCAATGGTGGTACTGTCAATAGTAACGCTGCTGCTGGTGCGAATGGGCAAGTGGGTCAACAAGGTTTCAAACAGGTTTTCATCCCTGTTCAACAATTCATGCAAATGCAGCTACAATTACAACAACAACAACAGCAGCAGCAACAACAACAACAACAAAGAAATATTTCATTTGTGCAGCCTGGTCAAGTTCAGCAAGGACCTGGTGTCAAGTTGCCTAATGGGCAACAGCAACTTCAGCCTATGCCTTCTGGTGAACAACAACAAATGATACAATCACAACAACCACAACAACAGCAGTTTGTGATGTGTCCTCCAGGTGTTGTTCCTGTCTCCTCTTATCCTAATGGTGTTCCTGTTACAATTGCTGGTGGACCAGTGCCTGTTCAAGCTGCCAATGGTGGGCCTCATATGGTCCCAGTAGGTGGCGCGATGCCTGTTCCCGCTCAAGTGCCAGTTGGAGTCCCTGTTCCATTTCCAGTTTCTGGTCCTCCTGCTCCTGCTCCTGCTCCTGCCCCTCAGCCTAATAATGCAAATTTATCCAATGGTGTTGTTCCTGTACAAAGTTCTTCTCGTCCTTTTCAAGGGCAGCAACAACAAAAACCACAGAGTCAGACTGGAGGTGCTAATTTGAGACAAAGATTTGTTCCGAATATCGGGCAGCAGAGACAGGTTGTTCAGTTGAAACCTGTTCCACTTCCACCGCAACAGCAACAGCAACAGCAGCAGCAAGCACAACAACAACAAGGGGGTCAAGCACAACAACAGCAACAACAACAACAACAAGTCTATCAGCAAGGTCAACCTCAAACACAGTCCCAGTCACAGTCTCAATTCCAACCTCAAACACAGGCCCAAGCGCAAACACAGTCCCAATCCCAGCTTCAACAACAATTACAACAAAGCTTCCAACAACCACAGCCGCCATTCCAGCTTCAACAACAGCAAACAAAGCCACAACAATCACCACAACAGTCACCTCAATCACAGAACACATCGACTTCACAGCAATCCACACAATCACCATTATCACCATCTTCTTTGTCACAGCTTTCAATCTATTCCACTGACAGAGAACGTAAGCAAAGTGCAAGCTCAATTACTTTTTCATTGAGTGGGAAACCGCCTACGACAACTGCTGTTTCTCCACCTACTTCCATTTCATTGTCCATGAGTTCGACTTCTCCTCAAATGAGTTCTGTTGTCGTTGGTGGCTTGGCCAATGTCGTTGGTGGATTGGGTGTTCCTACTCCTCCTACAAGTAGTACAAGTCGGAAAGCAAGTGGGTCAATGGCTAGTGGTTCTCAGCAGAGTCAAGGCCAAAGTCAAAATCAACAGAGATTTGTTTCTAACACTGGTTCTGGTAATAGTAATGGCAATGCTTCATATGGTGGTGCCACCCATGTTAAGCCTGAAGTTGATAATAATGGTGGTCTTGAAATGAGTAATGCTCCTGCTAATGGTAGTGGTGATCAACGGCAGAAACTTGTTCCTCAACAACAGCAACAGCAGCAGGCTCAACCTCAAATGGGACAATTTCAAAATGGTTCCAATAATAGTGAGTTACAGATGCAAGTTCAGTTACAAATGCAAATGTGGATGAAGCAACAACAACAACAGCAGCAGCAGCAACAACAACAGGGCCAGTCTCAGTCCCAGTCTCAATCCCAGCAGCAACAGTCTCACCAGGACTCACAGTCCAGTCAATCATCAAGACAGTCACACTCGTCTCATTTTAATACCGCTCAATCATCTTCTTTGTCTTCGCCATTGGTTACTGTTCCTGGCTCAGGACTTATCTCTAGACAATCTCCAATGCTGGCTAGTACTATTTCTCAGAGTCAATCTTCAGATTGTTCTCCTTTGTTGAGCTCTTCACATTTGACATCAGCTGGCTCTAATTCAGCCTCTGGTTCTGGATCTGGTTCCAGTTCTCAGAATCAGAACGGGAATAGTATGCTCAGATCCCAAATTGATGGGGATGACGATGATGCTGGTGGATTTGCTTATACTGGTTCTAATACCCCAATACTGGTTTCTGCTATGGCTGCTAGACCACCTTCTGATGAGGACGATGAGAGTACTCGGAAATCACAACAGCAAAGACAGCAGCAATCACAGCAATCACAGCAACAACAGCAGACACAGTCACAAGAACAACCTGTTTTGTCTAAAGGTTTCCAACAACAGATGTTGCGTTTGCAAAAGGCACAGCAATTACAAGAAATATCATTTAATAAACTGGAATCAATCACACATACACAACTGTCTTCCAATCTGAAAGCTTATATGAGTGCATTCATTCAACCTCCTTCGCATGTTCAGCTATCTCAGCGTCCAAAGCTTGTCAATGTGGATCAACAATTGCATGATGAACTTTTCTATGTCAAACGTTGTCTTTTGATGTATTTGAATGATTATGATGCTGGTTTAATTCAACAACAGCAATCTAGTAACAATAATTTGGAACTGGAGTTTTATGTCACCATGAGAAGAGTTCAAGTTGAAATCCCATCTTCAGCTGCTAAGTCCAGCTCTGCATCTGGCTCACCTGAGATTCAATCAAGATGCTCCAACTATTTTTTGATGATGGCCAAGATCCCAACAACTGGTCAATTGATGGTTGTTGGAATAGTGACTGTTTTGCCGGGAATGGACTATTGTCGTCTGACTAGTTTCATCGTTGGTAATTCCATCGATTGGTCCAAATTCAGTGGCAACAATGCTAATGGTGGAACTAAAGGTTTTGGTAAGATTAAGATTCACGCAGATGAACCCCTGGTTGAATTATTCAATGCCAATTATGGATTCCGTGATCTGTTCCCTTGCGATGTTTTAATTGATTCCATTTCTCAACAACTTGAAATCGAAATGAATTCTCGTTCTGGTAACGCTTTTGGTGTCGTTGGTGGCAATAATGCAGTTTTGAAAGATCAACTGGAACGTGTTTATCGTCAATTAAGTTGTGTCTTGAGTGTTAGATGTGGATTGATGGATAGTGATGACTTGCTGCTTAATTCTTTGATCGGTTTAGGGTTTGTCGGCTAGCTTGTTGTTATAATTCGATTTCTTCTTCATTACCATGTGAGTTTCATTGGTTTATTGCCTTTGATTAAGGCTGATCCGTCCACATTTGTTTTATTTTTTGACTGTTTGTTTCCTTCTTTGATTTAGTTACATGCTATACTGTTGCTGGCTTATGTTTCATTGCATTGGTCTTGCATGTGTCCCACATCATCCAATATTGTTCTCTTGTCGCCCACCATACATATTTTTCGGATTTGGGCATTCATTTGACCCTTCTATGAAATGCTGATCTACTCATTCTGGCTTTCATTTTCTATTTTCGGTTTGTTCGTTGTACATAATCTATCCTATATCCTATCATATCGTTTCACTATCTATCCTATCATATCGCTTCATCATATATCCTATAATATCCTTTCATCATCTATCCTATCATAGTTTTCCTCGTCTAGTATCATTTCCATTGTGTCATCCCCTTCACACCCATTATTATATCCCTTCTGCTCGTTTATCATATACGATCATGTTTCCTTCATTGGTTACTTTTATTCCCCCCTTCCTTGCACTTTCTTCCTTTCTTTCGTTCTTCTCTCAGATTCACATTTTCCATATCTGTTTGTTTTCTTCAATTATTTTCTGTACATTATTCAACATTTGTTATCGATCCCCTATTTTGTTTTTTCCAAACCCCCAATTTGACTTTGGATTCTCATTTTTTGTGATTTGATTTAAGCATTATCTGCTTTCATGCATCAATCTTTGTTTTCCCGTTTTGCGTTTCGATCTCTTAGATTTTCATCTTTCTCCATTTCCTCATTTGTTGTTCACTTTTTTTCCTTCACTCACCTTGTTGCGTTTTCATTGATACATTTTGATTTTTAATATTTTGTGTTTTTCGAAGTTGTTCTCCTTTTTCTTTTGTCAACTTTTATCATCTTTTTGTTTTATTTTTTTTTTAGTTTTTTAGTATTCCTTTTTTTGTGATTACTTTTTGCATCTTATTTACCCCCATTTTGTTCTAACTTTTTCTGTGTTTTGATCTTCGAAAAAAACTTTAATTTTCTCCTCCTAATTTTTTAATTTAATAAATCTTTCATTTCTTCAATTCTCGTTCTTTAAATTCCAGATCCTTTCACATTTCGTTACATCAGTCTCATTTTTCTACAAAATAAAAGTAGTTCGCTCAGTAAATTCAAAAGATTGCCTGTCACGACTCACAACATGCAAAAAAAGATATCAAATGTGCGTAAGACAGGGTTCGAACCTGCGCCTTCTCACGAAGAGTAGATCTTGAGTCTATCGCCTTAGACCACTCGGCCACTTACGCTTTGATGCTTTAAAAACAGGCTTTCTTTTTTTTGTCAAGAATTCATAGAAAACTCTCCCACCGGTATTTGAAGTTTTTGATAGTTTTGATCTAGCTTACTTTGAATACGCTAGAAGAATTGCATACAATATGGATAAAGGGAACCCAATTATAAGTTCTTATAAAAACGATCTTGGTAGTGGTGTCAAATCAAAGATGGGAACTAAGCAATGGAACAAATCTCCATTGGTCAAAGCAATCCAACAAAAAACAGGTGATGATGCTATTTTCATACTGAAAAGAGATGGTACTGTAATTGACAATTCAAAACACAGACTACCTGAAACATCAATGGGAAACATCACAAGCAACTTGGGATTGAAAGATATTTTCCAGAAGGCCAGACAACTAGTGCTAACACAGAGAGAACAATTGTAACGTTAATCATCTTGTTCTGAGTTGCAGCCAAAGACAGCACATAAAGGCCATAAATCTCAACATCAGGACTATGAAAATGATCAAACTTGTCTCTGCAAGACCGACTTCAGCAAAACTGTTATGGGGTTTTTGAACTCAACTTAAAGAGAACTTGGTTTTTTATAGATATAAGCAAATAAAAATAACAGGAACCTGTTAAAATATGGGTTTATCGTATCAAATTTTGACTTGCTTAGCTGGCGTAACAGTGTCTTGCATGGTGTAAACATTGTGAACATTCTGACAGAAGTCAATGTTCAGAACCAGCCATCTCCCTGTATATATAGTTTGTACAATCTGGCTGCCTTGGAATGTGCTGTCCGTCTTTCTCTTCCTATGAAGCAGCATACAGATTTCATACTGTTGAATACGGTTTGATAAGCATAACAACCTATATTCCAAGCCAGAGAAGAATACGATTAGTTGGTTAACACAACCTTAGTATTCTCCATTTTTACAATATACACGGTAAATCTAGTAAACACATAGAACTCAAATGAACCAAGAATTTCAGCGAAAAAAATTTCAAAGAGCGAGTTCATCTGAGTCCGTCACCTTAGATAACTAAGGGGATCTTAGCTAGTGATTGATCCAGGTTCCAGAATTCGAAAGAGAAAGCCTTCCATAGATATACCAAACACCAAGGAGGAATTCATAACAGAACAAACATAATCGGGTCAATGGTCTAGTGGTATGATTCCTGCTTTGGGTGCAGGAGGCCCTGGGTTCAATTCCCAGTTGACCCCTTTTTTTAGTTGATTGAAAATTAATTTCTTTTATTCTTTTCAGTGAAAAATATCAAGTTGTGTTTTACTTTTGTTGTTACATTATTTTTTTAGCAAAATCTGTAATTTTCAGGATTTATCAGGTTGTAGTTTGACTAGTTCCCAAGTTCGAATCCAGGCTTTCTAGCACTTGAAAGTTATCTCATGTAGAGGACGTCCACCCTCATATACAAAGCTGATCACACCGATACTAGCTGTGTCCAGTGAAGGCTAAGCCCTTAATAATTCTAGATTGATCTTCGGGTATGGTGTTTTGTGAGAGTTTCTCATCATCCAAAATTGACACTTCCTTGATTGCCCTCTAAGCAGTAAGGTAAACGAAATACAAACGATTTAATTAATATCAGGGTAAAGATCAACCATACAAAAGCACTATTGGATTATACGGCGGTCTTTCTTGAAGTCCAAAAAACTATAAACCACAGCCTCATGACAGATCGGGGCTATGAAAACGATCAAACGTTGTCTCTGCAAGACCGGATTCAGCACAAATGACGCCAGGGGTTTTCGACCTTAATCTAAAGAGAACTTTGTTTCCCCTGATAGGTAGGTAAAAAAAAAATGAAATTTGTAATAGTACAGAGGCCTATCACTATAGTCTATTGGATTATACGGCTTTTTTTTTTACCAAAAAATGTGAGCTTATATTAATTCAGAAAAATAAAAATAAGTGGCAGAAAGAAGCAAATAAAGTAATAAAATCATAAAATCATAAATGGTAAATTAATATAATGATGAAAGGAAAATAATAATAAATTGATACTTGCAAGATAAATTATAATAAACTGATAGAAGGTAGAAGGGGGATTTGATAAAATAAAAAATGATAATTCTTAAAATGAAAATGGTAAATTAATAAACCCATGAACTCATAATAAATTTATGGATATGTAGAGAAGGGTAAAGCCAGAAAATAAAATGTTTATAAACTTGTTAATTAAAATGATAAAAAGTGAGAAGCTAGTAGGATATGGACTGTATAGAAAACTGGAGGTTTTTTTTTTAACCTGATTAAGTTCAAAATTATATTGATAAATTATAAAACAGGAGAGTCTATTCGAATTCGATTAGACTTTCAGGTATAAATGTTATATATAGAAATTAGTAGGATCATCGAAATCAAAGATCCCTTTAACAGCAATTAGTTAATTGTTATAGGGTATTGGTAGTATTGAACCACTTTTTTTACCACTTTCTTCAATTGCGTCGCTGTCACATTAACTGGAATGTTTATATGGAACTTTGGGGATGGGTAAAAATGATGTGTAATTATGTTTATTAATATCTCCAAGTAAATGTTGATTTTAACATAATGTTGTGGTGGCATTATCTTTCCCTTGATTTCTGTTTGTGTAATGTGTAGTGGAACATGTTTGGAATTCATTTTGTGGGTTGTGCCTTGTTGAACTAATCTCCAAATCCTATCAGTAATGATGCATTCATCCAATATGTGGTTATTCGAGTTCTTGAAGTCTGATTGGAGGTAAGTATACTGCCATTCAAAGTAGAATTGAAACTGTAAATGAGAATTAGTGATTAATGAAACCCAAATACAAATAAAGTAAAACTAGAATTTTTTTGATTCATTAGTATAAGAAAGTGAAAATAAAAGAATTTTGCCTAGCCGATAATTAGAAGTTATAGTGGTCTCAATGGTAGTTGCTGTTGTATCATGATGGTGTTTATGATGGAGCATATGATGGAGCATATGTTGTTTGTGGTGATTTCTTGTTTTTGCTCTGTAGAAAACATGTATTGGTTTCTTAATTTGATCACCACTATTGTATATAGTTGTTTAATTGTATCAGGTGTAGGATTGTGACGATGGGGTTATCAAGTGAATTTCTGTTGTTGGTTGTGGGAAAGTTTGTTGCGGTTTGTTGTTGCTATATATTGATGAAAGCGACAGATTCTCTTATTAATCCAAGATTGCTCCGCAAGATAAAAAAAAAAAAAGATGATTGAGAGTTTCATCACTATTTTTACATAAGATACATTGTTGTGTTGCTGCCTTTTTTTAACCTAATAGAATGCTTTATTTTAATTGTAAACTATAAAATCAATAAATTCCATTAACGAAGTTGTTTGGATTTCTTATAAATAGGGATATGTTTTTTTCCTATATCAGTTCAATGATCAATCTGTATTAACGGGTATTTACAAAGTCTCATTATACACGACCATCCTTATGAATTAAACCAATTCAGCTTTCAAATGTCAAATCCATGGACCGTCAATTTTGGATGATGAAAAACCCTTCTAAAACACCACCCGAAGTCAATTTAAAGTGCCAAGGGAAGCACTGTGTCAGTTACCAGTTTTTTGTGGATGGACGCCACACGTCAATGATGATTTTCTTGGTTATCAACAACACCTTGTCAGTGACCAGTTTTTCATGTGGATGGACGCCACGTCAATATGATATTTTGTGGTGATACCATAAACACCGTCAAAGATCCAACACCAAATATGATTTTCATGGCGACCATATAAACACCGTCAAACAAATGACCACACCTAATTAAACGGGGTTGGATTCAATACTTTTGATAGTAACAGAATTGTGAGATCCATTTGAAATGTCAAGATGATGAAATTGCCTTTGTAAATTGGAAACATTTGACTCTCTAGTGAGAACAATGGATTTGTCTCTGTTTGACTGTTTGTAACCCAGAAAAAGAGCCAAATTGTTTTGCTAATTCAAGAGTCAATTTGATATCATTAAAATCTTTGGCATAACCGGCCAAATCATCTGCATATGCCTGAGCCTTGACCTTAGTTGAATATGCTTGAGTTATCTGTTCCGATGTTTGTGATGAAAAGTATCCTAAGTTGTTCAATGGGCAATACAAGATACTAGCTAGCTTCTGTTCTATCATCCTCAGCAATGGTTCAATTGCAAGGTTGAAGGTAATCACGGAGGTGCCAAAACCTTGCCTAAGACCTCTTCGAAGTGGAATAGGAGCTTCAACAATCAACTTACCGTTAAGTAGTCTAGCTTTACCACAGACTTGTGAAGACACCAGTAATGAAACAATTCGATCAGGAAAGCCAAACCAAGCTAAGAGTTTGTCAATACATTCAATTCTAACTCTGTCAAAAACTTTCTCAAGGTCAATCATGAAAATCGACTCAGTGGATTGTGGTTTCTGTTGTATGAAAGAGGCAACCATGCGGGCCGTTTGAATTGATCGATGGATTGTTCTGGTAGGTAGAAAAGCCTGTTGAGTGGAGCCGACTAATCTTTGTACAATTGGAGTGAGTCTTTCTTTAATAGCATTTAGAATCAACCTGAAACTGGAATTGCCAAAACTGATGGGTCTCAAATCTTTGGTGTTAGGTGCACTAGCAACATATGCTTTCTTAGGGATTAACCTTATCAAAACATCACCAACCGTAGAGTTGTGGAGTATTTCACCATGAAGAAGCAGATAATTAGTTAAATTGACAATAGGCTGGCCACACAAGTGCCATGCTTTATGCCAGGCAGTATAAGAAATTCTATCTGTGCCCGGTGCACTAATTCCACGACTTACCATCTTAGATAACAGTTGGCTAAGACCAGCTAAAGTGAAGGGTTCAAGTAATGATCTTTTTTCTGATGTTGTTAATTTGTATACTGTATCTGGGCTTGTATTTGTTGTTATTGAATTGAAAGCTTGATTCAAAAAAACTGACATTTCGTTTTCTTTGTCTTGATTCTAATCATGGGGAACGGCAAATGCTTCAGTATAATCATTGATAGCTTGATCCATGAATTCAGGTTCAAACGTGCTCTCCTTCAAGTGATCTTCAAATACCGGTGGGAGAGTTTTCTATGAATTCTTGACAAACAAAAAAAAAGAAAGCCTGTTTTTAAAGCATCAAAGCGTAAGTGGCCGAGTGGTCTAAGGCGATAGACTCAAGATCTACTCTTCGTGAGAAGGCGCAGGTTCGAACCCTGTCTTACGCACATTTGATATCTTTTTTGCTAGCCTGACCAAATTTAAATTGAGTTTTCTTTCGTCTCATTTATATATTTGATTATTGATAGTTTTAAGGACAAATTGTATGGAAATTAGAGACGAAGCTGGAGCAATTTCGTTACATTATCTGACGTTTTAACTCCCAAAAAACTCATATATGAGACTGGCCCTACGTTTTATTTTCCAAATTTTGAAATGGTGTTATAGTCAAATTTGTACATGTGTAGTGATAACTTTGATTCGGTAATTGGATTCAAATATTCTTCCAATATATGCAGCTTTGTAGTTAGCTTCACACTAGCCCAAAAAAGTTAGGTTTGTCACAATTATACAAATTGAATTTCTTGAAAGAATCAATAAAACAAGAAGTGCAAGGAAAATACCACTTTAGGTTTAAAAGAAATCAATTGTTCTTTTCTTTTTCTTTCCACTTCCAAGTTAGGAGTATATTATTTCATCAAAGTAATATATGGTCAGCACACAATATTATGTCAAAGACAATTCAAACGCTTTTTCCGTTTATTACTGCCAATTTGAACATTTTTTAAGGTGTCTAGAATTGGCTATTGACTTTTGTTTGATTTTTCCTGCAGCAGCCTGAGCAACAATTTTTTAGACTGATATTGGAGGTGGAACAGCAGGTTTTTGGATATTGGATTAACTGATTTGTAATTCTTAAAATGGTTGTTTTTGCTGTTGCTCAAATTGTTCAGATTATTTCGATTGATTTTATGGTTATTTTTGTTGTTGTGAGTATTGATCAATAATAATTTCACCAATGGTGCTGGGTTCTTCAATGGATCATTCTCAACTTGCCGATTAACGTGTATGACTCATGACTCTGATGAAGCCTTGCCACTTGTGCTGTTTTTATAGATGTTATTTGAACAGTCTGCTTTCTGTAGCTTTTGTAATATGGTTCAATCTATTAATGGCATTGAAAATCACAATAACCTCGTTGTCTTCTGGAGAAAGTTGGACGTGTTTAATTTGCAGGGTGGATGATATGTCCCTTCCATACTTACTCTCACCACATGGTTTAGCATCACGGTCAGCTGTGACACCATGACCAACGGCTCTGCAATAGTCACATTACTTAATTTTACTTCTCGATGCAGCGGCGATTGTTATCAAAAGTGGTTGGTCAATTAGAGTGATTTGATCCATGTAGGATTTGTTGGTTTTAAAAGGGTTCTCGTTGGGCATTTTACTGTCTGTGTCTTGATCTTGGCCATCACTTGCACATTGAAGCATTCTGTTGTGTCCGAAAAATGAATATCAAAATCTTCCAATGTTGGATGTGGAGTAGATATAAAAATCTCCACTTGGAAAAAATCTGTTGGACACGTGGGAGGGAAATGTTCAACCCATTTGTAATTGTGATTGGTAAAATGACAAATTTGTTCAAATTGGCTTTGAACCATGGACTACAGACTCCAGATCATGTATGTGGTTTGTCAAGCTCATTATCAAAACGGTTCATTGAAATAGAATTTTCATTGTAACCATGCTCTGACATTTCAATTAATAGGTTATAGATTTGAGTAGCAGATATAAACCATTTCAGAATTGTACATGTGATGGGAATGTTGTTGAATCTGTTTTTCTCCTGGATGTAGAAGGTTTGCTTTCCGTTGATGATTGTATTTCTTGAGACCGGGATACTCTTTGACCTTCCTGTGGTTGGAACTTGGATGAAGTTAATGAATCATATCTGATAATCCTGTAACATTGGTTCAAAAGTGTTGGATCCAGTGGAACATCAGCAGTGGACCAGCTTCCTTCATCTCACATTCAGTTGTTATAAATATCTCTTAACAGACTTCTTTTTTGTGGTTTCTGAGAGCTGTTTTTTGTTGCCTTTGAAGTTCAGCTTTCTGGAATTTGGATTCACGTCTGAGTGTGGTGTGTATACAGCTTGGTTTTGGTTGTTCCAATCAGAAATAATTAGCAAAAAAAAGATATCAAATGTGCGTAAGACAGGGTTCGAACCTGCGCCTTCTCACGAAGAGTAGATCTTGAGTCTATCGCCTTAGACCACTCGGCCACTTACGCTTTTGATGACTTACCAAATTCGGAAATACAACAGGTAAGTAAAAACAAAAGCTTTGAGGCGTCGCGGCATTGCGGCATACTCTGTCTTTTTTTTTACAGGCCAGTATTTAATAGCCGTTTTTAAAATCAACATCAAGTAATCAGAAATGATACGTTTAGCAGTCATGTTGAAACACAATTAGGTTATATAGGTATTGAGATTGATTAATGGAAGTACAACTTCTTGTAAAACTCTGGACTTCTGTCTTCTGGCCTCCTCGGACCTCGGTCAAAGAGCCGCATTGCCTTTGAGAAGAAGATTTCATCATCTCATTTGAAAAATGTTCATTAATTAGGCAACTGGTATACTATCACCCTAAATTGATTCACACAATCCATATCAGCACAGCATTTTCACAGAATCGGCAACTCACAAGTGTCATGTACAAGATACAACTGAAAATAATGATCTGTTGAACTTCAAATTGAACAAATCGAACAGCACATTGAACACTCAAAAACTTGCTTGGAGCCCTGTGCATTGAACACGCACACAGTTCAACTTTTCACAAAACGAGTCTAGATAGATTCTCAATTGAATAACAATCATTCGAAATTCCATTTCTGTTCTTCAACATATTTGATGTTTTCTCATTGTTCAAGAAAAACAAAACAAAACAAAACAAGAGAACCAAAGATTGGTGTAATTCACGTGAGTTATGATGCTAAATCAATAATTGATTAAATGTTGAGATCAGATGTGATGATGTTCGGCTTTCAGTGTTCACAGAAATCTCTCATTTTTTTGAATAATTTGATGGTAAGTCATCTATGACTCATGGGTAGTGAACCATGATGAGAAGCATGTTTTTCAATAATCGTCCGAATTCATGACAATCACTAGGTTTACCACATACGGTCATCGATATCAATCTGTTACTTGACTTGTTGAAATTGAATTTATGGATAAAGAGAGATAAAAGAATTTTGGCTTGTCTTAAAATGAGTCCTTATTGAAAGAGGACGACTTTGGCTTACCTGATGCTGAATCTACCAAGTTCAATCTTCTCAAAAATATACAATGCTTTAGATGAACATTGAAATCACATTTGCAAAGAGTATGAACTACTTTAGATATCAAGTTTTGAAGACTATATCTAGATTTATGTTGAATGAACATGGAAAGCGTGGAACTTGATCACTGTTGGGTACTCATTGATGATTTTGCCATTTTTCTACTATAGTTTTTCGATGAATTATAATTCGAAATATACCACAATTTGAAACTAGAGAGAGTCAACTTAGCTACAAACTACAAATGAAAGGTTCCTTATGACATTGCCATATGTCTCTATTCATAAGTATGTGCATGCTTTTTTGATTTCTATAATACCATACACTTTTTTTTCAATTCTTCTATAGTCACGAATGACAATAGCAGAGTTTTGTTTCGAGATTCGAATGTTAAGTATGACCTTCAAGTTGAACGTGGGCTTTGAACATCCTAGACTCTAGTACACTGACCCGGCTCAAGCAAGATCAATAATTCTTTCTTGTATTATGATAATGGCCAATATCTAAATGAACGGCAACAACAATTCACCAAATTCTGATTGTCAATACGCTTTGGCGATAACCCCGGTAAAACGTAGTCAATAACAGCCAATTCATATCATGCATGCAATCAAACATCAAACCTTTTTTCTATCGATATCGTATGATATATCATGATATTCGAATTACCTTTTCCTCAAAACTTTCACCAAGCTGAATCTCCGAATAATCCATGGGGTCACTAGCTGGTCAGTCAAGTATATTTTGTATCTAGTGGTCCCACAATATCCATAGAAACATTTAAATCAAATTTGAACGCCCTCATATAGATCAAGAATCAAGATGTGTCATGTATACTAGACTATTCGTCCCTCTTTCACATGCCCCTCTTTGGAAATGTGGGGTAAGGGGTGAATCTGATGATTGCAGAGAGGTGGGACGTTGGTACGTTTGTGGGTTTGACACTGGTAGACCCTGGTGATTGTTGATTCATGAGACTCGGTTATAATTTTGATACTTAAGATTATAATTCATGAATTTGTATTAGTATTGTTTGTAAGCTGTGTGTGCAAGTGTGATCAATGCTGAACAAGCAAAGATGTCGTTAGTTGCTAGCGATTCGAGCTTTATGTTATGCACAATTTAGCATCACAGATTGATGATATCACTGATCTTTTAGATAACCGAAAGCCACAGCTAAATTACTTGATACGTGTGGAATCATGTATATATACAGCATGAGATTCTTACTACCTTTAGCTAAACTATCCCGGGTTTAGTCAATTGTCAACCGTCAACGCACATCATCTGGAACGCAGAGACTGCTATATTTATTTCTAGTTGATGCATGGACATTGATGATTGTACCCATTTATTTTTTTATGAAGTTCAAATTTGTTACAAACAAATTTGGCAATTCCTGGGGAAAGAATCCTATATGGGCATGAAGTTGTTTGATCAGCTGAGAATAGGTGATTTGAGTTGTTTCCTCTGGTCCTGCTCCATTACGTGTTGTATTAGGTAAACTGTGGCCAAGGATTACGTAATTACATCAAGAAGTTAGAGCATTTACTAGAGTTTGCATCGAGGACCCGAGAATGGCCGGTGTAGTTTGATAGAACTGATCACGATTCACCACTTCCCCGTTTATTATCCACGCGTCTCATAGTTTATTCTGATCAAGATCATGAATCATGATGATTCGGATGAAATGCTGAAATTCATGACAGTGAATTGCCTTAACCCGCGATCGAGTAGTTTAAAGAAAAATGAACATGGATTCCATCGATTTTTAGGCTAGATGAATCATGATTTTTAAATTTCAGACCAGACTCACCCCATGTTTCACAGGAGACCGTAGAACTCCGCAGATGTGATTAGAAAAAAGAGAAACTGACCAATACGAAGCGTCTAAATCGAGTTAAGGATTACAATTCATACCAACGGTAGATGCGTGGCGCATACACCTTTTTGGAGCAATATCAGCCACACATTGTGGGAAATTTCCACGCGGCAGCTCCAGTTGGCTCCAGTTTGCCAGTTTTTGTCAGTTTTGAAAAGCTTTAACGGACGCGAAGAAATGACAAGTGAATGACCCTGGTCCAGCGATTTGATTGGTCCATGGAAGCGATGAGGACATGACCATCTCAACTTTTCACCGTGTTTGGTAAGCAATTAGTTAAATTGTAAAGTTAAAAAGCTTCGGTTTAACTGAGCTCAGTTAGTTGAGCTGAGCTGAGGTATTAAATCCAATTGTGGTGTTTTTCACATCTTTATCTACTTAGAGATTTCGGTACTCCTATATTCAGCGTGATTGTAGGCTGTATGTGGTGTCAATTGACATGGCTGAAAAAAAATCAAAAACGTTGTATTTACAAAATTCTGATCTATCTTTTCAGTTGATGGTTCCAATCAACGAGCTCTTGAATTGATATGTCATCCCTGGCCATGACCAAATTCACTACAACCGGCCAATTTTGTAGACTCCATGTGTGCAATGCTGAAGACAATATCATTTTCGGTGTTTTTACACAACTTGTGACTTTGAATTGAGCATACACACCCTATGTGTTGATCTTGTTCTCCGCATTTCGTTTCACCAGCCCCTAATTTTCCACTTCCAACTGTTCCATCAATTCTACTTGTCGAAAGTTATAAGAGTTGACTAGATCTTGAGGTACCGTGTACGTTAATTGCAATTTGCTGTAGGTTATGCTAATAAGATGCACTTGAACATGAATTTGAGCCATCGCCCCTTCCCCAGCTTCGGCCACGGGAGCAACTAACAAACAGGTGTAACGTGTGGGTATTAAGATTAAGATTAGCCTTTAGGTAGTAGGTAAGTTGCAGTTGTTTCAAAATATGTTTTTCCAGGCTTCCGCACTGGGGCGCGTGAGTGAGCAGTATGTACAGTCCACAGCCTTTCTCCGGATTCCCTCTAGCTGGTCAGTTTTCATGCACTCAGCAATATAAATACAATCGATTTCCTGCTCAATTCAATTTCCCCGTCCTTTATCTGTTTTTGCTTGTCTATATCTTTCTCAACTCCTTTTCCACCTTTCCCTTTTCTAATAATCCTCACATCACCTACACATATTATTCCACAATGTCTCAATTTAGAACTGTCGCAAGATCCATCTCAAAGAGATCCAACTTGTTCAACTCCTCTTCCCTTAGAGCTTACTCTACTCAAGAAGCTGTATGTACTGACTTTGCTAACTACTCTCAACTTTCACTCTAGTGCTCATCATGTGTTTATCAATTAGCTATCCTCTTTAATTGTCATCATTCTCAATAATCAAATAACAGCTTCAATCTCATCACTTTCATCTGTCAATTGCTCTCGAATCCACAGTCAACTGGTTACCCCTCATCACTGACTTGTGTGAATCGAAATCCCACACATCAATTCACATTTTCCACAATCTTCATATCTGATATAGAACTACAGTCGTCAAAACAACTATCAGCGGTGATTTTCCAGTGTTCATGACTCATTGTCGTTCCGCTAAGATAACAGAGTGTCGGATACTTGCACCAGAGCAGAGCAAACAAAAATGCATGACCCCTCGGACTTTTCATACCCAAGCTCATGGATTTTTTCACTCGATCAAGACACACACCCAATGAGGCATCGTGAATTGTTAAGCAACACGACACTATGAGCTGACCTCTTTGCTCGTTTATCGCCCTGTGCAAATGGCATTTTTATACTAACATTTTTCAACCACATTAATTGTTGATCCTGTTCTTTTAGTCTTTGAAAGACACCTTTGCTAAACTTCTTCCAGAAAAGCAAGCTGAAGTTAAAGAATTGAAGCAAAAGTATGGTAAGACCGTATGTATTTATCCATCCACCATTACAATTTACAATTCCATTTGAAGTTTCCTATTCAATTAGCAAATAAACACAACACACAACACACAACAGAGCCCAAGAACCACCGAACATGTGGTCTTCTCACCAGATTTGGGGGTCCTTAATTGGTGCTGCTTTTAAAATTTCACAGTTTAGCGAGCTCGGTTGCGGAGTGGACTTTTCCTGATTCGTCAATTTTTTTGCATGACCAGCGCGCTAAATTTGGTGATGTGTCTTTCTTTCTTTCCTCCGTTTACCGAGATCTGGTTTCGGCCAACGGCTTGTTTTCGGTTTACCGGTCATAAGTCACGTGCTATGATAAGAAATGGAAACTTCCAAGATTGTTCTTTCAATTTGACTTTACTTCAAACAATCGGCATTTTACTAACAAAAATTCATATTTTCATAATTTTTACAGGTTATCGGTGAAGTTACCTTGGAACAAGCCTATGGTGGTATGAGAGGTATCAAAGGTTTAGTTTGGGAAGGTTCCGTTTTGGACCCAGTTGAAGGTATTAGATTCAGAGGCCACACTATTCCAGAAATCCAAAAGATTTTGCCAAAGGCCCCAGGTGGAGAAGAACCATTACCAGAAGCTTTGTTCTGGTTGTTGTTAACTGGTGAAGTTCCAACCGAAGCTCAAACCAAGGCTTTCTCTGCTGAATTATACTCCAAGGCTAAGTTGCCAGCTCATGTTGAAGAACTTTTGGACAGCTTGCCAGCTAACTTGCACCCAATGGCTCAATTGTCTATTGCTGTTACTGCTTTGGAATCCGAATCTAAGTTTGCTAAGGCTTACGCTGATGGTGTTAACAAGAAGGAATACTGGACTTACGTTTACGATGATGCCATTGAATTATTGGCTAAGTTGCCAACTATTGCTGCCACCATTTACAGAAATGTTTTCCATGATGGTAAGTTGGGCGCCACTGATGCTAACTTGGATTACGGTGCCAACTTTGCCAGACAATTAGGTTTCGGTGACAACCAAGATTTCACTGAATTGATGAGATTGTACTTGTCTATCCACTCTGATCACGAAGGTGGTAACGTTTCCGCTCACACTACTCACTTGGTTGGTTCCGCTTTGTCTTCTCCATTCTTGTCCTTGGCTGCTGGTTTGAACGGTCTTGCTGGTCCATTACACGGTAGAGCTAACCAAGAAGTTTTGGAATGGTTGATGGAAATGAAGGCTGATTTGAAGGGTGATATTTCCCCAGAACACATTGAAAAGTACTTGTGGGAAACTTTGAATGCTGGCCGTGTTGTTCCAGGTTACGGTCATGCTGTTTTGAGAAAGACTGATCCAAGATACACTGCTCAAAGAGAATTCGCCTTGAAGCACATGCCAGATTACGATAACTTCCAATTGGTTTCTAACGTTTACCAAGTTGCTCCAAAGGTGTTGACTGAGCACGGTAAGACCAAGAACCCATGGCCAAATGTTGATTCTCACTCTGGTGTTCTTTTGCAATACTACGGTTTGACTGAAGCTTCTTTCTACACTGTCTTGTTTGGTGTTTCCAGAGCCTTCGGTGTGTTACCACAATTGATCATTGACAGAGGTATTGGATTACCAATTGAAAGACCAAAGTCTTTCTCCACTTTGAAATTCAAGGAATTGGTTACTGGTATTGCTGGTAAGAAATAAATGTGTTTCTAATCATCACAACCCAACAATGACAACATTTGATGATGTTTGCTGAGCTGGCTAGCTGACCTCTTTTTACTACTCAATTATACAAAAATTTATTTATCAAGCATGCAATGATTTGACATGACAACAAAAAGAATTCAAAAAGATGAAGAAATTTGTTTATTATTCATTTCACGACACCTTTTTGTCCTCTCCCTTTCAATATTTGGAATTGATGGTTCTATATATTCGCTTTTTTTTTTCTTTCCTTTTCGATCTCTATGTATTTACAGCATCTTCAAAAGGCCATCATTCACTCTTGTGTTTTCTGTTTCTTTTTTCTTTTTATTCTTCTTCTTGTCATATATGATTCATCATTTTTTCAACTTTTATGATTCTCTTCCTTAAGGTTTGTTTTTTTTATTTTTATCTTCTTTATTTGTTTATATTTAATGGATTAACTTTTTCAACAAACACCATATTATGATCTAAACAATTTCAGTAGCAATGAATTTTTTATTGTAGTTTCTATATAAGTGCGACCATATATATAAAATTTTTGACACCATATACACGTGATCCATCCACACTTCACACAATAAATGGATGTGCCATAATTTCTTAACTCTAACTATTATCAAGCCAAGCTCAGTAGCTATATCTTATTCTGCAAGCTTTCATATAGTTCCAAGTTCAAAGCATTAAAAAAGCAACTAATCTCACATTTGTCTTCAATCCAGAATTGAATCAAATTATCGAGATTGATAGATTTCCCAATATTTCTAAAATGATCTTTATTCAACTTAATTTTCTTCTTATTCAACTCAACTATGATATACCCATTTGAATTTGCGTTAGCATGATTATCGTTATCAACATCGTCATCGCTATCGTTATCTCTGTTGCCACTGGATTTGCGGGAAGTGGATTTGAAAGATTGTTGATGGAGTAGTTTAGGTATCACTTTGATCTTGTTATCACTCAAGAATTCAATTTTGTAACCTAGCACTTTGAAGATCAAGTCCATGAATTTAGATGACTTCTTACCGTACATTTCTTTCAATCTTAACAAACGTTTATTTAGACCTTGTATTTCTGAAGTTAGTTGTTGTCTTTCTGTTGTCATTCTTTCGTAAACGGAGATAGGGACAGTTGTTTGTATTTGGTGTGATTGGCTGGAAGGCGATTGATTTTGTCCGGCTAAGGTTTTGGATAACAGGTCAGTGTTCTCTTTGCGGAGTTGGTCTAGTAGTTTCTTGGATATGTTGTAGTGTTTTGCAGTTGGATTATCTTTTAGTTCCAACACTCTTCCCTCTTCTTGCTTTTGTTGTAGTTGCTGGGTTTGTTGAAGTTGGCTTAATTGAATCTTCAAATCTTTCAACATATGAACAAGCTTTCTTTCTTTATTTTTCAACTCCAAGTTTTCTTTCTCTGAATCAACCAATTTATTCTCCAGAGTACTAAGATCCAACATCTTGATTTGTAAATCCGAAGTTAGTTGTTTGATTTTCTCGTCTGTTTCTTTGGAACTCACATTCAACTTTTGTCTTTTCAAATTTTGATTCGTTAATTGTTCTTTCTCTTCCATCAATTGATCAACTTGTTGTCTATAACCCTGACATGCCTTAAGCAAATCATCATACTCTTTTTTCAGTTCAGGTTGCAAAGGACGAGAAGGCAAACTGGAAACATGGAACCCACTTCCATTTCCACCAATAGCAGGAGCACCATCAGCACTGCTTTCTCTGCTATGACGTTTGTTGCTGTTCTTGGATAAGAAAACATTCTCTTCAGTGACGTTATCCACACGATCTTTCAAAAATTGTAATTCTTGCTGTGATAACTTCAACAGGTTCTTAAAATTATTAATCTCTGAATTCTTGGCCACTATGGTATCACCCAATTCATTTAGTTTAGAATTGGCTTGTAATAACTTTGACTGTAGCTCAACTTGAGAAGAATGTAATTTGCCACTTTCAATTTGAGTCTCTTTTAATGCTTGAATCTTCAAGTCGTATTGTTTCTTTAAGGATTCATAATTAGAAATTAGCTCAGTTGGTGTCATTCCATAGCTTGATTCATTCCATGATCCTAACTGGGATTCTAATTTCTCGTTTTGTAATTTGAGTTGATTGAATTCGGTTTCCATTGATTGATAATGCTCCAACTTCTCACTTAGGGCTTGTTTTTCCATTCTTAACACTTCTGTATACTCATGGTTTGATTGGTACTCTCTCACCCTGGAGCTCAATGACATGTTCTTAGATTCCAACTCTCTAATGTATTTCATCTGTTCAGCACATTCTCTCTCGTATAGTTGTCTTGCTTGGGACTCATTATCTTTAGCATTTTTCAATTTGATTTCACTGATCTCTTGATCTTTGAGTCTGAGCCTGTTCAACAAATCATCAACTTTGGAAGTTTTAGAATTCAAATTGCTTTGCAATTCTTCGATTTGGGAACTTTGATTTTTTTGAAAGATTTCAACTTCTTTTTCTTTTTGCTCTAGGATTCCATTGAATTCATTTTGACAAGATTCGAAATCTTGTAAGTATTCATTCAGTTTCTGATCTTTATCTTGTAATTCATTCTTCAAGTTTGAATTTTCAGATTGTAATGATTCAACTTTGCTGGTCAACTGTTTGATTTGAGTCTTAAGGCCAGAGTTATCATCAAACACTAACTTGGCATCAGTTATACTCGTTTCATTTTCAGCATATTTTGACTCCAACTCATGATTCAACTCAATAATTTTACCTTCAAAGTAATTCTTATCAGCTTTATAGCTTGTTTGTAATTGAGAGTATTTGAATTCTAAAATTGATATTTTTTTCCGAAGTTCATTTTCCAAGTTTAGTTGAATGGCTTCTGTGTTGTTGTTACTGCTTGGGATGGATAATTGTTGTTGTGGTTTGGAAGGGGAACGTCGATTTGGAGAGTTCAGGAAAGGAGAACTTGGTGGATTTGAGTTCATTATAGGTTGATGGTTTAATGTTTTAAATCTTGATCAATTGACTTGTTGTAAGGTCAATGGAAAAATTTCCCGTTGGTTGTAGATTGATATGCTCGAGTTCCTTCCATGGACCATGGTAAGTACTCACTGTTCACTGTCGTCTTTCATATGCATATGCGAGGAGATGGAATTTTGGATTTTAGCGATTCAGTCTTTGATACTTTCAGCTTTCGAGCTAGAGGCTAGCAGTTACTAGTCCTCCAAGTTTCAATGAGTTCTCTATGGATTGAAAAATGGCCCAGTTGATTATTCACATGCTCTAACACGTTATACTTCCAGATCCAGTCATTTGAAAAATATCAATCTTGGGTTCCAATCACATTACATCACCGACAGCAACAAAACTTCAGTTTACACCTCTGACTCGAAATATCAACAACCAATACCTTCTGACTCACTGGCCTTTAAGTTCCAATTGTTAATAGATATACCCAATCGAAAACAATAATGAAGGAGATCAATAACATAATTACTGAGGCACACATTCCTTAGATCAATACCAGCTCCTTGGCCTTATTTATCATTCGGCCGATTTTCACGGTTTCCCCTCAAAACCCTCAAAACATAGATCGTTCGTCGTACAGCAAGATCATCACTTTACCGAACCAGAGACATTGAAATTTGAAACACCAAACAATATCTAATGGCTAACATTTGAGACTGAAGTTATTATGTTAATCGCCTTACTCCATTTAGGGGTTTGGTTTCTTGAAAATGGATTCACGACCCCCAGCAAAGAACAGAAGATCATCTGCATCTGGGAGAGCAACCAAAGAACTGAGATAGATATAAAATACAGTATCCTTGGTATATAAAGAGATGTGGTTTGCTATTAGTTTTTATCCTTTGATCAGCAAACTGGACTTTACTCAGATAGAATAGCTTGAACCATTACTGTTCCCATCATGAAAGTATGAGCTGGTCATACGACTGGAACAAGACAACAGAAATACAATACCAACATCACAGCATCACATTGGATTATACTAGATCATATACCATTTTTTATTGAGTTGCAAAGATACAAAATCAAAGATAGAATAGGCAGACGTAAAGCCAGAAATGAGAATCAGAAAACACAAAATATGGCACATTTAACACCCTAAATGAGCCAGAAGAACTACAAAGATCCCAGACATCACAGCGAACATGTATTAGAAATATCTTCAACCAGTCTTATTTTCAAAGCAATTGCTAACTTGACTTACTGATCACTTCAGCCATTTTGCACTCCCGATGATACAAGATCAAAGAACCATTTGCAACTGAGTCCATCTTTGCACCATGACATCAAAGTTGTGGCGATTTCGCTTTTATTCGGAGTCTCATTTTTGATGGTTGGGTGCCCAATGCTCGCACATATCAACAAGAGGGATCCAAATTGGTATAAATTGGGTTGGCTTTCCCCCAGTTGTTTGATTCCATGTTCCCACCTCTATTTCTTTTCTTCTTCTCTTTCTTCAGCAGCCTTTCCTTTGAATCCTCACCACAACAAATATTTTACAGATTCCACCCCTCACTCTACTCCAAAAATGTCAGTTACAAAAGCCTTTCTCTCTGCTGCTAGAGATACCATCCACCATCCGTGCTGCTGTTGACGTTTCTGTTTCAAGATCAACTTTATCAACTACCTTAGGTGACAACAATGTGTGTTTGAGAGAGTCAAGCCCATCCCATAAATAGTCACCATTGAAAAGAACAGTCACTTTGTTACTGATCAGGATGATATGACGATTGAAGATGAGAATATTGAAACATTTACTACAGACCAACCATTAGAAGCCATAATGTGGTTGCTTAAGAATTATGTCATAGTTGAGGGAAAGAACGCTGAAAGATTTTCAACAGACGAGTCATTGGAAGCCATCATGTGGTTGTTGGAGAAGGAAGCCAAGAAAAAGAGCTCTACTAATCTGTCAACTGGTTTTCATGTAACAATGATGGTTGAAGGTGACCCAGAGACATTCATCACAGACCAACCCCTGGAAGCAATCCTGTGGTTATTGGAACATACCATGGTTTACAATCCCTTCACTAGTGGTGTTGAAGAATTCACAACAGATCAACCAGTTGAAGCAATTATGTGGTTATTGGATCATGTCAAGAATGAAAAGCCTAAAACTTTGTCAACTGCTACTGGAAAGCTCATAGATGTTGAAACATATGGTCTGAATGATCAAGAATTGGAGGATGATGGTGAAGATGACCCAGAGCTCAACGTCTCTTATGCCGATAGTCCTACCAATAATGTCAGTAATGACTCAAAGGGTAGTGATATGAAGACTTCAACCGCTTCTAATGGAACTAATGCTAATCATACTCAAAGGAATTGTGAAGGTAAGATTTCGAGAGGTTATACCACCAGTGGCCCTCTGGGCTCAATCATGTGCCCATCCGAAACTTGCCATACTGAGACATCCCAGAGCAATTGCTGAATGTGAGAATTTTAAAAGCTATACTGCCAGTGACTGTCTGAAATCAATCATATCGACCAACGACACTTTGAAATCCAAGACTCATATTTCCAATCCATTATACAAAATACCCAGATTTATCCCACACAAATTCTTATCCTCTTTATCAATTTGAATCTTATATTGTTGAAGAAGAAGACTTCGATTGTTTATTAACTGTACCGCGGCAGCGAACAGCAGTCCGAAGTTTCCAGTTGACTTGATGGTTCTTCCTTTACATGTTGATATCCCTCCAATCTCTCTGGTTTTTTTTCAATTTAATCGGTCTCTTTTGAGGCTTTTGTCTGGTGTATTATTTTCCACATCATGATGCATGCTACTCTTGGTTGTTTTTTTTTCAAATGGTCAATGCCTCTGTTGAACTTCGGTCTTCGATTTTCTTTTACCAAACCCTGTTTTTTTCTTGCTTTTGATTTTTTTCACCAATTCTTCTACTGTTTTTGATTTTTTTCTACCACACCTTGCTCTTTCATTGTCTTTGATTTAAATTCATGTTCAACTTTTCTAACACGATCGATTGTAGTGCTAGTAATATCGTAAAACAGTACAAACAAGTGAAGAGAGGATTGTTGGAACAGCTCGATCGAGTCTGATCGGGTCCCCAGTCTCGACTCTAATAATTCAGTGCGATCTTTTTTTGCGCGCAAGCGATTCGATCGATTCTTGAATCTGGACTCTGTTCACTGTCTCACACAATATCTCGGTATCTATCTGGTGGTTCGAAGTTTGAGTAGGATAAGTATTATACCAGCTGGCACCACACTATTCACTATTCTACATACTTCACACATTAACAAGCTAGTACCACTGACAAACTAGAATTTCACAAATACAATGAGCAAAATGTATGTATAACTATAATCATCCACTCATATCCCCATCTTCCAATCACCCATCAATTAGCCACACCTTACTAACTCATTAGAAGTCCCGTTGATGGTTAAATGGTCACCAGTGACCAACCAATCCAACACCATCAACGTCTACTATCCGATGATATCAACAGTCCAAGAAACTTCAAACTACTGGAAGAACTAGAAAAGGGAGAGAAAGGTCTAGGAGCCGAGAGTTGTTCATATGGATTAAGTGATGCGGATGATATGACAATGACCCATTGGAATGCCACTATCTTAGGTCCACCTAACTCCAACCATGAAAATAGAATCTATTCATTGACCATTGAATGTGGTCCTGAGTATCCTGATAAGCCTCCTGTTGTTAAGTTCATATCTAAGATTAATTTACCTTGTGTTGATCAAAAGACTGGGTTGGTGCCAACTAATAAGTTCCCTTTGTTGAATGGTTGGAAGAGAACCTATAGTATGGAGATTGTCTTGTTGGAGTTGAGAAAAGAAATGGCCCATGGTGTTAACAGAAAGTTGCCTCAGCCTGCTGAAGGTGAAACTTTTTGATTGAAAGAAATGTCCATTGAGCATTGAGGTGGTTGTTATTTCATGCGGATGGAGTTGAAGTGAATAACAGTTTTCACTTTTCTCTCCTACTCTTCACTTATTTTTTTTTCTTACTTACTATAGCATAATCAATTGTTGGTTTTCATCATTACTTTTTAGTGCAAATATACTTCTGTTTTTGTACTACCCTTTTCTTCCGTTGGGTGTTTACTTGCATTTCAGTTTTTTTTTTCTTTCTTTTATCTTTTCTTACACCATTACAACTGTCAATTTTAAGTTAAATTAAAGTAATGCCAGTGTATTCTATATTTCCAAGTAATTCATTCAAATCGTAAATCTTACATATACAAGATTGTAAACCGTTGATTCTTATCAACTATCACTGTCTCCTTTTCCACTTCCACCACTTTTCTTTTGATTCTTAAGCATATTTTCATAATACTCAGCCATCTTCTTCTTTAATATCTTATCAGCTTTCAAAAACTCTTTTATCAAATCAGCATCAACCTCTCCTTTCCCATCTTTTCCCTTAACCCCACTCTTACTCTCCTCCAGGACCTTAGAGTAGTCATTATCAAACCACTGAGTCAACTCAACATTTCGATATACTTCCTTCCCATGATCCTTCTGATTGAACTCATGTTGAGAATGAGCCGGAGTTAGCTTAAACCCAATCAATTCTTTCTTATTATAATAATTAGAATCTAAACATCTTGCAAAGATTCGTTTGAATGGGATACAGACAACCTGATTCCCATCAAATGTACATTGATTTTGCGTTAATGTGTGAAGTTTGCAGTTTTCCAAGTCAAGTTTAAAGTTTGGTATCGTGAGGTGGTCTGAAGAAGTATTGGAATTTGTGGTTCTGGGTATTCTTTCTGGGAATAGGTCTGGGTATAAGGATTTTATTTCATCTCTAGTGTATACTGGTAAACTTGGTGCCATTTTGAGAGCAGTTGTATTGATTTTTTTTTTGTTTTTCTGGAAATGATGGGTACTGGGTATTTGTTTCTATTTGTGTTGGTGTTTGATTGCAAACTTGTGTTTTGTTCTGTTTCAATGTGTTCTGCCGTCAGTGGTCGTACTGTTTTCTGGTCAGTGGGTTGTGCAGTGCTTTCAACATATGAGGGTCGTCAGAAATGAGAATCCGAATCAAAATTTGGAATCTGAAATTGTTTTGTTTTGATTTCGAGGCCGAGCGCAGTTCCTGCGTGCCCAGGCCTGTCCCAATGTTCCTGCTGTTCTCTTCTGCAGTGGGCACTGATCTAATCTCATCTTTCTTTCTCCATCTATATTTGACACCCCCATCAATAACCAGTCATCTAATCATCTAATCATCAAATCATCAAACAATAATGTCACTACCAATAGAACAACTGAAAACATACTTCAACAAACATCCAAAGGATCCATCCAACAAATATGCCTACGGAACAGCAGGTTTCAGAATGAATGCAACAAAATTGGATTCAGTTGCATTCAGAGTTGGTTTATTGGCAACTTTAAGATCAATCAAATTACAAAATCAAACCATTGGTGTCATGATCACAGCATCTCATAACCCACCTGAAGATAATGGTGTGAAGATTGTGGAACCAATGGGTGAAATGTTACCTCAAGCTTGGGAACCACTTGCTACTAAATTGGCAAATGTTAATTCGTTTGATGAATTTATTGAAGTTTTGAAAGAGATTGTCGAGTCTGAAAAGATTGATTTGAGTGCTAACAAAGGAAATGTGATCTTGGCTAGAGATACAAGAGAATCTGGTCCTGCTTTGTTAAGTGCTGCAATCGATGGTGTTTTGTCTTTGGGTGGTTCTTATAAAGATGAAGGTGAACTGACTACTCCTCAATTGCATTATTTGACAAGAAGTTCCAATGATAAGTCATTTGGTCAAGCCACTGAAGCAGGATACTACACTAAATTGGTGAAGACAATTGAAGAAATTTTGAAGATTTGGTCCATTGAAAAACCATTGGAAATTACCGTTGATGGAGCTAATGGTGTCGGTGCTGCAAAATTAGAAAACATTAAGAGCTCAAAGATTCAAGTCACAGTGATCAATGATCAATGTGATCAACCACACATGTTGAACGTTGATTGTGGTGCTGATTACGTTAAGACCAATCAAAAATTACCTGCTGGTATCTCCGGTAACCCGGTCCCATTGAAGTTGTATTCTTCTTTCGATGGTGATGCCGATAGAGTTGTGTTGTATTACGTTGACAAAGATTTGAAGTTTAAGTTGCTGGATGGTGATAAGATTGCTACATTGTTGGCTGGTTTTATTAGTGGATTGTTGAATCAATTGAAAGGTGATGTTGATTTGAAATTGGGTATCGTTCAAACTGCATATGCTAATGGATCATCCACTAAATTCATCGAGTCTACTTTGAACGTTCCTGTGGCATTCACTTCAACTGGTGTCAAACACTTGCATCACAAAGCTCAAGAATATGACATTGGTGTTTACTTTGAAGCCAATGGTCATGGAACTGTTTTATTCTCAGAGAATTACATCACCACATTGAAAAATTACAAATCACTCAATGATGAAGAAACCAAAGTTCAAAAAACTTTGTTGTTGTTAGTTGACCTGATCAACCAAACCGTGGGTGACTCAATAAGTGATTTATTTGCTGTTTTGATAGCATTGGCTGTTTCTAAAAAGACACCAACTGATTGGGACTCACAGTATTTGGACTTGCCTAACAAATTGACCAAGTTGATTGTTAATGATAGATTTGCCTTTAAGACAACTAATGCTGAGAGACAGTTGTTGCAACCTGTTGGATTGCAAGAGAAGATCGATGAGACTGTTGCCAAGTTTAAGAATGGTAGATCTTTTGTTCGTGCTAGTGGTACCGAGAATGCAGTTCGTGTTTATGCTGAGGCTGATACTAAGGAAAATTGTGAGTTGTTGAATTCTGAAGTTTCTGAATGGGTTAAGAAGTTTAGTTGATTGGACTGTTTCGTTACTGGATTTTGACTCATTTGTTTTCCCCCGTTCTTACTTATATTTGCATTCCATTATTACTTCATTTTGATTTCTTTTTTTTTCTTTCATTTGATGGTGACTTTTCAGATCATTATTTTTCGTCACCCATAGTCAATTCTTACTTGAAAAATATACCTCTACATAATTCATTCATAATTTTCACTTTTATATTATTTAGTTTTGCTCCAAAAAAGCTCATATGCATATTCCCATCATTTTATCACTACTATAGATGCTGTATACCAATCAAACATAAAATAATCATTGCACTCATAAAAGATCTAATTTGAATACTTCAGCTATACACTATATACAAACTCAAAATCAGTACACTGAAATAATCTGATCACTCAGAAGCAAAGCGCAAAACACCAAAGCACAGAACCAGTTCTATGCCATATTCTTTCCATCTACTTACCTAGTACCAAAATACAAGATCAATCTAGCGTAATTACGATGCAAATTCAAGCACCAACCAGGAATAACTTTGCCACCATCATGTAAATCATTATATTCATGAGCCGTTAAAAAATAAACATCGACATCATTTTCATTATTTGGATTTTGAGAAATTAAAACTTCATGATATCCACCATTCATTAATCTGTATGGATAGTACCAATTTGTGCTCAGGTTTTCGAAAAATGGGATTAGGTTGGAAAGAGAGTTGTCGAAGAACCATTTTATCGTGTATGATTTGGTCTTGTTGTCTTTACTGTGTGATGCAGCTATTGGGAATTTAGTTAATCCTGGTTTTGATGTTGTTGAGGAGGATGGGGTGGATGGAGGTGCGTAATTTGATGTGAATAGCGATTTGATGATTGGGAAACTTAAGAACTTGTGTGTTGCTTCATCCAATGAGACGTTATGTAACGTTTGTTTGTAATTGTCAGTGTATGCGATATAAGTTTTTGGTTCATCGATAGCTGGATTCGGAGTTGATGTCAAAGTAGAGTTATCTGAAAGTGATAATGGTGCAGGTGGTGATGGTTTGACTCTTAACTTAAGCATGTTTGTTGATCTGAATTGTGAAGATGGTGGAATTTGATCCATTGGAATGTTAGGATACATTTTAGAAAGTTGATAGTCTAATGCCATGTAACCTGCAATTGTCGAACCTATGAAAATACCTGTCTTTGCTAATTTTCCTGCCATCTTGATTCGATTTGTTCAATTCTTTGTTGAAACTGGGGTATTGATAAATGTGACCAGCTGGATGAGTTGTGGTTGATTATCAAAGGAAGAAATCCGTTGAATTGTTGATTGAATATGGATGTTCTCCACATTTTAAACAGTTTTGATCGGTGAATATGTGATCTTTGAAGTGATTCAACGTTGGTTGGCCTAGTATGTTTTTGGGGATCGGTTCAATCAGCTGATCCTATCGGAATTCGGTCTGATATTACTGCATTGGGGACTATTTTGCCGCAAATAAAAATTAAACCCTAAATGGAGTTTCTTAATGACACGATTGTTGAAATGTCAGCCAGCTTGAAAATTACGTAAGGCTTTACGTACAATAAAACTGAGAAGCTTCTTTATCAGTTTTTTTTTTCATCGAAATCCAGAATTCCTTTTTTGGCAATTTGTTTTTTTGTTTTTTTGTTCTGTGAATGGATCGTCTATGCAAAACAGCAAAAACTGTGGGAGGCCATCGAAGTTTAGGTACAGTTACGTACAGTTACTGGGCGTGTGTGAAATTTGAAAATATTGGTTGACTGGTGGCTGGCTGTACACGTACCGTGTACGTTGCTGTTGTTCCACTTGTTGCTGGTATGACATATGTAAGGTTTGACATATTTTTTTGATATTAAGTTACTTGGTCAGTATCATGTGGCATGTTAAATGTAATCAATAGTCAGAGTAAGGTACAAGGTGCAGCAAAGTCCAGAGTTGCTAAATTCCAAATCCCAAATCCCAAATCCCAAATTGCATTCATTTCATTCAAGTGTGAGACGCGTTGTACTTATAGAGACACGGTACACGGTAGAATGCAAAATTTATTGTGAAGAGAAAAGTCGAACGTCGATCGGGCGCGTTACACAGAATTTTGAGATTTTGTAGAGAGAATCGAGATGGCTTGAGCTATAAGTGATTCACAGGGATCGATTATTCGATAGAAGTTTTCGCAGACTCGTACTGTGCTGGGGTGAGCCTGTGCTGAATGAGCAAAACATTCACATCAACTACTTAAACTATACCAACAACCACCACAACCACCCTCTCTACAAGGTCCAAAGACACCTCCAAAGAACACAAAAAATACACATCACAACCATCATGGCCCAATCTGTGCCTCTCAACAAAGGTGACAACTTCACCTTTGAATCTGAGGACTCCACAAAGCCAGGTATGTATAATCCTCACTTCATGCTTTGACCCTGTGCAAGCTGTATCCCCTTTGAACTTTCCCCTTTTAACTTCTTCCCCCACCATACACCAGCTACTTTATGGGCAATTTATTCGATGATCTACTCAACTATAGGGATAAGGAATAGGATAAGGATGTTTCATATCTACTAAATTAAACATACTAACATGAACCCCAAAATCATGCATTCGATCAATTTACTTGATTCTACCATATGCTTATGATTTTCACCTATTTTCAATTATGATTCAGACCCAATACGTTCCCCTATAAACTTTGATGTGTCTTCTCCCAATTCAACAGCTACTTCTCCCTTAAAGATCAACATTTATTCAAAGAAACAAGTTGATGAATTACAACGTCAACAACAACAACAAGATTCAAATTCTTCATATCCTGCAAATACTGTAACCAGTGCAACGACTCCAAAACAAGATTATAATTACCTGATGGGTCACCTGTCTCCTATGCCTGGGTCTTGGATCACTAAACAACATGCTAAATTCGAAGAACAAGATAAAGAATTCTTGGATCCTGCCGGTACAAAATTCGATGATTATATTAATTCTCCTGATAGTTCTCCAATGAGTTTGAAAGTCGATAAAGTGATAAATGGTCAACTGGAAGATGACCCTCTTGATCACATCCCTGATTCCATTAACAACAACAGCAACAGCAAATACGATAATGATGATGACGATAAAGAGACTTATTCAAAGCGTACGAGTATTTCTTCTCAAAGACCAGTCGTTCCAGAAGACGCTGGTTCTACTAGTTTACCATCTAACGCGTACACTAAAATGAGAATTATGGGTGAATCATTGACTAATGCGCTAGGTATCTCTTCGTCTTCCAAATCCTCAACCAATGCGTCCACCAACCCTGCAGACATATCTTCTTCTTCTTCGCATTTTAACAATACCAGTACCACAACAGACGGTAGTTTTTCAAATGATACTTCAAATTCCCTGGCTACTGTCAACACGCATGATATCGACGGCGGTGACGACAACAATAACAGCATGAACATGAATGGCCAAGTTATATTGCGTGACATTGCAATTATCAATGAAGATGAAGAACCATTAGACAACGACAACAACCATATGTTTGACAATGATACCATTAATAAGAGAGAAAGCGTTGAGTTGAATTTCGATGATGAAAAAACACCAGTTGTTTCACAGTTCAAATTTTTACAACAACCTGATTTAGCATTGTCTGAACCGGATACTACACCTGTTGTTGAAACCGATGAAAAAAGATTCACTAATCCTTTGAATGCCACTAATTCATCAGATAGTTTGAGACTTTCTGATTACAAATATGCTAGAGCTCCTTCTCCACTGATGAGTGATCCAATTTTCGAAGATGAAGAAGAAGAAACAGATAGTGGTGATGTTGAATATGGAGGCTATGGGAAATCAAACAAAGGATTTGCTGATTTAAGTGGTGGGTTAAACCGTGCTGGTTCATACAGTTGGACATCACCTCAACAGAGAGTCGCCAAAGGTGCTGAGAAACTTAACCTTTATAAGAGTGGTGCTAGCAGTCATCCAAGTGATTCTCCTTCCAATGCATCATTCTTACAAAGACTGAAAGATGAACAACAGGCAAGAAACGATTTGTTGAATGATAACCTCGATGTGATTGAACCCACTGTCGATAATGATGATTCTGATTTCACTTATCCTCATGGAAGATCAGGGTCCGTTATCAAAGATGATGAGTCGTTGATGAACCCATTGACTGATAGAAGTGAGAGTGAAGGTAGTAATGGGAAGGATAAAGCTGATCAATTTGCTAATCTGAAACCGGCTCCTATTGTCATTACCAACGGTGGTGATACGTTCAATAATACTTTCTCCATGAGTAGTATTCCACCGATTACTCAGAGTTCTGCTTCTTCTCCAAGTGTCTCCAACCTGCAAATTCCTCCTAGATCAGTCGACGTGAATGGTGACAATGACAACAACAGTAACAGTAACAGCAACAGCAACAGCAACAATGTGAACACTCTGTCTCCTTTTTCATTCGATGAAAATTCGTCAGCCAACCAACCTTTGTTATCGGCAACAAACAGTGGATCTCCTTCAAGTTATTACCCGGGTGATTCCAAGAACAACACACCATTATTGAATGGCAATTCAGATGGTACAGCTCTGGGATTAGGTCTAAGCACAATGAACGGCTCAACCACAGATGTCATTTCACAAACAACAGAGACTAAAGTGAAGACCCCATTAAATCAAAATTTCCCATTGGCTAGAGACCTGACCATTTCGAAATCAAAGAGAAAGGCTAAGAAAGATGCAGAGGCTAAAGCTGCTGCAATTAAGGCTAATAGTGACATGCCTGATGTTCCAAAGAATTCCAACAGTGGTAATGGTAGTGGAAGTGGTGTTGGTGCTGCTATAGGTGGTGCCATTGGTGCTGCTTCTGCACTTGGTATCTCATCAAGCAGTGGTGCATTTGGCTCATCTGCATCACCTTCACCAGCACCCGTTTCAAGAAAAGTATCTGTTCCTGCAAGCACATCATCCAAATCCTCAAATGGTACAGCTGGATCGAAAAACCTTCGTCTGCAGACATCAGCTCCCGGTGTCACTGCTTCAACTACAGGTGCCAATGGATTCCAAGTCAAGAGTTTTCAGAGTCCGTTGTCTAGTCCTATTACATCAGCTAATGGGAACCCTACATTTGGCAATAACAGTAACAGCAATGGTGGTGGTAGTATGAAGAAGATCATACAGAGTTCTGCGTCAGGTAACGCACAACGTGCTCTATCTCCAATTTTGACACAACAGAGATCCAACAGTTTATTGAAAGCTACAAATGGTGGTAGATCTCCTTCTTCGCCTATCCCTGATGCCGGTGCCTTTAACAACAACGGTAATGGAAATGGAAGATCAAATATGGATATGACTAATACTTCAATTGCCTCAATTGTGAAACATCAACAGGATGCCGGTGTCGTTAGATTGGGTTCTAATGCCGGTGAAGCTTACAATGGAAGTGAGTCACCTAAAATGAAAGTCTCAGTTCGTCAAAATGGATTGTATCAGAATTTCAATAAGCAGAAACAAGAATTGTCTAACTCATCTAGTTCCAATTTGAAACCTGGTGTCGCTGGTGGTGAAACCAGTAATCAAGTGTTTGATCTGACTCCTGAACATGATCCAATGACTGAGGCCAATGAGGAAGAAGACGCAATTGATGCCTCTGCTTTGTTCGTCACTGCTACGTATCCATTCGATGCTTCGTCTCTGGAATCTGATAATGATGCTGCTATTTGTCTGTCTTTTTCTCAAGGTGATATCGCATTCACTTATACTTTGGATGAATCCGGTTGGGGTGAGGTGACTTTATTGAACTCTTTGAAACGTGGTTGGGTTCCAATGAACTATTTCAGACCTACGTTGATGGACGACGACGATGATGATGAAGACGAAGAAGAGAATAATGGTGGTGGTCCTAAACCGTGGTCTCGTAAGAAACTTGCTGATTCTAGAAGACCTTTGAAAGTTTTGCTTAGAAACGCCGGTCGGTTCTTGTTGGACCCTCAAAGTAAACCACTGATTAAGAAAGAAGAGTTGCTAGGTTATACATTTGATGTCAATTATATTAATGGTATCACTTATGGTGTGAGACATTTGTTGAAAGAAACAGATTGTATCTCTAGATCAAGTATCATCGTTCAGAAGAAACCAATTGTTCGTAAGTTAAGAAAGAAATTGTTGAGAGATTGGTCAGATTTGATTTTCAAAGCTAGAGATTACTTGCATACCATTGATGGAACCAAGATTGAATATTTGCAGCTGATGACTTATCAAGTTTTGCATAAATCATTGACCTTTTTAGATGTTTGGGGTGCTGAGAGTGTGGCATTGGAAGCTGAATTGAATAAGAACCGCCCTGCCATGTATAACAAGGCTTCAATCATTTATCTTGAACAGACTCCTGTGGCCCAATATAGAATTAATGAGATTTATAATCAATTGATTAGATATTTGGCTTTGATTTCAGGTAGATTGGATATCGTTGAACATAATATCCAGGGTTGTCATATGTTGGAGACTGTGGTTAGTCAAGTCAATTTACTTGTTGCTGAATTACAATTCATGGGTCATTTCTCGCAAAAAGTTTTCCCTGCTGGTTCTAAAGTTGTGGAAAAATTTCCTGCTATTCCTTCTCAATTGAAAATGGTTCAGTCCAATAATGAAAGATTAACTGGTTTGGTTCAAAAATTGAATTCAGATGTTAGATTTTTGGTTGATGTCGCTAATAGAAGATTGATTGCCAACAATATCAGAAATGATAAGTCTAAGAGAGGTAAGAGTTTGTCTCGTAAGAACACATGGAAACAACCTAGAAAAGATCGTGCTCCTGCCAGAATCTATTTCTACTCTAAAGAAGGTGGTAATGTTATTAACACTGCTTGTAAGATGATTCAATTTTCTTCAGCCAACTATAGAACCATCAAGAATTTCATTAACATTGCTCCTAAGTTCGAATTACCTCCAAATAAGAAATATCCAAATTTCATCAAGATGGAAATCAAACCTGCTACATTCATCAAGAAGTCTTCTGCTGGTTTGGCTAAGGATAGATCTGTTAAGAGTCAAGTTAAACATTACCATAACATGCCACCGACACCAAATACTGCATCTACCAATCAATCTACTGCTACTGCTGCTGTTCAGAACACACTAGGAACTCCAAAGCTGTTGAATACTAATGATAGAGCATCCAAGAGATTCTCTGTTTTCAGAACAGGTAATGCTGGTGATATGGAGTTGACTAATGATGGTTTAGACTTTTTGGCTGGTATTTCTACTGGTGACAACTCTCCATTCTTGAAGAAAGATGGTGAATTCAATAAATTCTTGGATAGTGGATCACCTGATTCTAACGGGAAAGGTGGTAGTCTTGACGTTGAAGATACTTTCAACCCTGAGGATGAAATCATTAGAGATCCTGCCAATAATGATTTGCTGGGTGCTTCATTCAAGGCTTTGATTGCTTTGTTGACTAGTGAGGCTAAACCACCTGATTATTTCTTCATTTCTGCTTTCTTCTTAACTTACAGAATTTTCTCCAATGGTTCTATTTTACTTGAAGAGCTGATTACTAGATTCGATGTTAGTGATGCTTTGTTGGCTTCTGAAAGAAGAAGAGGTACCTTGGGTAGTAAGTTTACTTCTCTTGAGACTAAAGTGAAGGCTAGAAGAAAATTGGTTTGTAAGACTTTCCAATTATGGTTGGAGAGTTATTGGAAGCCTAAGACTGATTATATTTTGTTGGCACCATTGATCAATTTCTTTAACGAGGCTGTTGTTGATTATATGCCTGTTGAAGCCTATAAATTGTTAGAGACCGCTTCTAGATTGGTTGGTCAACCTCCTGTTGAAACCATGAAAGATAAGCTGAACTACTATAACAGCATTGACAACGATTCACAATTGGTTCCAAGAAAGATCTCACCAAAGTTGCAAAAGAAACATCTGTCCAGAATGTCATTGCTGCAAGACAGCACTCCATCTACATTTATGAACAACATTGATTCCTATAATAATTTCATGGATGATATAGAAACCTATGAATTACAAAAGATTGATAGTAATGAGAGCAGTTCTGGTAAGGTCACTGCTAAGAATTCAAGACATTCGATTAATTTCAGTTTGAACTTTGATTTGAAAAATAAAGGATCTAATTCTTTGCTTTTGACTCAGAAACAAGTGCAATCTATTCAGAAGGTTATCATTTCCTATAGAAATATGCTGATGGATCATTGGGTTAAAGGTTCTATCAACAATCAATATGCTTCAGTCGATACCCAAACTTTAATTGAATCCTGGTGGAATGCATCACAAGAAAGTTGGAAGATTTTGAATGAAGATTTAGCATTGCTGAACTTCAACGGTTTAGAAATTGCCAAACAATTGACTTTGATTGAAAGTAAGATGTTCTGTTCTATTAAAGCTGAAGAATTGTTGAATCAAAACTTCACCACGAAGAAGCTTCATTTGAATTTATCTCCAAATATTCAAAGATCTGTTTTGTTTACCAACTTGTTGAGTGACTATGTCATTGAAAGTATCTTACAACCAAAGTTGAATGTCAAACAACGTGTTCATGCTTTGAAATGTTGGTTGAAAGTTGCCATTTCATGTTTGTACTTGCGTAATTTCAACTCATTGGCTTCTATCATGACATCATTGCAAAGTTTCTTGATTTCCAGAATTGCCAAGATTTGGGATGATTTACCACAAAAGTACAAAGACTTGTTCCATTATTTATCATCCATTATCCATCCTGAAAAGAATTATCATGTCTACAGATCCAAATTGAAAGAATACTTGGATTCCAACCTTGATGAAGATCTAGATATTCCAATTGTTCCATACTTATCATTATTCTTACAAGATTTGACATTCGTCGTGGATGGTAATCCAAATTACAGAACCAACACTAAATCATTCTTAGAACAAAGATTGATCAACATTGACAAATATTTCAAGATTACACGTATCATCTCAGATTTACAAAGTTTGCAAGTTGCTTACAAGGATATCGGTGAATTAGGTAACGTTTATAACAATGCAAGAACCGACTTGGTTAGATCCACAACTATTAAGAAATTGAAATCTCAAGTGGGTGATGTTGATAATGATATGACATTTGCTGATATGTTTGATATCCATGGTGTTCCTTGTTTGCAAGAGTTGATCTTGTTGGAAGTTTGGAAAGTTAAGCAGGTTAATGCTAAGGAAGAAGATAGATCATGGAAGTTGAGTTGCCAAATTCAACCTAGAGATGAATAAGTATCTTTCAAATGACATATATTGTTCGTTTTGTCCTAGTTTTAGCGTGTTCCAACATTCGTTTGGGTTTTGAAGTTTGAATTCTTTTAGTTCCTCCTTTAGGTTTTTGTTCTGTTGTGTTGTATTTTACTACATTTTGTCTATCCATTTGTTGACTCGTTAAAGGGATACATCTCTTTGCTTTCAGGTGTCCTTAACGTGTCAAGTTTGCTTTTTGCCCGTGATTTCTTTGCTTCTCAATTTGTTGCATTTTTATGCAGTGTTCATTTCTTGCTACTTGATTTATTATACATTCTTTTTTTATTTCCCCTATATCTTTTTTATTATTCACTTTTTGATACCTTGTTCTTTGTTCCTTTTAACCTGTATTTTAGAAACCTTTCTTTTTCACTCTTTTTTCTTTCGTTTTGTTTTAAATGTCTCTTTTTCTTTTTCATTCTCTTTACTTTGATATATATATCTGTGTGATATCTTATTTATAAGTTGTACGTTTCAATATTTTTCTACTACATACTTTTGACTGAAAGGACTGTAGCTGTATTAATTAATCGACGTGCAAATAAATGCACATTTTAGTACAGGCCTAATGATATATGGGTCAACATTAAAAACAGCTGGAGATCGGTGAAAAACACCCACCCGGCTTATGAACCATAAGAAAAATACGTTGTATCTTATAATTTGAATTAATATAATCCAACGTCTTCATTATGGCTGCATTTCAACCAAAATTATCAATTGGTTTCTTCGATTTACAAATTCACCAAGCTTGAAGAGTGTCATGAATGGACATTCACTATCAACCTGTCATGCTGAAGATCAGCAAATGATGCGACAACAACAACAACAACCACAGAATTTCAATCATGGATCAAAAGAGTTTGAAACAATTTGACAATTCTTCCATTGGAGCTCATCTATATAGTTTCTGCATACCAAACACGAAGATAGAATCATGGTTCATATTTTTGAAATCTGATGAATTATTAACGAGAGCTTTTTATCTACTATTACAACGAGTCAATGCGAGGTTTGATGATGACCATATTACTCTTGAAAGCTGCGTGATGACCAATTTTATGAAATTCAATGAAATAAGCAAAGGAATGATAGACCCGTTTGTTGATTTTTTGCTTGAATGCCTTGGTGGTGAAGATTCCCTATTCTATCAGTCCGGAGTATATGACGACAGGTAAGTCAGGAATCGATTCTGGATGTTAACCCCAAAATTGGGATTACATTCTTTGGTAATACGATTAGAGAATGACTCACGTAGAATAGTTTCAATGAATGTTACTGGTTCTGATGAAAAGGATAACGCTGATATCGTTGATTTGCATGGCTTTGATATTGATACTATATCTGTTGCTTGTCGTGCAAACCAATTTTTTATTGATGAAGGAACAGGCATCCTTGAAGAAATCTGCGATACATTTCACAATGACCATAATTTTAGCCTCAGAATAGAAGACTTAAATATAAGCTATCCAAATTGTCCATCTGCCAAAGTGGCTGAAATCTTGATCGAAACAAAAAAGAAGTATCCGTTGTTGAATATCAAAACCAAATGCTCTGAATATTATTCCTGGGATTACCATGCGGAAATTTTTCGAGCTCACAAAAAATCTTACATTTCCCCCTCATTCGACTCTGAAAAACTTGGAGCTTCGTACGGTCGAAGTTTCTACAAATATTGACTTACGTGCGTTAAGAAATTTGAAATTCTTCTCCATTAGTGGTATAGACCTCCCGCATTTGGACAGAGTCCCAATTAGTTTAGAGAAACTGGAAATCCATTGATCAACCATGCATCACTTGAACTTACCAAAGAATTTGAAAGTATTAATTATTGACAGCACCTCTTACACGAAAACACCATTTCCATCAGTTACAAATTGGTGCCAGTTGGAAACTCTTACTAAGGTTGTTGCAAAGAATTTTCGGTATGATGACTGTACTGATCTATTTTACAATTTACTTGACACAATTGATGATTTTGAGTTCCAGATCATGGATGCTTTTAAAATATATACAATGGTTTAGAGATTCCAGAGATGTCGACCGGCATTCATTCATTTAAATTCAATTGTGTTTCTACTATCCGAAATTTGCATTTAACTCTCAATTGCGGAAGTTTATCTTTATCAACAATTCCTGATAGCGTCCGTTTTCTTGAAGTGCTTTTTGCTTTCCCTTTGAGAACGTCCAGGAGTCTTTGTTATTTGAGTATTAGTATGTGCCGACTTTCATCACACAATCTACCAATTGGTATGCAGTGCCATAATGCAGGCATAATAAGTCATTCATAAAGCCAGACACCAGTTTAATTCATTTACATTTTTCCGATTGTTAATCTTTCATTTATGATCCATCATATATTAGGCTTGAACACCACACGATGAACTAAACACCAGTATCAACTGGGCTTGTACTTCAACAACAACAATCACAACCACAGCCACAGCCACAGAATTACAAGCATGGATCAAAAGAATTTGAATTTATTTTAGCAAGTCTTCCATCAGAACTAGTCCCACTGGTATACAGTTTCTGTTTTCCCAGTACAAAGATAGATTTATGGCTCAAATTTCTGGAAACTGACAAGTGATTAGCCACAGCGTTCCGGTTGTTGTTGCAAAGAGTCAATCTGGTGGAGCCTTTTACTCTTCTCGAAGGCTAATGAGATGACAAATTTCAATGACTTCAACAAAATAAGTTGTGGGAATTTGAAGTTGTTTTTCGACTTTCTGCTTGATTGTGTTGGTGGTGAAAGATCTCTTTTCTATAAGTCCGGGTTATATGACCATCTCATTTTTGACCGATCTGGGGCGTATACTCAAACATTGGTATGCTATTCCTTGGTACTACGTTTGCATTAGGACTCAATCATGAATGTTTTAATGGTTACGGGAGTTTCCAGTTTGCCCTCTGGGTGTCCCACTGTTGTTTTTTAATGGTTTTGAAATTGGCATGCATGGTTACATATTGGAAATGAAAAGAACACAAATAAAGACTCTCTAAAAAACATTTGTGATACATTTCACAATGGTCACACATCCAATCTGATGATAGCGGGCTTGATTAACCCATCCAAACAAATAATTGATGTTTTAGTTGAAGCAAAAGATAAGCACCCATCGTTGAATATTATGTTAAAGTGCTGTGAATCATCAGTGTCTTGGAATGGTCACACAAAATTTCTTGAACGCACAGACCATCGTTCTATGATCACCGGCTATGAAGTTCGAAGAGCCGGATATTCCATTTTTTCCTAATTTGACTAGTATGGCAATACTGTATGAAAGAGAAATTCATCAGAAAACCCTTGAATTTTCTCCTCATACTGAATTAGAGAAGCTAGACATTCATCTCGATGCACCATGCCACGGTTATCTTGATATTGACTTGCACAAATTCACAAATTTGAAAAGTTTCCCGCTGATAACAAATTGGGATGAGATGAAAACTTTGACAAAAATGGTTGTTAAGAATTTTTATTATGCTGATTGCACAGATCTATTTACAAATTTGCCAGACTCTGTGGATGATTTTGAATTCAAGATTTTCGAAAATAAAAGTAGGCCATGTTGGACATTCGAGTGCCCCCCCCGGTTTTTACCCATTCAATTTCAATTGTGCTTCTACAGTTCGAACATTACGTTTTGCTATTGATCCTGATGAGTTTTTTTTTGTTAGCTATTCCTGATAGTGTTCGTTTTTTCGAAATAAAGTTTAAGTTTTTCATGAAGAATCATTCATCACCAATGACAATTTGTGTGTTAACCTATGCCAACTTCCAGTACAAAATCTACCGATACGACAGAGAGTGAGAGCGATGGTGGCATTATAAGACATTTGTATGACCCAGAATCCAACGATATGGATGTTCTTGATTTGACATGTTTAAATTTTTATCGGTTTTCATCAATTTCAATATTTGATGCCGCTCGTCCTCCTCACTTGACTATTATCAAACTGGGTGACGTATCAATTTCGTTAGATGAATTTTCTATAGGTTGCTTGGGCACCTTGACTGATCATATCAGAATTGAAGTTCCCTTTATAACAGGGAATATGCGGAGCTGTGGGTTGACAAAGTATTATAAGGCAATTAAAATGCTTTTGAGTGAACCTCAGCGGAAACGAGCTAAACATTAATAATGTATATTTAATTTTATACTGTCTATAGATACAACAAACTTAATGAATCATGTTCAATGCTCAATTTCAAATTGCTGATTCTGACTCTTGAGTTCTGAGTTCTGAGTTCTGAGGCACGGGCGACCTCATGCAAAATTGAAAAATTAAAATTTCATTATCAATTTTCACTCTTAAGACTCACTGATTTAGCCGCATATATACTTCGACTTTGTGTTTAAGAAATATTTCTAGTTCGAATTTGATGATCGTGAAATACACTGTCCACCGACCCTCCTGACATGCAGCAACAAGCACAGAAACATCCACAAAAATTCAATCATGGGTCAAAAGACTTTGAAACAATATTGGCAAGTCTTCCATTGGAGCTCATCCCATTGATTTATAGCTTCTGCTTACCAAAAACAAAGGTAGATTCATGGTTGAGATTTGTGGAATCTGATGAATTATTAACGAGAGCCTTTTATTTGTTATTACAACGTGTCAATGTGAGGTTTGTTGATTATCATGATAGTATTACTCTTGAAAGCTACGAGATGACAAATTTTATGAAATTCAATGAGATAAGTGATGGGATGAAATGCTTGTTTGTTGAATTTCTGGTTCGATGCATTGGTGATGGAGCTTTCAGGTTTAAAAGGTCTGGATTATATCGCCATATTACTTCCGGGAAAATTGGTATGTTAACTCCAACATTAAGTTTTCATTCCTTGGTGATCCGATTAGAGCACGACTCATTTAGAATAGTTTCAATGGAAGTTACCGGAGAGGATGAAATAGATAACGTCTCTGATCTTGTTGACTTGTTTATGGCATTGATATCGACACCATATCAATCAGTTGTCTTGGAGACCAAGATATCATTGATGAATAAATTCTCGAACAAATATGTGTTACATTTCCTTATGCTCATAATTCCAATCCCAGAATAGATGACTTAGATTGTCCATCTGTACAACTAGCAGAAATTTTGATCAAAACAAAAGAGAAGGATCCGTTGTTGAATATAAAGACCGTTTGTTCTGAAAAATCAACTTGGGATGAACGTGCTGAATTTTTCGAACTTGCAAAAAATCAATCAATCATCAGTAGCTATGAGCCATGGGAAACAGCTAATAGAAAACCAGGTCTTCCATTTCCTTCAGATTTGACAAGCCTATTTATACATTCTGTAGTTGGGAATCCTCATTCAATAAGTTTTACTTTCCCTCCTCATGCGAAACTAAAAAAACTTAGAGTTTCACAAGTATGGATGGGATGGAATATCTTTTGAACTTGACTTACGTGCTTTCGAGAATTTGGAATCCCTTTTCATTAGCTCTTATGAAGACATTCCACTTCTAGACAAATTACCAAATAGTTTAAAGAAACTCGGACTCCATGGACCAATTAGAGGACCTTTTAACTTGCCAACGAATTTGGAAGTATTTATTATTAACGGCATCCCTTACAGAGAAACATCATTCCCATTAATTACAAACTGGTGCCAATTGGAAAGTCTTGCGAAGGTTGTTGCAAAGTATTTTCAATATGTTGATTGCACTGAACTCTTTTCCAATTTGCCTGACACGGTTGATGAATTTGATTACCACCTTTGGGATGTTGATGCATGGTTTGGTCTTGAGCAGAAGGTTTCAAACATACATTTGGCCCATGATTTTTCATTCAACTTCAATTCTGCTTCTAATATCCAACATTTGCGTTTAATCCTCAATTCCGGATCAAGTTTAGATTTATCAACCATTCCTGATAGCGTTCGTTTCCTTGAAGTGGTTTTTGCCTTTCCTTTTGAGACATTCTGATCAACTTGGGTATTTGAGAGTTAGTTTGTGTCGACTTTCAACATACAACATACCAATTGGCAAGCAAAGTGATAATTCAGGCATTATTAGCCATTCATCTCAATAAAAGAGGAGACCACCATGGGAGGTAAACTCACTGTTATCAAACTAAGCAACATGTCAAGTACTTTGAAAGGTTTCACATTAGAAGTGAATCGTCATGCTAGTTGGATTGACAAAATGTTCAAGATTGAAGTGCCATATAGCCTATGGATATTAGTTAGAGATTATAAGAGAGTAAGCTTTACTGAGCCATTGAGAACTAGTGATAGACAGGACTCGCGTGCATGAACCATGATCGATCGATCTAGAAAATTTAGAATTTAATAAGATGAGCGAATTCAATCTCTCTCTCTCTCTCTCTCTGTCTCTCTATATGACTATATGCTTGCTAAAAAACCCGGTGTTTTGACTTCTACATTGGTATTCAGTTGTGTGGTGATACGGTCGAAGCACGACTCATTTAAGATAATTTCAATGGCACTGAAGGACAGGGAACTATATCATATTCGTATAACAGAAATGATACAGACAGAACAGACGAGGAAGGGTTTTGGGAAATTTGTGATCTATTCCACACTGGCCATACCACCAATCTTAAGATCTCGCAATTGGGCAATTCATCCATAATGTTTGTTGATTTTCTGATTGAAGCAAAAAATAGGTTTCCTTTGTTGAATATCAAGGTTGATTTTTTTGAATCAACGCTGATACATTGGGATGATCACGCTGCCGTTTTCCAACGTAAAGAATGTTATTCAATGCTCAAAAGATATGAGACAACAGAAACAAGTCATATAGAGCCAGACCTTCCATTTTCCCCCCACTTAACCCGGTTGTGTATACACTTTGATTTGGAACACTTTGATTGGGAAATTTATCAGCCAACACTTGCATTCTCCCCACATTCTAAACTAGAGACTTTGATCCTTGATTGTTCTTACAGACCAATGGATAACCCACCAGATCTCGACTTCCTTGGACTCACTAATTTGAAAAGTTTAGAAGTCAGAGCTTACGCCGGCATATCATTGAACAACCTTCCGAACAGTTTAGAGAAACTCGAACTCACCAAATTGAGAAATATTACTCTTTTAATTTGCCCAAAAATCTGAAATTCTTGAGTAAAGAGTCTACTTCCTTTGACGAGAAGCCTCCGTCAATCAAGAACTGGGGTGAACTAGAAAATCTTACAAGGGTTGTTCTGAAGAGTGCTCAATATGTTGACTGTGCTGATGTATTTGAAAATTTGCCAGACACTGTGGATGATTTTGATTTTCAAGTTCACGTTTTTTATCCGACAATGGCAGATACTCTACCCGATATAACCAAATTCCATGTTTTTGACTTTAATTATGCTTCCACTATCCGAAAATTGCACTAATACCTCAATTCTGGAAAGTTATCACTATCAACAATTCCTGATAGTGTCTGCATTCTTGATGTTGATTTTTTCTTCTTTTTTTTTTCTTTTACAAGAGCAGGATAAAAGTTTATTTGACTGTTCATCTGTGCCAGATTCCGATACAAAATTTGGAGTTTCGCAAGAGAGAAGTTGATGGTGGCATGATGAATCATTTCTTTGACCTTGAAACTGATGAACCAGCTATTCTTGATTTGAGATATCCGAATTTTGAACGTTTTTCATCAATCTCAATAAAAGAGAAGACGTTAGGGTTAGTTTGCACCCTCATCAAACTGGATAATGTTTCAAGTACTTTGAATGAATTTATACTAGACGCTTCATCAAATAAACCAGTCACCAACATATACCATAGTTTCAAAATTGAAGTTCCATTTATCACTAAAAATATGAGAAGCTGCAGATTGACGGAATACTGTAGTATTATCACGACACATTTAGGCAATCATCATCCAAGGCCCAAACGACCAAAATTTTCCATTGCCTAAAATCTTAGTCTGGCAGGTAGACCTAGTGGTATCATATTTATAGATAGCTAGCTAATTTAACAAAGTCACTGTGTATATATGTGAAAATAAGGCATCGGCTTATTCGGTTGTCGGTTATTTTAGCATATGTTCGCGTTCTCGAACTTTCCCGCACCCTATGTTCCTATTCAAGTTACTTCTAGTGTTTTCCATAGAATGTTTTCTGGGTATTTCTATACCTGTCTTTTGTTTACACTTTGGATACCATTTTGTATATTTTGCATTATTTATTTGTCAGAGTTTAGGGTTATTTAAACCCATTCCTTTTTCCTGTTTTTTACTTGTTTTTACTTACTCGATCTCTTTATCGATACTAGAGAGAGATAGTGAGACTTTCATATAGTATTTTATAGCCACATAGTTCAATACAAGTTTTCCACTGATAATACATTTCCACACAAATACAGTTCATTATATACAACACCACTCGATACGTTAAGCCACTTATTCTCACAATATAGAACTAATTTTAAGCAGTATCTTTGAAAAAATTTTATTCGATGCATATCGCCTAAGTAGACCATACATGTGTTGTTCCAAAAACTGGCAGGTATATATTCTGAAAAAGCGCTTAGATAAACTTTAATGGACCACAAATTTTTGGAGTAAATTACATGGGCTTCTTGAAGCTCACACTTATACATAGTTTGGCAATTACTAGCTAGAATCTTGAGTGAATTCAATTTACACCGTGAAACCTTACATTAGGTTCGTACCAATATATACTCGAGCTTGACAATTTACAAGAAGCCGATTTCACAAACTCTACGTAAGTAACTAGCTTTTAACCAACTGCAACATTCTTATAGGTTATAACGCTGGTTCTTCGAAATTAAACGATATCAAATGATGAAATCCAGCTAGCTTGCACTGAAGTGACATAATCTCAATCTCTCTGACTGATCAGTGATCACTGATGACACGATGGGCACAGGGCCAGACTGGACAAAAAAGATTTTTCGTGAACCTTTCTTATGGGATAGATCAGAAGGAGCTCGTTTACACAAGTTTAGCTCATTCAAATTTCAATCATTCAACGATTTTTCACATATTAAGATTGAACACCATATGGTAAACGAAATTCCAGTATCAAGCGGTCTTGAACTCCAGCGACATTAACCACAACCACAACCACAACTACAGAACTACAAGCATGGATTAAAAGAATTCAAATCAATTTTAGCAAGCCTTCCATCAGAACTATTCCCACTGGTATACAGTTTTTGTTTGCCCAAGGGTTCAAATTTCTGGAAATTGACGAGTTAGTAGCCAAAGCATTTCAGTTGTTGTTGCAAAGAGTCAATCTGGTGCAGCTTTTCACTCTCGAAGGCTAATGAGATGACAAATTTCAATGACTTCAACAAAATAAGTTATGAGAATATGAACTTGTTAGTTGACTTTCTGCTTGATTGTGTTGGTGGTGAAAGTTCTCTTTTCTATACGTCCGGGTTATATGACCATTTCCTTTCTAAGACATCTAGTCCATATACTCAAACATTGGTGTGCTATTCATTTGTGCTACGTTTGCATCAGAACTCAATTAAGATTGTTTCAATAGGCTTAGATGTTCCAGAGGAGAGATATCGTGAGCCTGCTACTTTTAATCTTGATGGCTTTGAAATTGAGACTATTACATACTTTTGGCGTGAAAATTCTATGAATGAAGACAATCTTAGAACCATTTGTGATACGTTTAACAATGGGTGCACCTCTAATCTCAACATAGAAGAATTGAACAATCCATCCAATCAAACAGTTGATTTTTTAGTTGAAGCAAAAGATAAGTATCCATTGTTGAATATTATGGTTATTGTTCTTAGAATGGTCGCACAGAATTTCTCCAACGCACAGAGAACCGTTCTATGATCACTGACTATACGTTGATCAGACAAAAGTTTGAAGAGACAGATCTTGCAATTTTTTCTAATTTGAATAGTATGTGTTTATACTATCAGGGGATAATTTCTCAGAATAGCCTTGTATTTGCGCCTCATGCTAAATTGAAGAAGTTAGGCATCTCTATACTAGGAAACAATTGTCCTGACCCTCTTCTTGACTTATATCAACTCATTAGTTTGAAAAGTTTTCTATTCAGTGAAAGTGAATATCAATTTTCAGTGAAAAACCTTCCAAAAAGCTTGGAGAGACTCGAACTCAAGTCCACTAAAACAAATGGCCGCTCCTTTAGCTTGCCATCAAATTTGAAAGCTCTGTTAGTGGATGCTACAACCCCAGGACAAAGTTTCCCGCTGATAACAAATTGGGAAGAGATGAAAACTTTGACAAAAGTGGCTGTTAAGAATTTTTGTTATGCTGATTGCACAGATCTATTTACAAATTTGCCGGACTCTGTGGATGATTTTGAATTCGAGATTTTTGAAAATAAAATGCTGCCATTTTGGACATTCAAGTGCCCCCAGTTTTTATCCGTTTAAGTTCAACTGTGCTTCCACAATTTAAAGATTACGTTTTTCTCTAGATCCCGGGGACCTGAACTTATCATCCATCCCCAATAGTGTCTGTTTTATTGAAATCATTATCAATTTTTTAGTCAAGCATCACCTAACACCCGAGGTCTACTACAGAATAAATGTGAAGTTAATTCAATTTCCACTACAAAATCTATCGATTGACCAGAGATCGGACAGTGCTGGCACTATCAAGCATTCTTTTGACCCAGAAACCGATGATCCGGCTGTTCTTGATTTGACATCTTTCAATTTTAATCGGTTTCAATCGATCTCAATATTCGATTACTCTCCAAATTCGCATTTCACTATTATCAAATTGAGAGATGTATCAAGTGCGTTAAATGAATTTTCAATAGGTTCTTGTTTGCTGCCGAAAAAGAAAGTCAGTGTTCGAGTTTCCTTTATAACGAAGAGTATGAGGAGTTGTGGGTCAACAAAGTATGAAGAGGTCATCAAAACGCTTTCAAGTGAACCTCGTTGAAAAAGCGCTAAGCGTTGAGCATCATCAAAAATAACGTATGCCAGAAATATATATCTCTGAATTTAATGAATCTTCAATATATATATGAATATAGTAAATCCATTCACAATCCACAAATATTGATTAAATACATACAAATTTCAAGTGATTCAGCTGTATTATGCATCCCAAGCTGGCCTAATTCAGCGTACAGTACAGACCTGGTCTGCTCAACTTAATCATCGATTTTAAAAGATCTTTTCAAATTTGAGCTGTGCCATGGTTGATAATCCACTGTTTATAGAACATCTTGAACACCAGCAACAATCACAACAACACACACAGAGATACAATCATGGATCAAAAGAGTTTAAAACAATTTTGGCAAGTATTCCTTCCATTGGAGCTCATTCCACTTATCTATAGCTTCTGTTTGTCTAACACAAAGATAGATTCATGGATCATACTTTTGGAAATTGATGAATTGTTAGCTAGTGCGTTTCGTTTATTGTTACAACGAGTCAATCTGATCTTCAATGAGAATATCATTCTTGAGAGTTATGAGACGACCGACTTTAAAGAGTTCAATAGAGCAGAGATGTATTCATCGATTTTTTGCTTGATTATCTTGATGGTGAAGATTCTCTTTTCTACAAATCCGGATTATATGATCATGTGTCCTTCAACGAAGAACTACCATTAAGTCCAACGTTAAAATTTCATTCTTTGAAGTTACGGTTGGTTAACGGCTCAGTCAAGATCGTCTGCATGTGAGTTGAGACTGAAAATTATGATGATGATGATGATGATGATGATTATCAAGGTTGAATGTTGGAATGGGGTTTGGGATCATGACGACGTCTCTATGGTCACAGATTACTCCTCCTCAAATGAATATGACCAAGTGCTATTTTCCCCGTTTTTCCCTAATTTGGAGAGCATACATATAAGAATAAAACCACATTGTTTACAGAAAACTTTAGAGTCTCGTTGTCCTCATCATAAATTGAAGAATCTAACTATCGAAACGTTTTTTTCAGCTAACGATCATCCTGATAAAAGCTTGTTTGCATTCATCAATCTGCAAAGCCTTTCCATTACTATGAGTGGCGATCCACTGACATTGAACAAACTTCCCAACAATTTGGAAAATCTGAAACTTACTGGATCAACAGGTTGCTCCTTGAAGTTGTCAATGAACCTGAAAGCCTTGAATGTGTCGGCTTCGTCCACAGAAGAAAAATTTCCATCAATACAAAACTGGGGTCAGATATCAACTCTTACTAAAGTGTTTGTAAGTGGCCTTTGGCATGTTGATTGTGCTGATCTATTCACAGATTTGCCAGATACCGTGGATAATCTTATGATTGATGTTGGTGATTATAGGGAGCCACAACCAGCAGAGACTTCCTGTTTCCATTCATTCAATTTCAATTCTTCTTCTACAATCCGTAGACTACGTTTGTGTCAAAATCCCGGAGAGATATCTCTATCTACAATTCCTGCTAGTGTTCATTTCCTTGATTTTTTCTTTTTTCTCCAGGATAACACAGATTGTTATTTGTGTGTCAATTTATGCAAACTTCCAATACAGAGGTTGTCGTCTGCAATACGTGGTGGAAATTTTGGCTCCATCAATTACACATTTGAAATAGATGTAGGAAGAACTATTCTCGATTTGACATCCATGAATTTTGATCGTTTTTCATCAATATCAATAGAAAGAGGTTTAGAGATTTGGGGAATCACGGTTGTCAAATTGAATAATGTTTCTAGTATTTTGGATGAACTTTCTCTAGAAGTTTTCTCGGACGATGATTACAACTTGGAGGAGATGTTTGAAAATCATGTTCCGTTTGTCACAAGGAATATGAGAAGTTGTGGATTATCAAAATACGATAAGGTTACTAAAGAGCTTTTGAGCTAGCATCGGCGAAAACGAACCAAACATTGAAAATATTGAATTTAAGTCCGGACTCGGGTCAGCTATATATAGTCTAACGTGTTAATTTTACAATGCAACGAATATACCGAATTACAATTATAATTGGTGTGTAGTAAATTCACTTTACTTCTCATTGTCCTCCTCTTGAGTTTTCAGGCGACACCATTTGAAAACCGAGAGGTGCGGCGCTGTAATCGACTTTCAGTCACCGATGAAATCTTATTTCCTTTTGTTTGGATTTTATTCGGAGCCACTGTATATACAAAAGCAAAAGGTTCGATAGCTATAAGTTAAAAAATGATTCCTCCCCATTTCCCTCTATTGTATTTCCTCTTTTTCCTGTTTTTGAATCAAAAAACCCATTACCCGCTGCACCCCTTATATTCAAACACAAAAACTTACAACAATGTTTTCCACTGTCTCTTCCTTTGTCCCACAATCCAACTTTAGCAATGCTTTGAAGTGTCTGGCTAAGACTGCTGACTGGTTCAACGAGAAGTTGGTTTCTCTTGTTGAAGGTGAAGAAGTTCAATCCAATGACGGTTCTTTTGTCGAAGAAGTTGTTGAAAAGGTGTCCGATTATGATGCCATCGATAATAATGATCCTGAAAGAGATGTTGAATTCACCAATCAATGTATCATTCCAGTTGTCAAAGTTGCTACCATCACCACACAAGATGTTTGTTACCATGCACCAAAAATCTCAGTGCCGCTCCAATACTTGGCTCCAATAATTGCTCCAAACACCACCACCACTATGACCACCACACCAATCAGTGACTTAAGCAATGTCGGTTATTCAGGAGCTGTTGATGCCATTGAGGATGACTTGGATCTAGATTCAGATTGCTGCTCCATCTTGTCCATCTGTTCCGAGGTTGAGTTGAACTTTGAACCACTGTCTGATGAATCTGACATTCTCTCAACCTTAGAGCTGTCATTCACTTACGCTGGAAATGATGAAGGTTTTGACTCCATCTTATTCACCAGCTGCTTTAAACTCACCCCATCACCATCTTACCTTCCTGATGAGTTAGACTTTGATGTGTTCTCTGATATCGACTCTGTGTTGTCTTTTGATGCCGACAATGAATTGAGTCTTTCCACTGGTTCTTACCCCTCCATTGATCCTTTGAGCTGCCAGTGTGATGAAGATAACAATTATGCAACTGATGAATTGCAAACATCCATTGAAGACCAATTTAATTATTCTGTGATATCATTAGATATGCCAAGTGCCATTGAAAACACCATCACCGAAAACATATCCAGCAACACTAGCAACATTAACTATTCCAACAGTCACATAACTAACAATGTTAACAAAGACAAGCTAGTTCACACTAACAGTCCCAAGAAAGTTGATTGGCTTCCAATAGAGAAGACCATAGAACCAGCCTCTGTACACTCCAGTTTTTCTCATTCCAAGGAGTTGAATAAAGATATCCAGTAGTATTACCCAACCAACCATCACAAAAAAACACACAACATTACCACTGCCGCTTTTAAAAGAGTTAAGCAACCACCACTTACTCAGTTATATCCTCCACCATTTGCTTTGCCAGCTGAACATGCTCCACATTTGAGACAGGTTTGGAATTGCCTCTGATTTCATGAGGTCCTGTTGAGCTTCACTGGTTGTTTCAAGTATTTGTTTTGCCGTTTGTTCCCCTTTTCCCTTTTGGATTTCCGGCTTGGAGTTGAAGTAGGTTCAGTGATGTTCCCTTTGCTTGAGTTGATGTTGCTAAATGATTAGGATCAATATTATGATCCTGTTGGTTGGATCTAAGCATTTCAAGTTCGAATTTGTTCCTGTTGGATTCTGTTTGTTGACTGGTTATCTGTCTGTTTGGCCGTTGCCTCTTTTCTCTGTTGTTGCTGTCGGTTGATGAAGTTTGGCTATCAATGTCACTTGACTTTTCTCGTTTTGGTCCGAAAGGGTTTTGCTTTCAATCATCTTTAGTATATTGGTGTCTTTATCTGTTTCAGATCAATCCTTGATGGAGGTGTATAGTTATATGGTGTGTCATTTTCTCTTTCCCTTTTTTTTGGAGCTGGTTATTTCAAGTTTGTTTGGACTTGTCGTTGTGGAATCTTTCTGTTGGTTTCAAGCATCTTGCAAGTGTGTGTGGTTATTGTCATTACTGACACAAAGCACTCTATTTTTGGTTTCTTTGGGACATGGGCTTACGTTGGTCTTATCATAACATAGTTGTTTCTCAGCTTTGTGTGTTGAGTATCTTCTCAGTTAACTCTCTCTGACTCTCACTCAGCCTTTTGGATTTTTCCCTGCTGTTGGTTTTCGGTTTTTTACGCGAGGTCCACTTCTTCTCGATCTCGATTCTCCCTTGTGTAGTCTTCTACCATCTTTACAGTCTTAACGATTCACAGTTCCCATACCCTTACTTTGGACCCATTCATTGGTTCAATTCCCCCTTTACGGTTTTTGCTTTTTTTTGAAAGTCTTGCTTCCCTAGTTCCAGCTGATATTGTTCTTTTATTCGGTCTTGTTGAAATAATAACAAACTTTTGCATGAGCTGTTAAGTTGACGGTTACTGTCTTAATTTTTCTTTGATTTGATTTTACTTTTTCTTGTTGATTTTATGCATCTATTTTTTCATTAAAAACCCCATAATTCAATTGTCCCATTTTTTAGAATTGATCACAGTAGTTGTAGTCAGAATTGTAAATCGAATGCCAGATTTTAATTAGACAAACACCAGCCAAATGTGATTGGCCGATGATCAGGGGACAGGCCGCCGACAGGACAACGTTTTGGAAGTTGGAATTTCACCACCAAACAGTTACATTGCCCACCACATTAAACCACATATATGCCACAATTTAACAACTATATTTTCAGCAGGATTCAATATCAAAAAAACATTCACAGTTTTACATATTATAACAACAGAAACAGCTGCTTTAGCGGTGTACATATGATATACACGCCCAGCAGTTTACAGATATAAACATTTGATTATAAGACACGCAACTTTATTTTATAAAAGTGGAAAGATATATGATACACACAACTAAGAAACTAATGACAAGAAAAATTATTATAAAAAAGAGCGAATTCGATAAAGAAAAATCAAAAAAAATCAAAAGAAAAATGGTACATGGAATTTATAAATATGCAAATGAAAAAATGGGAATGATAGATGCATCGAATGAACTCATAAATTCAGTTTTGAAATGAATATAATTACAAAGGATGTTCACTCATCAATTCAAGAAGCCCTTACAACCAACAGCACCACATAAGCACGGAATTCTTTCAGCATTGTTGGTCTCTCTCTCGAACTTGTAGTCGTAGGTCAATTCCTCATTAGCAGCAATATCCCTCAAAGCGTAAATAACAATTCTTTTCTTTCCTTCAACTTTGATAATCTTAGCAGTACATGAGGGAACGCAACAATGATTAATAAATCTAGCAATACCACCTTTTTTGGAGGCGTCGATAACCGTGTTTTCGTCAATTCTAAACAAATAAGATGAACCAATACCCGACTTCAAATATCGTTTTTCACGAACTTCAGCAACAGCTTGACGTATACGTTCACCAACATATTCAATAATCATCTCTTTAGCAGCAATAGGCTCCAATGCATACAAACCCCAGTTGTGAATTGCAGATCTGGCAAATTGAACAGGCTTCTTTCTTTTCGTAAGTTGGTTTAAGTTCAAAATATCTGTTTCTGAACCTAGAGCTTGTTTCTGGGCAGATATATCAGCCGCATATCTTCTATTGTTAGCACGGTTGACTCTTGAACTTTGGATGTTGTTGAGTTGTGTTTCATGATCATCTTCAGTTTGCACAGTATTCAATGGCTGGTGAAGTCTTCTACGATGTGGTAGATATTCAACCTTCAGCTTATCTGGAATCTTATGGTAACCTTCAGTTCTGAAACATCCACTAACATTCTGGAGACTCTTGTTGTTTTTCACCTCTTCTTCAAATGCAGATTTCTCCTGATCGTAAGGTTCAGCAGCATCCTCAATGGCCCGTTGTTCAATTTGTGCTTTATCGTCATTTTGTTTCCAGGCCCAGTAAGCAACATCCTTAATCACAGTATCATCGGATTGCATATCTTTGAATGCCAGCTTGGCAAACTCGAAATCTTCATCATCTTTGATCAAGTTCTGTAAGCTCACCAAATCAAATTCCATTGAATCATAATCATCTTGATAAACTGGACCTGGCGGCTCAGTGCTTGGTCTATAAATTTCTTCGATACTCTCAAAGTTACCAGCATACAAAAATTCATCGATAGAATCATCTTCTGGTGCTTCAGGTTCTGGTTCAGGCACCGGTAGTTCAACAGAAGGTTCGACATCTGGCACTGGTTCTGGCAACTGTGGTTCGGGTTCAGCTGTTTTAAGTGATGCTGCCTTCTTCTTAGGCTTCTTCTTTGGCTTTGGTTTAGGTTTGACAACAGTCTTTGCTTTTTCAACTTTCTTTTCTTTGTCCTCAATTTGCTTTTCAGCTCTTGCACTGGTCTGGCCATCTTTGGGAGTAAACTCTTCAGGTGTCGTAGGTTGAGAAACACTAGCAGGCTTGGATGTGGTTTCTTCGTCAGAGGACTCTTCCATAAGTTGTTTCAAATCAACTATCTTTCTTCTCTTTATCACCTTCTGAGCCTTCTGTTCATCTTCGTCTTCCTCTGCGGCTGCGGCATCTAGCAAACGTTTCTTAATAGAAGATGTATGGTCAGCATCACTTTCCTCCTTTTCTTCATCGGATGACTCAGATTCAGAGTCAGATTCGTCTTCATCTTCATCCTCTTCTTCACCCTCTTCTTCACTATGTTCATTGGAAAAATTCAAAGCACGGGACATCGGAACAATATTCAGTTTATTCTTGTAACCAGGTTTGTGTTTATTCAATTCTTGTAATGCCTTACTTGGCTTTCTTCTAAATGATGACATTGGGACCTTTGCGGACTCATGATGAACTTTCACAGGACTAATACCAACAAGCAGATTTTGACCTTGTTTAGCACGATCGCTGGCTTCATCTTTTGCTTTCCTCTTAGCCAATTTCTCTTCTTCTTCCTTCTTCTTTTCCTCTTGTTCTTTCTCGTATTTTTCAGCCAGTGCCTTGTATCTATCATCATTCAAGCACTCTAGAAGCTTAGGTCCAATAACTTTCTCTCTTAGATCTTTCAGCAGGTAGTTGTGTAATTCTTTTGTCAATATAACCTTTGCTTGACCAACAATACCAATCTTATCCTCAATACCAGTTTGGGACATCAATTCATCAGGAACATAAAATGTCATATAGACTCTGTACTTGGAGAAACTTCTTCCATCTTCAACATCATAGCATCTTTGTGCATCAGCAAGGTTCTTGAATAAAATGAAGAACCCTATATCCATTGAAACCAAAATTCTCGTGAAATTGTAATTTTTAAGAAACCAGCGAACATTTTCGACATTGATGTTTCGGGTACTAAGATATTTATCGGGGATCAGAATGAATGGGTTGTTGCCGATAATACCAACCAAATCCGGTGGTATCTTACACTTTGATGCTGGAACGACGTGTAAATCATGACTATTCAATCTGACTGTTGGTATATTCTCTTTAGGTCCCAGGATTTCAGGGAGTAATGGCATACCATTAGCAACTTGAGGGGGCGGAGGAGGAGGTGGAGAGGATGTAAAACGTCTTTTCTGCTTTTTATAAGCCCTTAGTTCAGCAACCCTTTTTCTTTCTTCTTCAACGGCTGCCATCTTTCGTCTTTCCTCTCGTCTTTCTTCTTCTTTTCTCTCTCCTTCTTTCTTCATTTCCAAGATCTTATTCAAAATTCCATCATACAAGTCATTGTCTGTATTCAAACCACAACTTGCTATATGTGATCCTATACTCAATTTCTTATGGGTTTCAGAGACAGCTTTCAAAGCACACTTATGAGCTGGTTCAATCTCACCATCGAACTTCAATAAACACATTCCTAATGGGACAGCAGTGTTTGGATCATCAACCATTTTCAATGATTTGATGGCACCAAAGACAGCATAATGATTCTTGATGGACATCGCACTGGTAGTAGGGGAGATATTCCAAATGACAATTTCCGCTGATGGTTCAGGTCCCAGTGAATACTTATCATATTTGTACTTGATTGGATAATAACCTGATGATGGTTTTCTGTATGATCTGCTCATTGCTTTTTCGAAATGGGGATTTGACGACTCTCTTGGGTCTTTAACTGGCTTTTGACTTATTCTGATGGCTTCATAAATTGGCCGAGAACCTTTAGCCGGATCTTTTTTCATTTCGGGATCATATGAGATCTTAGATGTTTTGATTGGTTTTGCTGTGTTTCGGTACTGTTTGACCTTGCGTAAACTATGATTCTGTTCTTCAAATAAAGTATAGTCATACTTTTTCTCAATATGTCTGGGTAACAGTGTATCAACTGAAGATCGGCTAACTGGTGTCAATAATGATTGTGAAGCAATGGAAATTTCAGTTGGAGTGTTGGGAGGCCGAATAGATTTGGTGTCTCTTATAAGCGGAGTTTTATTCCCTGGACCAGATGGCTTTTGTAGTCTATTGAAAGGTGGTAATCCCCGTTTGTCAGGAGCATCATTCCAATGATTTGGAGGACGCCTTCCGGATGAGGGTCCAGTTGGTGTGGCACGAGGAGTACGTGGAGGATCTGGACGTGATGGAGATGGTTGTGTGATTGGAGATGGCGCAGGTCTGATTGGTGCAGTAGCATTTCTCGGTTTTGGAGTTAGTCTAACTTCTGGAACTAGTCTCATTGAATGGGGGTTTGATGAAGATGCAGGTCTAGCAGATTGAGAGTGAACTGGGACACGTGGATGTGGTAATGGTTGCCTATTTGCACCATGAGAAAGACCATAACCTGGAGCATGAACACGGTTTGGGCCATGTCCTGGGGCGGGTCTTGAGACGGGTATCATATTAGGATTTATTGGTGCTGAAAAATAACCCGGAGGAGGCCCATGGAAGGGACCACCTCTTCGAAATCCTTTTCCACGAAATGATTTCTTCTTGGACATGTGTTAATGATGGGAAATGTGTTGATCTTGATAAAAACTGGAAGATGAGATGGTCGACCCAAGAAAAAGTAAACACGCGTGTTGTTTGATGGCAAACGCAGAGAAACTTGGCACCAGCAGCACGAATGATAAAGGTTTCAGTGGAGACAAGCCTTTGAGGGCAAAAAGAGGTTTGAAAGTGGTGGAAGTGGGGATATGTTGTGACCAGAACAGAAGAAGTTCTGCTCTTGAGTCGTTCTCCTATGGCAACTTTGTCTCTTCACAAAAACATGCCAATTTTGAAATTCGCACTTTCCGCAGCCACACGACCGTGCGTAATTTTTTCGTTTTCGATCTGCTAATGGCCATCTGGGGAACGTTATCAGTGGATTTAGTGGGAAGTTGACCAGATTTACTCTTCGAAAAGTGACAAACACTAACAATAACCAAATCGAAATGTCAGCCAAGTTTGTATTCTCTGAAGAAATTAATCCAGACGATCTCACAGAACAACAAGAAACTGAAAAGCAGGCAAAACAAGACATCAGCAAAAATGAGGCTCAAAGAGACAGAAAGTCACTACAACAACAACTCTACAGCAACAGAATAAGGAAATACAAGGAGTTCAAACAAAAGATGGAAAAACAAAACTCGTCTTATAAGATGAAATCAGATGTTTCCAGGTACTACAATGAGTTAAAACGGAAAGAGATGGAAAAAATTTCCAATGAGAAACAAGCCGAAAAAGACGCTCTTCTGGAATTTGAGAAATTGAAGCATCAAATGAATGTTGAAAATGGAAAAGACAGTGACAATGATACTGTTGTTGATTTAATAAAAGATGATTTGCGTGATGATGATATAGTTAAAATTACAAAAACATCAACTGCACCAACCGGTATCAAAGGTATAAAGAAAAGGAAGATCAATGGGCCTCAATCAACTGGACGAACAGGTAATGCTAACAAACCATCTGAAACTAAAAGAATCCAAATAGAGAAAGAGGAATCATTGCCACCAAATGGCGGACTTGAGAGTGTGGAAGTGAAGAAAGAGGAACCACTAATGCCAACTGATGACACTGAGGGTATAGAAATCAAGAAAGAGGAACCATCACTGCCAAATAGTGACAGTGGCGTTGATACTATTGAAATAAAGAATGAGGAACCATCACTGGCAAAAGAGAATAATGATATTGCTAATATGAATTGTGAGTCGAAAGCCCAACAAGAACTCACCTCGTCTACCCCAAGGCAGTCAACTTCATCATCGAAACTGGGGATGGACCTAGGTTATTCATCATCATCTGATAGTGAAAGTGAATGAGAAGTGTGAGCATCTCAGAATATCTTCCTTGTATGATATTCTTGTTATTGGTCATCATAACTCATGTCAAGAAAGTGATGTGATTTACCTTCAGGAATCAGGATTCTAGACGACCGTGTTCGTTAGTTCGTCGAACCAACTTTAGATTTTTTACTACTTTGCTAATACATACATATTCGATAATAATGGATAAGAAGCTTGTGCTTTTTGTAAAGAACCTGTAGTGATGAACCTGTCAAGTTCATTGTCTAGATAAGTAGTACGTGTCGAGTTGCTCCTCTGTAAGATGAAGCTCACTCGCCACCGTGGCTGACCTACTGTACCGCCATGCACTCCGGTCGAGAAATTTTCCAATTGGTGAAAGAAACCGGCACATGTATTTGATTTCTAAAAAGACATACCTACTCCAACCAACGAATCCGTTAAAAACACCACATAAAGAATACGACAATCAAATCAACAACAATATCGCCATGCTACTTAACCTACTGAGACCAATGACACAATGTCAAACCGGCATTTTTTCCACATTCACAAAATTCACAACCCCACTCTCAAAACTCATAACGGCATCAACACAACAACAGTCAAGAACAGTTAAGACCCATAGAGCCACCTATAAGAGATGGAGAAAAACTGCAGCCGGTTACAAAAGAGGTATTCAAGGTAGAAAACACGGTAATGCTGGGTTCCCTGCCAGAGTGTTGGGTAAGCGTACCGGTATCGCTTATAGTACTCCTCAACAGACCAAACATTTGAAGAAGTTGATGCCTAACGTTTGATTGAATTTGATTTGCTAATCAGAACTGTTGAAGGTTAATAAAGATTTACACTGTGACTTTGCAAATTGTTGGTGTTCTCCGGATTCATGTTTGATCATATAAAATGTTCATAGTTTTTCATTTGATGTACATAGTTTAATTTCATCCCATTCATTTATTCGATACAGTCAGTGTGATGTTTTACCAGAGAGGATATACTCTAAAAAACAGCATTAGCAAATTATTCTTGATATAAAAAGAAAAACAGGTGTAAAAAATACAAATACAAAGGAAAATAAATTTGAAAAAAAACAAATAAGTATAAATGATCATGGTGTCTAAAAAGGTACCACGTCTGGATACGTGTATCTACAAAGTGCCCCAGTTTCAGCGTGGTCCACTATATTTCTTCAACTTTTTTGTTATCTGTAGCTTCAATTTTCTTAAAGACCCATTCAGAAGCATCATTCTTCAAAAGTTCCGTAGTTGGGAAATAGTGGTAATTAACTTTCAAAGTTTGAGCAAATGGAATGTTATCAAATGAAACAACTCTTAATTTACAGTATGAGTTGTCCTTGATATCTCTAACGGCCTCCAAGAAATCATCTAATGTTTGTGTTGGAATCTCGTTGACATGAGTGATAAAGTTGGTGACACCAATGGTGTACATTCTAGAAGGAGCACCTTGATTCATAGATGTACAATAAACCTTGGATGGAAGATTCTTGATGACTTGTCTAACACCATGATGTGGTGCTTGAAGTGTACATCCAGCCCAATAAACAAGCTTGTCTGTCAGCATATATGTTGTTTCTGTCAACTTCACCCGGAGATCCAAAATCTTCTTATCTCTAACAAGCTTCATGTTAATGTATTCTTCATCTGGTGCCAAATTTCTAATGACCGAATCAATGTCTCTGAATCTGGTGATGACGACATCGTTGGCAGATAGCAAAATATCACCGTGTTTCAAAGCAGATGCAGGTTTGTTATCTAAGTTGATACTGATCTTTGGAACAGACAACAATTGAACTTTATCAACACACTTGTCTTCAACAATCTTTAACCATTCTTCTGGGACACCATTGACTCTAGCAGCAATGATGGAGTAGGTACCAAACTCAGCATCAATAATTTTCACATTTGGCTTAGTTCCCTTTTCTAAGAACTCCAATTCCCACATGATATCATTAACATCAATACCCATGGCGTAGATTCTATCCTCGTCACCATCAAAATACATCCAGAAACCTTTCACATTAGCATTGTTATCCAGCAGAATACCGGAACCACAACTAGCAGCATTTGTAGAATCGATGACAATAGCTTCCAAGTTGGTAGCTCTGTGCTTTGGAGCGTTAGGGTTACTAGGAACATTGGCAACTGTAACGTCACTGACCTTGGTTTCATCAACAACAAGTCTGAAGTTTTTATTGTAACCAACGAAGGTAACCTTTTCACCTCTCTTCAAGTATTCTTTGCTGAACATAGGTGTCTGGACAGGAGCAAGAACAAGAGATGGATCATATTTGACGATAGCATAACCTTTGGTTGGGTGTAAAAAGATAACTTTAGCTGGAACATACATTGATTCAGCAAAGAACAAGTTAATGTCAACCAGGTCATGTGGAACACAGTGTCTGGAAACAATAACGTACCCCTTCTCGGCATTTAACACAACACCATGCACTTTTCTAGCGTTAGTTTGATGTGAATCCAACGGAATAGGCGTGAAACACTCACACAAAACAAATGATCTGCTTAATTGCTTGAACTGTTCTTTCTCAACTGGCAAATCAACATATTTGGCATTCTTAGGAGTCAATGGTTCAGGTGCAAGAGGTTCTTCTTGTATCGTCTTGAAATCCCATAAACCTGTCTTATCATTTCTTGTAGCAATCTTGAAAGATTTTGACCAATGTCTGTCAATGAAAACAGTCTTGAAAAGAGGAATATGTAAATCTGTCAAATGATGATACTTCAACATGGCATATTTCTTATCTGGGATCTGTTTAAGTGCTTCGATAAAAGAATCTAGATCTGGTGTGTCAATGTTATCAATCGCGTCAATGATCCAAAAATTAGGAATACCGTTGGCTAACACAAAAGAGCCAGAGGCACAGTTGACGTACACACCTTTCACTGGAATAGCATAGATTCTAGCCAACTGGTATGATAAATCATTAAATGTGGCACCACAGACAGTCAAATAACGGTTAGGTGTGATAGAGTGCAAATCTTGAACTGTACATTTCACAGTGATGTTCTTACCTCCTCTTTGAATCAAAATTTCAACTTCATTACCGACATTAGAATCAAATATATCATCAACTGTAATAAAAGTGGAAATGTATTGTCCGTTAATTGAGATCAAACAATCACCTTCTTTAATTAAACCATCTGCTGGTCCCTTTGGCAATGTGATTGTGGAAACCAACAAACCGTTGATATGTGGGAATTTCTCTCTCATCATCTTTTCTGTTTCAGCAGTCAACCCTAGTCTCTTACACTTGTCGAATGGTTCTAGCATCCATTGAACTTGAATTGTACCTCTTGTAATATATTGATCATTTTGAATGCATTTCAATGCCCTTAAAACTCTGAAGATAGGAAGGAAGAAATCTGTTGATGATTCAGTAGATCCACCAGCCTGTAGGGCAACGGCATAACCGTCAATATTCACAACCGGGGAACCAGATGAACCACCAGAAGCAGAAGCAGCAGCTTGAATATATTCTGTGTTGAAATCATTGTATGAGTCCACACCGTAATCTGGGGCATTTCTATCCAGTCTTGAAATGAAACCAGCCAAAATGGATAATTTCTCACCTGAATCATTACCAATGACTCTGATTTCACAACCAACTTTGGCCAATTCTGGTTTCAATTCTAATTCGTCTATTTTCATGTATTTGATGTCTTTTGGGTTGAATTGCAAGAAACCAAAATCATGGACAGGATCTCTGTAAATTGGTTTCACATCAACTTCTTCATGGTTATCAAACACGACGTAACCAACAAATGGACCAGGACCAACAACGTGTCTATTGGTTAAGATGATACCCAACTTCGCATCAACGACAAATCCAGTTGCCTCTGAGCACATTGCAGATTCTGAATCGAAGTTTTCAACTTGAGAAAAATGAATAGAGACAACAGATTTGACGACTTTTTCAACAGTTTTTTGCCATTGTGAGTCCGTGAAATGTTGCAATTTCAAAGAATTAGAATCAACGATTTCATCATCATCGGAGATTGAAATATCCATTTGATCGTGTGAATGATCTGATTTTTCAAGATGATCTTCTTTGAATCTCTTGGTTCCATTAATTGGTGAAATTGCAGGGTCTCCATTAGGAGCCGGTCTTTTGAGTGTTTTGTTTTTATTCTGTGGCATTTGTTTATTAGAAAATGTGAAGTTATATAATGTACAAAAAAAGGGAAAAACGAAGAAAAATAGAAACCAGTAGTTTATTATGGCTCTCGTAAGTACTGTACTGGTCTCATCAGTATTTACAGATCCGAAAAAATTTTAGCGAAAGCGGCGTGAAAAAAGTTGACACCATCCGTGCACCATGAAACAACATCGAGCTTCGAATTTCAGCACATTCCTGTTTCCAAGTACTTGCTCATCTTCAAGTTCCAAGCTTGACATTTAGCATCCACCTCTGGTGAGAAGTATGAAAGTTCAGGAGTTATGAATGAGTTCAGCGATGGAATTCCAAACGCAACTTTACGATCATTGGAATTCTTAGCATCAAAATCGTAGAAATCTCTAATCCATTTCTCACCAGCACATAATTTCTCCACAAGAGAGGCCCAATTTGAAAGTTCACTGAACGATAATCCACCATTTTGAAGAGTTTGCAATGTTCTGTAAAACTTTGACTTGAATCCAATTTGGTTTTCTATCTTATCGGTATTCAGTCTCAAATAGGCAATAGCGACTAACCCACAAAGTAAACCCCATGGATTATTTGTTTTGAAATAATAAACCTGATAAGTATCTAATATGTTTCTTGTCACGTTTTCTGGAAGATAAAATCTATTACAGAACGAAACTAAGTGAGCACTGGTGATCATTGGTTGACCCTTTGATTTCGTTGCTGATGATGCTGTTTTTGTCTTTCTCTGTGATTTAAGGGTGGATGGTAGTGAACTTCTTGAATTCTTTTCATTTGCAACTTCAAGAAGACGTTCTTTAAGTGGTGGTCTGCCTCTTTTACGAGGAGTTGTAGGTTGTGACTTTGTTGGGGTGTCTATAACTCTAGATTTGCTTGGTGTGGATTCTGGAGTCATCAATTGATTGTTGGTTCTGGTTCTTAACGATCTACCTGAGGAGCCTGGAGTTGAGCTGCTATTGAATGGATTATGAACTTTTCCTGAAGTAGATTGTGGACTCATTGGTAATTCACCCCTTCTTCTTTTGCTTGGTGTTGATGGTGTTTCTGATAGTGCTCTTTTTCTTGGAGAAGTGTTGGTGTTAGCCGATTTCTTTGGTGATGCAGTATTTCTCATACCATTCTGGAACTCTAAAATGAGTGATTGAGCTTTTCTTCTTGGAACAGGTATTCTATTACTGTCTGGGTCAGGCAAATCAAACTTGTCAAGAAATTTCTCCACAGTCAAGTATGCACTTAGATGGTATCTAGCAACTTCAAGAGTTTGATTCAGTGGATGTCTTTGTTTTGATGCCACATATAGTGAAATAGCATAATCAACAAGTTTCTCTGGATAAGGTTCAGGTTGAGTTGGGATTATATCCCTTATAGCATTCGTCATCATAAATTTATCGTTGGACATTTTGAAGAACTTGAAATTGGTGTCAGAGAATGAGTGAAAGTTGAGTTGTTGAGGACCTGAGGTGTTCTTAGAAAAATAACAAAAAGAAGTAACAGATGGATGGGACCAAAGTTGATGATGATTTAAAATCAAGAAAACAGGAAGGTTGATTCACACACGAAATGGGAAAATCGTGTCACAGAAGCTACACCAAGAACAGACAATCGAATAGGCCAGCCATTTTTCAATTAAGCCCAAACAGGAAATTCTCTTGCCTCAAGGGATGAGATTTTTCGCGTCGACGCGAAAAAAACGCCTAATGCACAGCCCGGAAGTAGCGAATTGGGTGAACCTCCAAATTTGTTTCAACTTTGCCAGAAAATGAGAGGTTGAAAGAGGCAGAAAGACCACTTTCAAGTGTTTGTGCATGAGGTGTACAAGTTGTCGTGCAACAACCCCACAATCTACAAACCTTTGAATGCTATCAGCGTGCCATTACTTTTTGGAGTATACCATATCAACACCTTCAGCTTATGTTTGTTCTGAACTTCACAATCGTCCAAACTATGATTCGCATGATGACATCGAGAATTTAAAATACTGTTACAAATACACACTTGAACCAACGATTACATGATACTTATAAAAGCATTTCAAATTTGTTTTTTGAGTCAACTCATATACAGCTCTTCAGCTCTTCTTTGGTATCCAATATATTACTGAAGCCACACCATTATCCGTGTACCAATTACCAATCAATGACCATATCCAAGTCACACATGCAGTTTCCCAAGTGATCTCCTTGCTCAACCCTTAATGCCGCTATGACTCTCTTTCCACTGGAATACGCATTGACATATCGGATTCATATAGCCCATTTCAATCCGTGTTTATGACTCAAGTTTGTTCTAGGTCTTCACACTCATGGTACTCCGATATCAGCATCACTTACCCAATTGAAATTTGTTAATGACCACACTACAATTTGAATTCTATCCCTACTTGATTGCTTAAAGTTTGAAACCTGGCCAAAATTACTAAAGTTTCAACCAAGTTTCTTTCGTTTACTTTAGATTCTCTATAAATAGTCAATGTCATGCATGTTGCCCACCTGCGCACAGCTGCTTTTGGAAGTTAGGTACTACTTTCTTAGGTGCATCTTCTAGATCTTGAGTATCAGGTTCAGAACTATGGATTGCATGGAAAAAATCTAGGAAGATACAGATCAATTGTTGGTGAAAAAGTTTAGAGATCAGTCTTGGAAAAGTATGCGATCTCCTCCAATAAGAGGGTTTGAAAGCACACGTTTTCGATGTTCATATATGGAACACCACACCCGTTAGCTAGCTTCTGATGAAGAAAGTCGCCAACCAGTGGTTCAAGTTACCTTATTTGTGCTGTGATGGGGTCACAACTTGATGAATCCATGATATATAGATGTATAAGTTTCTTGTCATTCGCCAATACAAACGCTCATACATACGTACATGCATGTACACCCATTATCAAACTGACCATTGAAAAGACAAGACAAATTAAGAGCACGTTACAACTTACATACGGTACGGCAATTGTGATTTGATAATTGATTATGCCAATATTGCAGATTCTCTGTCAAATGCCAGTTTTAAGGCTTCGAAGCTCATCGGTCGATATTCCTGATAAGCTTTTCCCACTATACTTAGCGGTCCGATAAGAAATTTGAAGAACCCTCGCCGCAGCAAGGTTCAAAATGAATCTGATTGGCTGCACCCCTGAATCAATCCATTGTACTGACTGAATATCTTGAACTTGCACACAAAAAGCGGTATTCCTTTCCTCTTTAAAAACATAATCACAATTGGTTTCCTCATTCTTGCCATTAAGAATGGTATAGGATGAGATCAAAGACGTAGTGGAAGTGATTGAACCGCAATTTTTGCGTTCGGCCGGAACGGTTTCAGCTGGTTCACTATAGTATATGCAGCTCAGTCAATGGCGATGACCATTGGTTAAGAATTATAATAAATAGACACGTACACATGTGATTAGTATATGTTAGTCTAATTAACGTTTAGGTTGCATGGCCAGGTGGAGGTTGTCGAATTTCGAAAACAAATTTCTATATCAAATTTTCAAAATAAACTTCTCTCAAGGTCAAAAGTCTTATCAGTGAGGGTTAATTTTAAAGTGCGCATTACGTATGACTCTGATTTCAATACGCCTTCTGTGGCCTAGTCACTGCGCCAGATGGCCAAGTCACTACGCCACTAGTGGCACATTCGTGAAAAATGCGTAATTTCTTGAATTTTGAAAAATCTCTCATGAAGGAGTGCTGATCAGTGATCAGTGATCAGTGATCAAATGAACAGGTTGAATGCATTGGCACCGGGTCAATATATAGAAGCTGCTGATTATAGATATGCAAATTACTTTCTCGTTAGACTACAATTAAAACAATACGCTGCTGTACGAAGCACAATCGATGTGCAGCATTCGAGAAACATGAAAGGATGACTTCATTATTCATTTTCATTTTTTGAGCCCATTATCATAAAAAGCCGTTAACTATAATGAAAAAGATTGATATGATATGCCTCAACTGACACACTTATGGCCATATTCCCAGATCCACCCTATATAATGCATGCATTTTCCTTCATTTTCTTCCGTCCAACTTGAAAAATCTCATGGCTTATCACTACTTAGTTATTTCTCCAAGATCTCACTCATATAAACAACACACTTTTTGTTCACATGTCCAAATCAATAACTTCAGGCCAGGAGATTACTGTCACGTACAGTAAATACCGTGGAATACAACATGATTTCATTGATGCCAAAACAGCTGAAAACGATAATGAATTATTAGCACAGATTGGTTACAAACAAGAATTAAGACGTCAATTCAGCACGATTCAAGTGTTTGGTGTTGCTTTCTCTATTATGGGTTTACTTCCTTCAATTGCTTCAGTTTTAACTCAAGGTTTAACCGGTGGTACCACAACTTTGGTTTGGGGTTGGTTCCTTGCTTCATTCTTTGTCTTGTTAATTGGTATTTCCATGGCTGAAATGGGTAGTGCTGTGCCTACCTCAGGTGGTTTGTTCTATTGGACTTACTTCTACTCACCTGAAAAAGTTAAAGTCTTTTTGTCCTATATGATCGGAAACACGAATTCTGTTGCTTTAGTGGGTGCTTTGTGTTCTGTTGACTATGGTTTTGCCAGTGAGGTTCTTGCAGCTGTTTCCATTTCCAAAGACGCAGACTTTGACATCACAAATGCCAAAACTTATGGTGTCTATGCTGCTTGTGTCATTTCTCATATTGCTGTGACTTGTTTTGCATCTGGTTTTGTCTCAAGACTTCAATCATTTTCCATTGTTTGTAACTTGGGTCTTATTGTTTTATTCTTCATTGCTCTTCCAATAGGTTGCAAAGTGAATGGTGTCCCATTCAATGATGGTTCATTTATCTTCTCCAATAACCAACAGTACAGTGATTGGACACCAGGTTTCAATTGGGTCATGAACGGTTTCATGCCTGCTGTCTGGACAATTGGTGCTTTTGACTCATGTGTTCATATGAGTGAAGAAGCCAAAAACGCATCCAGATCAGTTCCATTAGGTATCATCGGTTCCATCAGTACCTGTTACATCTTAGGATTCTTTATCTGTATCGTCATTGCCGCTTGTATGGGTCCTGATATTCCAGCTATCATGGGAACAGCATTCAAAAACCCAATTGCTCAAGTTATCTACAATGCTTTGGGTAAAAATTGGGCCATTGCTTTCATGTCTCTTATTGCCTTCTGTCAATGGTTGATGGGTGCTAGTATTTTGACTGCTATTTCAAGACAGATTTGGGCATTTGCTAGAGATGGTGGTCTTCCATTTGCTCCTATTGTCAAAGTTGTCAATAAAAAATTATCTACTCCAATTAGAGCCGTTTTCTATGGTGGTATCCTTGCCTTGATTATGGGTTTGCTTTGTTTGATCGGTTCCACTGCTGCAAATGCATTGTTCTCATTGTACATTGCCGGTAATTATATCAGTTGGGGTACTCCAATTTTCATGAGACTAACGTGGGGTAAACATAAGTTTGTTCCAGGTCGCTTTTACACAGGTGATGTGATGTCACCAATCATTGGTTGGACTACTTGTGCTTTCATTGCCTTCATTGTTGTGTTAGTTATGTTCCCTGCAAATCCAACTGTTGACAAAACCACGATGAATTACACTGTTGTTATCACTCCAGGTACTATGATCTTGGCTGTTATTTACTACTATGCTTATGCTAAAGGTAGATATCAAGGTCCTAAGAGTAATTTGGATGAACCTGATATTGTTCATGAAAATGAAAAGATCGATGATGACAGAGATTTGTATGTTGTTCAATCTGCCACTCAAATCAAGTCCCATAAAGATGAACAAGAACTTCTTCGTTCAATCAAGTCCGGTGCTCTTGAACCTGTCATGTCCATCACTGAAAGAATTCATTCGGGTAAAGAGAGTGCTTAGATTATGTACGCTGTTTTGTAGTTTATGTTATTCTGTTTTCTAATTGTTACTTTGTTTTGTCTTTTCACCTCGTATAATCTATATAGCTTCATGCATGTACCGCCTACCAGCTAGAGCAGTGTGCTTTTTTTACATTTAATCAGCTTTTCACAAAATATTTCAATCTTCAAACACTATAGAAGGGTGAATGAACCATAGTAGGACCAGACTTTCTGCAACGGCGCGGAGATAAAATTCCAGATCGGAGTTGGCTAGATTAGTTGAAGAGGCGAGTTCTGTCCCAGATCAGATTACACATGTTACTTAATACATGAAATTTGTGAAATTCAGTAGATACTATATATATATACTTGAACAGAGTTCCAGAAAAATGGAATGTGGATAGAGAATCGTGTATCTCTATCAAAATTGCAAAGACATAGCTATTCTTTTGCTTCCCTTACCCCTTGATTGGCTTCAGCACATGTGCTACTCTGATCCTAATTTTTTCTTCCATGAATTCTATGTCCCTTTTTATTGATTTTTCAACCTGTTTGTTTTACTGATTTTCTTTTATTTTCTTTCAAAAACCTTATAAAAATCTTTGTTCCCAATTTATCAGTTTCAACTTTAATGTTTTCTTCAGTTTTACCTTTATTTCTCCCGTTCTTCTAATACGTTTTAAATTTTTACCTACCGTTTTTCATGCTTTCCATTTTTACATTTTTCGTGGCTTAATTGTGTTTTCGTTCTACAATTGTTTCTGTTTGCACTTTCTGTTCTACAATTGTTTCTGTTTGCACTTTCTGTTCTAGAAGTTCTGATTAATGACTAATTTGTTTTTCCTATTTCTATTTATGACGTAGAGCGCATGGCTCCGTTAAAAGACGTAGAAGTAACTCTATAGTAGCCTGTTAAAAATGAGCTGTGGAGTTGTTAAATCTAAGTACTGGTAGTTTTAATACAGAGACTAAGCCACACGTATATTGAATCCATAAAGAATACCAAGCCAATTTCTTGATCCAAAAATATATCAAACGTACCCGAGTTTTCATCGACCACGATTTTGGCTCACAGATATTGAAGACTATCAAGAGAGAAGTTGTATGATCTTGTATCCATGACTTCTCTGTTGATGCCTGATCAGCAAATACAGTTGAACACTGCTGTATGTTATTGACGGTACTGTTGATGCTGGTTGCTTAGGTGGAAAGGCAGAAAAATAAGTCTTTTATCTAAGATATGATTAAAATACAATTGATTGAAATGGTGGTTATACCAAACCACGTGATAGAATCTGTGATGATACAGAAGCCTTGAAAATGTTGGTTGTAGGTATATTCTATTTCCAAAGGGCATAACTTTTCAATTGCCTTAAGTTGAAGTGTTATTCATGGACAAGCCATGGTAGGCATGCAGTTGCTATTCGAAGTTTTTATGTAACGATATTGCACAATTCACAGATACGAGTTTTTCAAAGATGACCAATTATAATGAAGTATAAGTTATTTGGACTTCTCTCAAATGATTGTTTGATGATGGGGTGATGTGTCCTCTCAATTTGATATTAGGTGAGTATGGCTGGCCAATATGTAGTTGATGCTTGAAGTCATTCCTGAAGAAAGTACTATGAAGGATAACTGATCGGAGTTGTGAGATTGGTGTAAACCATGAAGTATCAACATTCAGCAGTTAAGATGATGTGGTTTTGATATCTGCATTGGTAATAGTGTTACTTGTGCAATGTGAGTGAATTGCACGATTTGCACCCATCGACAGTATCCTCCTCTTCTTCTGAAGTCCTGCTGCAAAAATGTTGCAAAAAAAAAAGAGGAACTAAAATTGGTGTGTGGATTGTGTAAGCCGGGCAATGTTTTGAACCGAGAGAAGTATTACTGGTACGTACTGGTTTGGAAAATTCCGAACAGGACAGAGATCATGATTCATGGTTCATATTTCAATTTTCACTGCTCATGCATTACTATTACTATAAACTCAAAAAACAGAGGTAGAGGCATTAAATTCTCTCAATTATACTCTATGGTTATAAGGAAACCATGGGGAAAAATTTTTGATCAATTCGATTTCTAATATTAGCACATTATCGTAGCATATGTATTCAACAATGTTGGGTGATAGATTTGTCTCAAAGACAGGAATATTCCATGTAGTATAGCACAATTTGTAAGAACGTGGTTGAGCTAAATCTGACCTTCAGGTCTTTTTTCGATTGTCTATATGAGCTTTACCAGATTTCAATCATAGAATTCATATATAGATAGCAGTACGTACCACTACGAAAATAGAACATGGTAATGCTTTTTGACCATGGGTTAGGCAACGTTGTTTACACTGTCCAAATTAATGAAGATATTGGCTATCCAATAACAAACGTAGGTTGGTTTTAATTCTGGTGATATTTTTTCCCTAGAGAATTTTCAACCTGATCACTGTTTACTGTTTACACTAGTGCATGATGCGCCTTCAATGTTCAGGCAGCGCAAGACCCTGGATCCGCGTTCGTTCGGTAGAGTTCTTCAAGATCACTCCCCATGTATATACCCCATGTTGTTGTTTGTTGTTCGTTCTTCTTACTACTTATGTACATTCTAGAGAACACCTGCCAAGCTTGATCCATTTACACCTTAGCTAAACTAAGTAATGCCTCTTGCCTTATTTGGCAATTTTTTCATTCAGCTGGAGCACTCTGATCGAGCTCTGACTTCTCGGGGTTCGCAAAATTCCACCCATCCCGGTCTTCAGCCAGCATATATAAAGACCATTGTTTTTCCTGTTTTACGTTCCTCAATCCTTGATTACTCTTTTTCCAGTTTTTTTATTTCATCATCATCCCACAGATTAACTGTATCTACAACACATTCGCTCTGATAAACACACTCCAATATATTCAAATCTATCCCAACAATGAAGTTTTCTACCGTCTTATTCTTAGCTGCCGCTGCTTTTGCTTACGACTACCAACCAATTGCTTACTCTAATGCTACCACACCTTCTCCAGAATGTTGGACCACAACCACTGAAATTGATACCAAGACTCTTACTTTGACTTGTACCGAGACTGTCTGTGTTTGTCCTGAATTGACTACCACTGTTGAAGAATCATGTGTCCCAACAACTCCATCTGTCCCAACTAAGCCAGTTCCATCAAAGCCAGTTCCACAACAATCTTCATTTGTCCCAACCCCAGTTCCAACTACTCCAGCTCCAGAATGTTGGACAACCACCACTGAAATCGAATCCAAGACCGTCACTTTGACTTGTACTGAAACCGTTTGTGTCTGCCCTGAATTGACTACAACTGTTCCAGAATCTTGTGTTCCAGCTACTACTCCTGTTCCAACTACCCCAGCTCCAGCTCCAAAGCCATCTACCACTGTTGAAGTTTCTTGTTCTGAAGGTGAATGTTCTACCGGTCCAACTCCACAACCATCTGTTGAAGAATCTACCACCATCCCAGCTGTTCCAGCAGTCACCAAGTCTGTCACTTGTGAAGAAAACACCTGTGAAACCACTGTCATCCCACCAGCAACTTCTCCAGCTGTTCCAGAATCTTCTGCTCCAGTTGTTGCCACTGCTGAAGGTGCCGCTAACATCATCTCCCAATCCGTCTTTGGTGTTGCTTTCGCTTTCATCATGTCTGCTTTCTTCTTATAAATTTAGAGAAGTCAAAGTCAAAATATCTTTTTTTTCCTATCGCATGATTCTAGAATTCATGTATTTCTTATTTTCTGGTCTGTGGACGAAAATTGACGATATCCCACGCTACGCTAATGCCTAATTTTCTATTCTGTTATTCTTTTCGTATAATTATTTTAATTCAAATTTTGATTTCTTCTTCATTAAGGATGTCCATCTGATTTATGAGACAAATTCCAATCTTCTGTAAAAATTACATGCATCGCAGCAAATTTATCTATCCGTGGTCAGCTATTGAGCTAGTTCAAATATTTAAATATTAATTCACGTAAGAGCTTATGTATGCAAGCTCAGTTCTTCATAGAATGTCAAATCACTCCAATATTGACCATGTGGGCCGGTGCATATATATATTGGGTGTTTTTTTTATTTATTAATTAATAAATCATGTTACTAATCAAGCTAATAGCTATAAGTTAAATCATATGTCTATAAAAATTATATTAATATATTAGAAAGACACGTATAATTTCACAATTTTGATCCCAAATATAACTTAAAACTGGAAAGTCGGTTCGAAAAATGTTGATTATTCAAACTTATTTCTAAAAACTCAAAATCAACTGTGTTAAAATAATTGAAATTTTAAAAATGTGAAAATTTTAAATACATATATATATATATTTTTTATCAAAAAAAGTAAGAGCTTAGTAAATTGGTAAAATGATAAAAATTGTAAAAAGATTTTGTAAAAATGTAAAGAAAAAGATTTTATATAGTCTTTTGGACTTCAACAAAGACCGCCGTATAATCCAATAGGAGATCAACTAAGAGCACTAGCTCCTTGTGTCGCCTAGCCTTTAATCACTAGCCGACGTTCAATCCTGGCTACTGTGTATAAAATTATTTAAATTCTACTTTGTTTTATTTTTTTTCAACTTTATTTGTTTTTTGTAATCGCGATTACTATAAACGTATATGTGCAAAAAAAAGTATATCGATCTGAACGAGTGTCGATCTGCAATATGATTTCAATTTTTATTAACAGACTATATACAAAATATAGTAAGCTAGCTCTGTACCTTGATTTGTTAAAATTCGATTTTTATTACAGTGAAATTTCTTTGAAAAAAAAAAGTGGATTGAAATTAGTATAAAAATAGTTTATGAAATTGCAGAAATGCAAATTTGATCTGTAATATATGCACATGTGTAAGAAGAAGTACGTATCTCGAAGGCCACATGTGAGGTATTCATATATATATAGTTAATTTGTAATTATAATTCGTTGAAAATTTGACGTTAAAGTTAAGATCGTTATGCTTTTGGATTTTACCGAAAAAACCAACCTTACAAACATAGCCCATGTTTTTGAAAAATATTGAATTTTTGTTACGTTTGTGATCAAATTAGTACAGAAAAAAGAATAAAGCGTGTGCATATATACAAAAATTGTTTCAACGAATTGAGCTCGCTAAATTGATGATGACAGATCGATCACAAATTCGCCTTCAATTTACTAGTACGTTACACATGCGTTGCTTGTCATCCAACAACTTGGTTGATTTACATCACCAGTGACCACCCCAAAACATCTGAAACATGCCAAGATTGAGAAAGGTTGTTCAAGAAAGATACACATTCACCAACCTTGAAGAATTCAACGAGGACGAGCCAATCGACATCCAAACACAGGAGGAGATCATTGACAAATTCAGCCAGTCTATACCATTCAACACAAACCGTGATCCAAACTCCAATGACAAACTAATGAGAAAAGTGTTGTATGGGATCGAGATTTTGTTGGGTTTACTCAACTTGATGCTTATCACTGTTCCACATTACAGAAAAGAAAACAGTCTCCTCAGTTGTCTCTCTGGGTTGAGCATCTTGGCCACTGCCATCGTCATACAGACTGAGTTACTTGGATCACGATCTTTGAGTTCCAGTTTCAAAGAGTATGGAATCACTACAAACAGATTGATTATTGGAAGTCATGTCATTGCATTTTTCATTGCGTTCCAGAAAGTGTGTCAGTTTGAATCGGCTTTGGATCTTGTTTTCTTCCTCCCATTGGTTATTGTCGTGAGTATCTGGATGTTACTATCGGATATAAAGAGCTTAAGCAAAGATGTTGAAGAATTAAAGAAACTGAAATATAATTATAAAGAAGCTTGATGGTTAAAGAATTGCAATGTATAGACTTCAAGTGGATTTTTGCCTTCTTCCAATTGCCTTTTGATTCTGGCTCGTTTGGACCTACTCAAAGATTTCATTTCCTGATCAAGCTTCAAACAAGACAATTGTCTCAAACAACCGACTATTAATTCCTGTCTATTCCAGCTTTGTGTTTCTTTTGATTTTTTCACAGTTTCAAAAGTGTATCTCAAAAATGGGAAACTGGCCTTATATGCTTTTCTTGAATGATAAGAGAAAGCCAATGGATAGTCCTGACCCCATTTGATAAGATTGCAAGCCATTAAATAATTCAGATGTTGGAAGAATAATTTCATTACCGAGTTGCAATCGTCTTGATTGTTATTCAAGCTAGCATCACTGATCACCAAATCAACTTGCAATTGTTTCAAAATCACTACTTGGATCCCATTCAAATTGTCAATTGCATCAGCACCACCCACAACATCTTGGAACACCGTGTTCTCTATTATTTGATCTATGAGCAACACTTGGAAATTTCTGTCATCTTCAGTTTTGTCGTTGCCTTCTAACTCAATGTTGTATCCAAGTTGGTTCCAAATTTTTCCCCGCAAGAGAGCATCACAACATGCCTCGAATAGTTCCGGTGTGTCTGACTCTGTTATTTTTGTTTCTCCTATGTATATATTTAGTAGTATCTATAGCTTCAATATATCATGTTAGTTTCTTAAAATTCGATTCAAACCTAAACCTCGCATGAGTAGTCAATGAAATGTTTTGTTTGATGACTTTGTGTGTATATACATACCTTGAGTCCATTTGTATTTGGCAAAACTAGTTTCTCCACACAACTGTCTGTTTCAATGAGATTGTATGAAATATTTGTGTAGCTTGTAGATATGACGCTGGATGTATCATCATTGAATTGAATCTTGAGCTTGTCCATCGTTGATAGTTGAGGTTGTTTGCCGAAGAGGAACAGTTCGAAGGGAACAGTCTACGCAGAAAAAAAAGGCAACGACCATAACCTTTATACGAGGTATGCCATTAGCACAGCACACGCACAATTCATCGAAAAATGTCATTATTGCATTTATATAAAGTAAATTCCCAAAGTAACCAAGTGAATGTTAAATAAAACTAGTAAAATATATCCAAACTCCAAAATAAAAAGACCACAGCTGGTCCTCATCATCTTACAACTCCATAATTCGTAGGAAGGCAATTCTCGATTGCACGTCATCTCACACGTTACTGATAGCACCGTAACTGTTTGGTTCTCTGCCAGGAATAGTAACACCAACATAAGTGTATGGAGTCTCATAAGGATAGCATGAAATTATGTACCAACAGTGAATTAAAGCAGGTAAGAAACCTAAGAAACATAGTGCAATGTTAATCCAAAAATCACCTGAACAGACGCCTCTCTTGATGGCGACAGGTAAGAATGGGAGGAAAACTCCAATAATTGCTAATAGCCAGTCTCTTGCATGCATGTTGTGTATGGTAATGTGTTTCTTGAGTTCGTTTTGACAGTGTCTGTGGAGTTGAATACAGCTGGGTATATACAATTCGTTACAATTCGTTACGATGGTCAATTGACTTTCAAGTCAATTGTCTTGAGTCAACTCACTCGCAATTTGCAAATTCACTGTACTATTGCGCGCAAAAAAGCCGAGACCTCATACTCTGAGGTAGTGATGTAGTCTGTTTACGATATTACAATTACAACTTACAATTGGTCAAGTTAGACAAAGTGAAACAATTAAATTTTTGAGAAAGTATAACACGTTTTAATAACTAAAAAAATCCAACACAAGCAAAAACATCATCAAGAGAAAGGCAAATTAACCATGATCCAATTGAAATAATAACCAACAGTAGCATACGTCATGATGCGGAAAGAATACACCAGACAGAACCCAAATCAGCTTCAAGAAACATAACCATAAAACTTCTATCAATTCACCATCTACCCATGAAAAACCAGAGATTGGAAGGAAATCAAACTGGAACAAGCATAATAATTGTATCTGCTGAGGAGGAACCATCAAATCAATTGAAAACTTCGATCACTGTTCAGTTAATAAGCAACCAAAGTCTTCTTCTTCAACATCAACAAGATTGGTTTATTCAAGCTGATAACATAAGAATTTGTGGCTCGTCATGGAAAGGGATGCATCAATCTTGTAGTCAGATATGGAGAAAGCAATTGGATTTTGGTTGGGATATTCATCATGGGTATAACTTCTAGTGATCTTCATTTAATATTGGAACATGAGATTGCAGACTGTCAGGAAGATGTATTAAGTGAGGCAAGCAAGATAAAAACAGCAAAAGGAATGGACCAAAGGTAGATACTCGAAGGACCAATCCAGCAAGCAAAAAATAGAAGAATGGGGATACTCGAAAATCAAGAGCAAAAAATGATAAACCTGGGTTTGATACTCGTTTTAGCAACTCTTGTTTAACCAGGGATGATTTGTTCAATCTAATCATGTTGTAGCTATTGAGGTCAAAGCCAAAAGGTGATTTGTATCTTAGAACATGTTCAGCAACAGTTGAATGTTTAGAAGTGAAACCTGAATAGATGTGCCAATGGTAAATTGAATTCTGAAAATTGAAAGCAGAGGACAAAAAGGTTGTTGATAGAGGCAGAGGAGTGTATATGGGTTTGTTAAATCCAATCATGTTGTAGTTATAGTGGGCAAGGCCAAACGGTGTTTTGCATCTTGGAACTGATAACCTGGTCTGTGCATCAAAAGATTTCTTGACACCAACAGATGACTTCAAACAGCCTTGAGGGTATATCTTGTAGACTTCAGATCTTGAACCTTGGACTGACCACCGGCAAAAAACTTGACTAAACTAAAACTGAGCAAATTCCAATTTGTCGATTGAAAAATGAAAAGTAACTGGTAAACAAATTCTATCTTTATATCACAGATATGGTCTTTTCTTTCTATCCCAGTTCTTCTCTTCCAGGTGGTCTTCTGTTCTTTGGTGTATTGCGCAAACCTTACTATGAATTCATTGTCAAACCAAAACTGATAAAAGATATAATTCGATTAACAAAGTAGCTTCACTCTCACGTGTTGACCATTAGGTATTGGTCTGATGTATCAAACTTCAATGTCCCCAGTTTAGTTGCTGTGTCTGGCATGTATGACGAGTCGTCATGACCTGTGATTTAAGGTGAACAATGGAAGCCGGCCAACTGTGTAATTAGAACCATGAATGTACTTTTGATCTAATCAATATGTACATCGGTAAATATGTTGTTGGTTTCCTTCATTGTTGATTTCAGTTGGGTATATCTAATATCAGTTGGAGGTCAAGTTTCAATAGTACTGGTTCTTCAATCATTGAGATATTTTGAGTCAGACTGGTGTAAAGTGGAGTTTTGTTGATCATGGTGTAGTTGGAAATTGGGACCCGGTATTTCTTAAATCTATGCGGGTGGATATGGCATGTGTTAAACTATGAATAAAAACGATCCAATGTGCCATTTTTCAATGAATCTTGATCAGCTAGTACTGTCATCAGACTCATCACCAATGCAATGTTGACCATTCGTCGAAGAAGGGAACCGAAAATATGCAATCTCAGAACTTGATTTACTCAAGAGTCAAGACACGGTGACACTCAATTTGCATGTTGTCTCTGTTTAAATTTTAATCCTACACTTAGCAATTACAAATTACAAGATATACACAACCATTCAATAAAGTGCATAAGAAAAGTTAATTAAGAAACGTAAATTGACAAGTAACTACACAAGACATTCGAAACTAAGAGAGCCGGAAAACCGCCAGCATGTTACAATTCAACCAATCTAAACATCAAGTGAGTGTTTCTGAATTCTGACCTAAACCGTAAATGAAAGCATGACAAAACCCAGGGAATCTTTGTTCAGCAACGACAAAAGCAGCATACAATTGATCAACTTCTCCGTTATCACCATATATGGCTGTCTCTGTTTTCAAAGTTGTCAACACATTAACAACAGCATTGAAGGACGCGTTCCCCAACCTTGAATTTGAACTTGGATCTCTTTGTTGGGCTGTTTGATCATTGTTATATCTCTGATTGTTTGTGACAGCTGGAACGCACGATTCATCATCATCACCGTCAAGGTGGTCTTCTTGAGTCAAAAGTGGAGAACTTATCTTTGGTGGAACGTTTTCAATGTTGGACTTCTCATTAGGACCGTTCTCTTTTCCATTATTGGTATTGACATTTGTGCTGTAGTTGGAGATATCATTGGAATTGATGTTTGCGTTGACATTGGGATATGTGACTGGAGTTGGATTAGTGTATGAATCTAACTCTGGGGAAGTACTTGGTGTATCTTGGTTCTTTTCAGGCGATGAAAAATCATGGTTACCAGAATCTGGTTCATCTTGCTGATAAAACGGAGATGATGATTGAACAGCTGGATATAACTTTTGAGTTGAGTTCTTTCTAACAACAATTGTAGGATCAATGTCCCATTCGACAGAAGGACCAAATTGTGGCTCGTTGAAATTCAAATGGTATTTGGGTCTCTTCTTGAACCAGGCATCATTCTTGGATTTTTCAATTTTGACTCTAACTAATTCAGGGAGTGGATTGTATTTGAATCTGCTTTTGTGAATGAATCTAAACTTGAGTAACTGTGCAGCTGTGGGTCTTTCCTTTGGGTCCTTATGCAAACAATCGTTGATAAACTCTCTAATGCCTCGACTGTGTTTTGGAGAAGTCAACAAAGGCGCTGGTCTTTTTGGAATCGAAAGCAAAACTTCCATCGGATCTTCTTTGGAATGGGGTGGATTTCCCGTACACAACTCAATGGCAGTGATACCAAGTGACCAAATATCAACTTTCAGATCATATCCACATTCATGTCTTTGCAAAATCTCTGGAGCCATCCAATATGGGGTACCAACAAACGTCAGTCTTTTAGCGTTACTTGAATATTTCCCACTGACACCAAAATCAGCCAACTTGGCCTCACCTTTCTCAGTCAACAAGATATTGGCAGCTTTGATGTCCCTATGAATTAGATTGTTGTCGTGAAGGTACTGTAAACCTCTCAATGTGTCTTTCATGATGAATGATATGGCTGTCTCATCGATTTTTTTGTAGGTTCTTATTAAATCAACACAGGACCCACCACCACAGAATTCCATAACGATGCACATCAGCACATCTTGCAAGCAAGTATCATAGACCCTTGTGATGAATGGGGATCTCATATCTCTCAGCAAGTTCATTTCCAAATAAAGCAGTTCCAATTCTTCATCTGTGCTCTCCATGTTGATAACTTTCACTGCAACGGTTTCACCAGTATCCATGACTTTTCCCTTGTAAACATCACCAAAGTTTCCTCGTCCAATGCATTTTTCAACCAAATATTTTTCATTGACAATGATTTCATCCTTATGTTCACCAATAGATTCAAGTCGTCTTGGCTCTTTCTCTTGTTTGTCTTGACTCATTTGATGATTGACTGTTGACTGATTGGAAGCACCTCCCTTTTGTTTTGTTTGTGGTCAAATGTAATTAATTGTATGTGAGCAACGGGATTATCTAGCCAAGTTGATATGTTTCAGTAGTGATAAGTGTTTAGCAAAGCTGTTTTAACAGGGTAGAATATCTTGAATTTGTTTGTTTCCGTCTATTGGTTTGTGTTTTTCAAGGAATACATATGTGCATGCCACAAAAGGATCAGGATTCAAGATGCACATGTGAACGGACTTCTTGTGGGGTCGCGTACACCGTATACAAAGTACAGGCCGGCCATCTCGGCATTAAATTGAAATTCAAAAAACAAAAAAATGTAGTATTAAATTAAAAATTAAAGGACCCCCTTGGTAATTGAAGAACAAAGAAAAAAAAAGTTAAAACAGATATTAAAAGACAACAAAACAACTGAAAACATATAATATAAAAAAATAATACACATAAAGAGAAACAAAACAAAAGATAACAAGAAACAGAGAATTAGAAGAAAGAAAGGAAAAGTAAAAGCAGTAAAATAAATTAAAAGAAACGTACGTCACATGACAAACAAAAAACATCATTATACCTTATTAGTACCTCACTGGTTCTTGATCTTCTTGAGTATGCTATTAAACTTATGATCTCTGGACAACCTTAGATTTCCAGAATTTGATAATCTTGAACCCGAAGTCTTAACAAACGACCCACTATTACGACCAGAAGCACGAATTGGAATCGTACCTGTTGTATATGAATGTGTGAGTCCAGGAGTCGGAATAGAATTTTGAAGGCCTTTACCTTGAAATCTATCGATCTTGGCCTGCCAGAAACTGACAGCCTTAGCATCGAGTCCAACATTATTTTCAACTTTAGTTCCACAACTGACTCCATTCAACAGTAATAGCTCTGCACTATCGTAAACCAACTGATCAATTTCTTCTGAAGCCTTGGATGGTTTGCTTAATGCATATTCCAACAATGAGATTTCCAAAGGCGATGAATTCAAAGTGGTTCTGCTGACTTGCATGTTTGTGTCCACGTTCATTGCAAAAGCAGTCAACATTTCTTGGATATTATGACGCTTGATACCATGGATCAGCAGAGATTGTGTGCTTCTGAATTTTTCAAAATTAACATATTTCTTCAATGCATATTTGCCAGTAATAAACCGCAATCTATCTTCATCATTTGAATCAGGATTGATTTTCAGTTCAGGTAACATGAGGTCTTCATATACTGAATTTGCAAAGTCATTATTAATAAAAGTCAACAATTTTCTAGACTCAGCACTGAACGAATCAAGTTTCAATGATTTCACTTTTGAAACAGTGGTACCCAAAGATCTATGACAAGATGAACACTTCACACAAAAGACAAGTAGCAAATTCATGGATATCCATTCCACAGAATCCTCAGAATTGCAGTCACAGCATCTTAAGTTGCTTGGAGAAGCATTTTGCACCAACTTCAAATTGTTCAAAGAGACAGAAGAGACACGTCTTGATCTACCAGTTTCACCTATATCCGGTAACCCATTCAATCTTCTGGTCAAGTGTGCCTTTGCAGCAGCCGAATCACCAGTACTTCTACGGTATCGTATATCTTGACCAGCATCATATAGAGCTTGGATCCATGAATCTCTATCAGTTTCTGAAATTGCTTGGAAATAATGTTCCATTCCTGTTGAAGTGATGACTCTGAAGCAGAATTTTCTCTTATCAATGTCCATTGGCTTGATGTTGCATAACGACACATCGATGGGGTCGTTTCTTCTCGATGTACCTTTTCTCCAATCCATGAATTCAGAAAGTTTTCCGTTCTGTAACACAACCCATTGTTTATGCCATCCTGACTTACCTTGGCCACCTTGAGTGAATAAAATACCGGACTTGGTGGCAGCAGTAGATGGAACAGAGGTAATTTTCAGTAGTTCGGCGTTTAATTGAGACACATTGATGGCACCTTCAATTTTGCGGATAACTGCAAACCTCTGGGATCTGTTGTTTGTATATGATTTCACAAAGTCGCTTTCTGGGTCCATAAAATTCAATGACAAAGATATTGTTGTATCGTAAAGAAAATTGAAATAATCCAATTTTGATGCTTCAAATGCCTTACGTTTGGATAGCAGCTTTTCATCTTTAGTCTTACCCGAGCTCAACAACTTGGAAATCCACTCATAATATTTCTTACTTTCTTCTTCGAATGTTCTTTTGTTCAACGCAAGACTGGCATCCAATGCAGTTGGCTTGCTTGCACCCGACACTATATTCATGAGCATATTAATCGTTGTCTTGTTTTCATCTGCAACTGTTTCCAACGACGACACCATAGCTTGATTAAAAGAGCAGCCATAAGAGGAAGGGAATGATTTCGAAAGATCATTAAGTGATGTAATTAACAGTGATCTTGAATGGAATAATTGTTTGGAATTTCCTTCGTAATTATGTAAGTTTTCAACAACTGACCGCACAGCGACATTCAACTTTGGTATTAACTGTTCTAATTCAGAAAGCGTCTCACGGAAAACAGGACCGTCTTCCATAGACACGGGATAGGGGCTAATTGGTTCCACCACAGTTTTAGGAACAGGGAAAGCAGATGGCACATTCACTTCAGTTGGAGATTCTTCAGATAAAGTTACCTTTTCACTATTGTTATTTGTTGTATTGATAATGTTGTTGATGTTGGTTATTTGTGAAGGATGTTTTCGGAAAAAACTGAAGGTGGAGACAATGCCATTATTTTCCTCCAACACCAAATGTATTGTGATTTTCTCCACTTCTTCAGGTTTCAACCTTATTTCAATCAACGTGCTTCCAGGATTCACTTTGAATCTATCTGTTTTATAATCCAAAGCTTTGCAGGACTTGTGTATGTAGAAAGGTCTATCATTGTGAGAATTATGTGTATGTATGGCCATAGATTCAAGCTCATAAGGTATTTGGAAAACGAGTTCAGAATCATCCTGTATCAATTCGATAGGATCTTTGCAAATCACTGTTGTTTGTATGAAATCAATGAGTATCGGACAATGTTCAGAGTCATTTGAGCCATGGAATCTAAGTTCAGAGAGAGCTGGTGACCCCAAATTGGTTTCTGAGAGCAGGAGCTTAGCTACACTGTCCATTGGTGAGAAAAATGAGACGTTGAGACTTTCGTGACTATGTGTGTGGTGATGGTACTGATTTGTGTGTGCTTGTACTCTGGATGTGGACTCTTTGTAGGTGGTTCAGATGATGATTTGATGTGATAAATCAGGTGGTTCAGATGGTTCGGGTGGTGACTTTGGTAACTTGAACAGAGGACAGTGACAGCGTTTCCCAGACTCCCTGACTAAATCTAGCCTTAGTACGTATGTATAGTTCTCTGCTCTCTGCTCTCTCTGCTCTCTGCTCTTTTAGTCTCGCCTCATCAACACGACTAAAAAATGCGGCCTGCTAAAGCCGGTGCACGGGTGTCTCCGTCACATGCCCAGTATATGACGATAGCTAGTGACCACCGACTCCTGAGCAGTGTTCCATTTAGTTAATTTTCACCCCATCCATTCATGTCATGACAGGAGGTCAGCACTGCTCTTGTGGGTTTATATATGAAAATTGTCACTCAATTAAACACCACTTAATTGAAAACATACGAATGGCTTTAGTCACCAGTGTTTTTAATTATTTTGATCAACGTTATAGGCACGTAGAGCTTTAACAGTGGTCTGATTCTTCCCAAGATTGACGAGCTATGTAGATCCACTATGTGTATGCTGCATAGCTCTATATATAGCTAGGTAGCTAATTGAACAAAGTTATAAGGCCTATTTAGCTGATCGATAATTTATAAATGACATGTCAAATAGAATTAAGAGATAAAAAGACTAGAGTACAAAGGAGAGTAAAAAAGATATATATAAAGTAAAAGGAGTGAATGAATGTAATGTAAAAAGAGAACTAGATAGTCGATGTAGCTAATACGATCTATCATAATCTGAAATCGAGAGAACTGGAAAAAAGGTAACCGAAAATTTAAATACCGAAAAGATTAAAATGAGTGTAAGTGTATTATTTTGGCCATTGAAAGCTGGAAGCTGAGATCTGGAATTTTGAAACCCGTGAAGTTGCATTATCAATAACTTAGAATTTATTAGATGTTTGGGCCATTGCATCAGAATTGGAATAATTTAAAGAGTGTGATTGTATATGCATATCATTGCCATGAATGTGTAAAAGTAATAGAGTTGTAGTTATAGTATAGTTGTGTCATAATGAATGTGGATTTGTTCTATGATGTATTGTAAATCGTGAAATTGTGTTAAAGATTGTAAACTTGTGAACTTGTTAACCGTAAATCAGAGCAAGAAAGCACCAGCAGCCAAAGCAGCAGCACCGGCAGCATAGTATGAGCCGTAACCAACAGCGGCAGCACCTTCATAAGTAGTAATTGAATGAGTAGAGTTAGAGTATGGACAATTCGTCACTTCATTACCGCAAGAGTAGATGGTTTCAATATCAGTGGAGACACGGTTGATTGTAGAGTAAGCAGAGCTGTAAACGTAACCGAAAGCAGAGGAGGCAAATAAAAGAGTAGTGGAGAACTTCATTTTTGATATATTAAGTGTGTGTATAGCTTGGTGTTGGGAATCTGTATAGTAATTTGAAATTATAAGTAGCTATAAGCGAATGAAAAGCTGACTATGGTAGAGTAGTTGTTGTTTGTATAAGCGAATGACTAAGTTGGTTTTGATGATGAATTGAAAGAAGTGAAAAGGGATGAATTTGATCTGTGGAAAAGGAAGTGATTTGTGTCTTTTTATATTGATTTCAAGCTATGACAAACATGAAGATCATCTTCACACTTCAGTGACTCGTTACGTAGAACTACGGTGGGAAGCCATAATGGGTCATGGAATCATACATAGGACTTCATGATTTTGGGTGATTGGCATATGAATGATGAGTATGAGAGTTTCAAAGGTTTGGCATGGATGATGGCATGAAGTGTATTGTTAGTTTTGGAATTTGGTGGCTAACTGAAAACCAAACAATGGTTGTGTTCATTTTGGAAAGTTCGCTGGTTTTTCGCTTGCAGCCTGCGTTAAATAATTGGACATGCATGGATGGATGAGCATTCATTTGTGATCGTAGTTAGTTGGACGGAAGTAACCAGAGTGTATCACCAGCTATGTGAATATTGCTTGTTGATTATGCTCATCTGTACACAAATCAGTTTCATGCAGAGATGAAAGCTTGTTTCGACTGTACAAACAGGGGAATTTTGAAAGACTTGCCTCTCTCGAGAGGACTCGGAGGAACGATCAATCTCAAATTCTTACATATGGACAATTCAACTGACAGTTAGAGAACTTACCACTACATGGGTACACAAATACTGGCTATAATTATAGTATATCTATTTCCATCAACATGCGTAGAATATGTACCTTACTTTAGTTCAAATTAGGAGGTCATTAGCTTGTATAATTGACGAAAACTATATCATCGATCGAAGAGCTATATTTCCGTTGACGAGAAGATCATATGCAATATCATAATCGAGAAAGGAATTAATTAAGAGCTTAGCACCTTGAAGACTGAAAACTAGAAGCTGGAGTCTCATTCATCCTCAGCATTCAAGACAATTGGGCTGTCGAAGAAGATCATGTGTGTAGCAATATCGAGGATTTCAAGATATCAAAATGGCTGGTTTTCATGTTTCTAGATGGTTTCAAGGCTGTGTAGGAAAACAAACAGTTTTTGGTGTACGGATGTGCAAGCCAAGTATGTGTCATTGCTTAGGTAATTCCAAAGTGCACAGCCTTCTTTTAAGTTATTTGAATTGGCACAGACACTACAGGAAATGATTTGAATCGATAGCCTTAAGTGCGAGCACTGGGCAAATTGTTAGTAAAGGCAGGGACTGAGTGACTGATCATAAACGTGTGTGTGGTGGGCTGCTGCAAACGTGATTTGTGTAGAAGAAGACCTGTTTGAACCCATTCCAAACAACCTATTTTGGCTCTAGATTTGCTTCTTGCACCAAGGTCGACTCTAGAGTCATCCTCCCATCATAACTTCTTTACTTCCCACAACAACCAAAGGCCTTCACGGCTTTCTTCCAACTTCTTCGTACGCCAACTGACGGTTTTAAGGTAATTCCCGGATACGACCCATAGCACCAGTGCCACCAACAATTTCCAAGTGTTTATTTGCGATCATTCAAAACTCTCAATTCAGCTGTGTTAAAATAATTCTCAATTATGTCATTCCCAAAGAAAGATTCTTCAAAGGTTGATTTGAGCTCAGTAGGCTCTTCCTCATCATACCCTATGACCCCACAAGGTTCCTCATCGATTTCTACTACAAATTCAGTTTCAAATGGTACAATGAGAAGACAGAACGCAGCTCCAAACCACAATGGTAATAAGGGGAAAGGTGCCAAATCGAATGCCAGACAAAGAAACCCAGACGGTTACTCGAAAAGGAAGAATAAACCCAGACAAGGCAACAACAAAACAGTTTTGAGCAATGATGACTTTGAACATATGTTGAAGACATCAGGTAAAAAAGGTGTTGATATTAGTCATTTGCTTGATTTCAGATTGCCTGAACATGAACGTGCTGAACCTTCTCAATTTGAAAGAAAAAGAATGAATAAGTATAAGAGCAGAAGCAGTGTGAATTTGAATTTGACTGGAAGAAACTATGTTAATGTGAATTACAGATTCATTGTTGATCCCAAATGTGATTACAAGCCCCAGTTCTTGGATGCTAATGTTCCATTGGAGGATTCTTCTATCGTTAGAGTCATCGTCAATAAAAACGATCACCAGTGTCCAATTTGTCTGGATGATGACTTTGTTGCCCCTAGAATGACTAAATGTGGTCACATTTTCTGTTACCCTTGTTTAATGAGACTATTCAGCTCACTTGAAGAAACCGATCCAAGAAGAAGAAAAACCAAGTGTCCTCTATGCTCAGAGAATATCTGGGAAAAGCATCCTCTTCTTTCAGTTTTGATCAATAACATCAACGAGAATGAACAGAAGCCGAAAGTTGGTGATACCGTTGATTTACAATTGATGTACAGACCAGCCAACAAGATTTTGGCTCAACCACTTTACATGTACATCCAAAACATCCAGTTTCCAAACAATATACCATGGATCTCAGACAAAGCTGACCCTAAGAATTTCTTGGTGGAGTCACCTTATGCCAAGTATTCTAGATTAATGAAGTGCCATACTGATTTTATCTTACAATGTTTTGAAGCTGAAAAGGATTCCATACATGATCATAAAATCATGGACAAAGAATTGTACGGTGATTCCGGGGCCCATTATGACTTGGCTCTGTCAAAGATTCAACAACAAATTGATGTCGTGCACTCAGAGATAAGTTTATCAATGAACTATTCACAGAGTTACGCTGAGTCTAATTCCTCAAACGTTGTTGATGATATCGGATCCCTTGATTTTGAAAGTTTGAGTATCAAGCAAAGCATATTCCAACCTGGAGAAAAAGGTTTCTTCTTTTACCAATTGACCAATCAGTCCAATATCAAATATGTTCTCGCTAGTTTGGATATCAATATCTTGAAATCGATCTATGGCGACTTCTCTCAATTCCCATTGGTTCTAAGAGCTAGAGTCGAGAATATCAGTTATGACAACAACATCATCACAATGGAACAAATCCAAAGAATGAAGTATCTCGGTCACTTGCCAGTGGGAACGGAACTAGGTTACTTGGAGTTAGATTGGCTTGACAACTATGAAGACGCCCCATTTGCACCACCATTGGTTTTGAATCAATTCAAGAGAAAATTGAAAGAAAGAGCAAGATTAGTGAAAAACAAGAAGTTGAAAGAGGATAGAAACAAGCAAAGATTCGAAAAAGAAATGGAACTTAAGACATTACAATTTTATTCGAATGAGAATAACATCAGTTTGAAAGACTACGGTTACAATTTGAAACTCGAAAATGAATTCACTCATATTAACGGCGAGTCTCCTCCATTGATGGCCAGTTTCCCTTCTGTTGACGAAGCCTCTTCCTCCAGTGGTACCGATGGGTCAAATGGACCTCATAAACCTACGATCAATACTGTTTGGGGTACAGTGATACCCAAGTCTGAAGAGGTTATCGAGGAAGAGGTTGAGGCTAGTAATGATGTTGAATTGATGATAAAGAAAGCTAAAGAGGAACAACTTAAGGGTGGTAAGAACGGCCGGAAGAAGAAGGGGAAGAGAATTGTTTTGACCTTGAATTGATCATTGATTATTGGCCATGTGGTCCTCTTGTCTTTTCTATCATATAGGTTGACGTTGTGTTTTCCCAACTCATTGCTTTGTTGTCTTGTCTCTTTGACTGTCTTCAAATTTTCTTACACTTTTAACCTGTTATTGTTCTTAACCTTCAATAGCTTTGCACTACTACCAAACATAGCCACCTTAACCAACTTGCATATTTCAACCCACTTTTTCTTTTCCATTTTTATTTTCTTTGATGAACACTATTGCACTTACATACCATATAAACTACTCTCACGTCAGTATCATCATGACCTTACATTAACCTCAACTAAACCACACAGCATCAAATTTAAGCGATATCCCGCACATGTACCTTTACTATTCCGTTGTCTTTAAATTTTTGTTTTAGTTTTTTTTCTTTAGTTTACCATATATGTCTCATGTAAAGTTTCAATAAATTGGGATTTTCTATATAAATTATAGAAAAATGATACAGACTATAGTTTTTATGGAAGAAAAGAAGGACAAATTCAACATACTCCTCTGTCGATAAACAAAAATTTTGAACTTAATTGTGAAGTAGTTGACTAGGAAGAGGTACAGTGCTGAACAAAATTGTTTGGGCGACTCTTCTGACAACCTTGAACCCATGAATTTCTCTAAATGGCATATGACTGTTGTAAACAAGATAATGGTGTGCATCTTTTGCCGACATGATCAAAAAGTGCTGAGTGAAATCAACTGGGGATAAAGTAACAGAACGAATGCTTCCAGGGGCGCCTTCGATGATGAGATACGGCATTTTACCATCATGTATTTGACGCACGACTGATTCATCTTTTTTGGAACATATGTAAACGACGTATGATAATTTGGAAGGAAGATTGATTTTAACTTCTCTTCCGGCACCTCTGGAGTTTTTCAAAAATGGGATCCTGGCAATTTCTATTTCCCTGTTTTCCCAATGATTAGGTAAATTGATGATATAGTTTTTAACTGATGATGGAATCTTCTCCCAAAGTGAAACCGTGCTCGTATGATGGTAAAAGTTGTGCATCGGGGTGGTATCATTTAGTGTGATTTCAAATGTTCGCCAGTAACATGATTTTAATTGCAGAACATTCATCATATCGGGGGAACTGATAACCAAGTGGTTCAAATTTGATGGTATGGACACTATATTTGGAGATCGGGTTGATATGAAATCTATATCTAAAATCATGACAGAGCAAACATTCAGATAAAAGACGGAATTAGGGATATTTTTCAATGTTGGAACACTTGTTTGGACGTTGAATAACCGAAGACAAGCAAGTGCTGGGAAGTAAAGGAAATTAGAATATAAAGTAGCTCCTCCTCCTGAAATATTGAGAAAAGAAATTCGACCATTTTCAGAACAGCTCCATTTGAGTGATGCTCCATTATGGATTCTAAACAAGTCAACTTTATGAAGGGTTCTCCCTGTGCGAGTGAAAACATGATGTTTTGATGGATATGACTCACTTTCCCAGTAGTATTTATTGACAATATCTTTCAACCATGCACGAAACACCCCAGGAGGTTCAAAAATCTGTTCCAGTTTCTCAAACCCAGGAATATCTTTGTTAGCTTCACGCTCCAACCCAATGGCTTGACCTAGACCTTGTTCGAACATAATGGTAATGTTGGTATTCAAGTTACAAAGTGACTTCAACAGCTCAAAATGTTTTTCCTTATTCAAATCAGTGGCTGCCCTATGCTTGATCATCAAATGGTTCAGTGTGGGACAATCAGAGTAGTGCTTTATGAGTAAATTCAGCTGACTTATATCAGTTAGAGCTAAACATGGGGCCTTTAGTGGGAATTTCAGATCAACCAACAATTCAATGAAAACGGGATACTTATAGACCAAATCGTTTAGGGACTTTGCTTGAGTTGCTGGTGGTAATGAGTTAAGTATTTTTGAAGCATGCTGTTTCTGCCGTTTTGGAGAATAGGCATCAAATGTTGCTATGATTTTGTTGTTGTAAGACATGACCACCGGTCAAGTTTGTAAATCTTGTTGTTTGAAAAACACTTTGACAAAAGAAAAAAGTCATGGATGTGGAAGAACATTGTGATATTTCATTGTTATGTTATATATTCATACATTTATGTGAAATGGATGGGAAGAATTGACAAATCAAATCAATGGTTGATTTCATGAAACAAATACCTATCATGATTCATCAGTGTGCAACACATCTGTTTGAAAAATGAAGTAGAGCTCTACCCAGCCACAAATTTAAACTCCGCAGTGACTACGCCACTAGTCAAAGTCAGCTCGGTGAATTTGTCGTTTGAAGAAAAATCGGCGTCTCGGTTTTCGTGCGAGGTACGGCAAGCCCATTATTAGTAAGCTCAGATGTAGTTTTGTGAAAAATGAAGACTCAGACCCTTGTTTTGGTGGTCAAATCATCTGTTTTGACTCTCTGTCACCCGAAAACTAAAAGGTTTACACCAGCACTCCTTAACATCAATGAAATAACAACAAAATCAAAATCTCAGACTTGTCCTGGGTTTCAAGTATATAAACCATGTACCCTCGCATTAAGGTTCAAAATTGTTTCGACTGTCAACTTTCATTTTAGCTCCAAAGTCCGTTTCAATTTTGCAAAGAGACTGTCTTTTATCACACATCAGCCGGCTACAACTTTGCATGATCCTTACAGAACATGACAACTTCAGACATTATCTCACACAAGCTATCGACACCGGGTGCTGATAGTCAACATGACTCCAACGCATCTTCGTTTCCTCAGAGTACACTGGACACGCTCGACAAAGATAAGGAATTTGGATTATCAGTCGTTGATGAGAAACAGCCTCTTGAAATAACAACATCCAACAAAGATATATCAGATTACCCAGAAGGAGGAACTCGAGCCTGGTTAGTGTGTGTAGCAGCCAGTACCATCTTGAGTTTTTCATTTGGTATGGTGAATTCATACGGTATCTATCAAAGTTATTACGAGACAACATATCCTCATGTCAGTTCCAACACTTTATCACTTATTGGTTCAATGCAATCCTGTTTTACATTCATCTTTGCCATTCCATCTACGGTTGTCATGTACTATGTTGGTCCGCAACCACTTGTGTTTGTTGGTGGTTTCATCATGTGTCTTTCTTATTTCATGTTGTCTTTGCAGAACGATGTTTGGGAGCTTTTTGTCATTCAAGGGTTGATGTTTGGACTTGGATCAGGTATGGCGTATGTTCATGCTACTAATGTGCTTTATCAATATTTTCACAAGAAGAAGGCTTTAGTTCAAGGTATCCAAACTGCTTGTGCGGCTATTGCTGGTGTTTATTGGCCTATCGGTGTTAGAGGCTTGATTGATACTGTTGGATACAGATGGTCCAATAGAGTGATTGGTTTTATTTACATTCCTTTTATGACAATGGCTACCATTTTACTAAAACCAAGATTACCACCTCCAAAAAGAAAGCCAGGTCAAAACTTTTTAAGAATAAACTTCAGAGTCATTTTGAATTATAGATTTATGACAATAAGTCTTTGCTTCATGTTGTTCATCATGTCTTTATTTCCAGGGTTGTTCTACATAGACTTATTTTGCAAACGTATACAAGTTTCTGAAAATCTAACTAAATATTCAGTTGCGATAGTCAATGCTTCTGCTTGCTTTGGAAGAATTATCCCAGGGTACGTTGCGGACAAAGTTGGAAGACTGAACATATTGATTCCATTTATGATCCTCTGTGGTATCTTTCCTCTTGCTATTTGGATGAATGTTCGTAGCACTGGTGGTACTGCAGCATTTTGCGTATTGTGGGGTTTTGTTTCAGGGGCTCCTGTTTCACTTATGCCCAGTTTAGTTGGTCAGTTATTTCCAGCTGAAGATTTGCCATCTTATTTATCATTCTTTTTCACGTTTGGTGGTATTGGGGCTTTGATTGGTCCAATCATTGCTGGTACTTTCATTCCTAAGGGTGATGTTATTGGTGATATGGGCTTTAATAAGTTGGCAATTTATGTTGGGGTGTTTGAATTAGCAGTGTCTTTTATCTTGATTATTCTTAGATGCTGTTACACCAGAAAACTGATGTACAAAATTTAGTTCTACTTTCATTTTCGTTATGGTTAGCTTTAGAAATTTTTCTTTTACCATAATTATTATATTTATTTTTGAATTTTGAATAACTGTCCCTTAATCAAGAAAATGTAGTACATATACGTACTCGTACTATTTGTCGATCGAAATAAAGCCTCACAGCCATAATATCAAAATTCAAACTCTTGGGTTTTTTGCAGGACTCTGAACTTACAGCTGGGTTGACCTTAAACCAAAGGAAACGTCTAATTTTACCTAACCCACAACAACTCTCATCCAATGTCCAATAGCAAAGTGCAAGCTGGAAACATATACAAAGGAACTGTCACAGGACTGAAGCCATTTGGTGCGTTTATACGCCTGAATGGGATCAAACAGGAACCACAGGACGATGACAACCACCATCACCACCGTCATCATCACAGGGACAAAAATAACAGAGATAGAGTTAAAGAATTATCAGGACTATGTCATATCTCTCAAATATCATCATCTAGAAGAATAGATAACCCAGAAGAAGTACTCAAAAGAGATCAAGTTGTTTACGTGAAAGTCACTCAAATTCACAACGATGGCAAGATTTCATTGAGTATGAGAGACATTGATCAGACAACAGGTCTCGAACAACATGAGGATGCCAATGATTTGGAAAACGAAACTAGAGGAAGGCAATACCAGAAGAGTCAAAGCCGAGCTCAGAAAAGAAGGAATTCACCAGATTTGTGGGAAATGAACCAGCTAAACAAGGCATTTGGAGCCAAACGAGCTAGACCGACATCCAATTCAGAAGTCGAAGATCCGTTTGCCGAAGTTGAATCTGAGAATGATGAAGAAGCTGAAGAAGATGTGGAAATTGAGTTAAGTAACGAAGTGCCTGCTTTCTTACAAGGAAAGAATTACAAAGCCAACAAGAATGCTGCATTGAGAGCTGCTAGAGGAGCTGGTGGTTCATTGATTAGAGCTGCCCAGTATGGATCTCGGTTCATGGCTGAAGTGAAAAGAGTAAAGATGGAAAAGAAACAAGAAGAGGAAAAACTGAAAAGACAGGCTGAGAGAGCTAAGAAGACAGAAGATCCAATGCTTGAAGAATTGATCCTTCAGACAAAGATGCAACAGCAAAAGGAAGAAGCAGCCGAAAAGGCAGTTGATGAATGGAGAAAGCAAGCCAAAGTTGAGTCATATGGTATACGAAGTCATTTGAGTATACAAGAACAGCGTGAGTCGTTACCTGTATTTGAGAAAAGAGAAGAATTGTTGAAGCAAGTTAAAGAAAACGATATTGTCGTTGTCGTCGGTGAGACTGGTTCCGGTAAGACGACGCAAATTACACAGTATCTTGCTGAAGAAGGGTATGGGAACAAGGGAATCATTGCATGTACTCAGCCCCGTAGAGTTGCTGCTACTAGTGTGGCCAAAAGAGTTGCCGAAGAAGTTGGTTGTAAAGTTGGTGATGAGGTTGGTTATACGATTAGATTTGAGGATGTCACAAGTGATAGAACCATTATCAAGTATATGACAGATGGTATGTTGCAAGTTGAAGCTTTATCAGACCCAGATATGAAAAGATACTCCGTGATCATGCTAGATGAAGCCCATGAAAGAACAGTTGCCACTGATGTGTTGTTTGCCTTGTTGAAAGACGCCGTGAAGAGAAGAAAAGGTACATTGAAGTTGATCGTTACTTCTGCCACGTTGGACTCAGCCAAGTTTTCAAAGTATTTCTTCGACTGTCCTGTTTTCCATATCAAAGGTAGAACTTTCCCCGTCAAAATCTTTTACACCAAGAGGCCAGAGTTGGATTACATTGAATCCACCATTGATACAGTCATCGATGTTCACGTCAATAATCCCAAAGGTGATATATTGGTGTTCTTAACTGGTAGAGATGAAATTGATACATGCTGTGAGACAATCATTGAAAAAATGAGTGTTTTATACAAATCTGATCCAAAAATGTCTGAGTTGATTGTGTTACCCATTTACTCTGCTTTACCATCTGAAATGCAAAGTCGAATTTTTGAGCCTACACCAGAAGGAAAGAGAAAAGTTGTCTTGGCCACCAATATTGCTGAAACTTCCATTACTATTGATGGTATTTACTACGTTATTGATCCTGGGTTCGTGAAAGTGAACGCCTACAATGCTAAATTGGGTATGGATTCGTTGATTGTCCAACCTGTTTCTAGAGCACAAGCTGACCAAAGATCTGGTAGAGCTGGTAGAACTGGACCTGGTGTGTGTTTCAGATTGTACACCAAAAATGCCTATCTGAATGAAATGTCCGCTAATACTGTTCCTGAGATTCAAAGACAAAACCTATCAAATACAATTCTTATGTTGAAAGCTATGGGTATCAGTGATGTTTTGAATTTTGGATTCATGGATCCTCCAGAAGAAGACACTATTTTATCCGCTTTGGATGAACTATACATTTTGGATGCACTTGATGTTGATGGTAACTTGACAAAGACAGGAAAATACATGACTTCGTTCCCTATGGAACCTAAATTGACCAAGACGTTAATCAAATCTATAGAGTTCAACTGTTCATATGAGGTTATTATTATAATTGCGATGTTATCCGTTCCCGATGTTTTCTACAGACCAAAAGAGAAAAGAGAACGTGCTGATAAGATGAAGTCCAAATTCAATGATTACAATGGTGACCATCTAACCTTGTTGAACGTCTACTTGAAATGGGAAGATTCAAATTTTTCCAAGAGTTGGTGTCAAGATCATTTCATTCATGAGAAATCATTGAAAAGAGCAAGAGATGTTAAAAGACAATTATTGAGTATCGTGGAAAACCTAGACCGGAAAGAGAGAAAGATAGATTCATCAGTGAAAAGTTGCAAAGGAAACTACGATCTTATAAGAAAAACTTTTGTTTCTGGTTTCTTCAAAAACACAGCAAAGAGAGCATCAAACCATGGCCACAAGGATGAAGAAGGCTCATACCGTACCTTGGTTGAAAATATTCCTGTTTATATGCATCCATCTTCGTCACTGTTCAAGAAACATGGTGTAGATTATGTGCTTTATCATACGTTGTTGTTAACTAATAAGGAGTACATGCAATGTATCACAAAAATAGATCCAAAATGGTTGATTTTGTATGCTCCTAGATTTTTCAAACAGGCTGATCCGAACCAATTGAGTTTGACCAAGAGAAGAGAACGTATCCAACCTTTGTTCAACAGAAATGATCCTAAGGAAAAATGGAGATTGAGTAGAGGAAGAAGATGATTCTAGTTGGTGTTTCTTCCTTATTTTTTGTATAGTATTTTGGACTACGTAGTATGTATAGTTCGTTTTTTTTTTTAGTATCGGATTTAAATTAGATTAATGTACAGTATGTAATTTAACAATTCCTTGAAAGGAACATTAGCAAAAAAGAAAGACAAACACAATTTTCTCATTCAACAACCACATCACCATCGTGATCAACCGCTTTTTTCTTATCATCAATACCATCTTCATTTCCCTCTGATTTTTCTTGTTCTTGTTCCTCGTCTTTCTTCTCTTCTTCGTCTTTCTTATCTAGATTCTCATAATAACGAATAATTTCACTTTCTTTTGCAGAAAATCCCAAACTCAATCGTTTTCCGAAAAACAACTGACCATCCAATCGACTCAAACATAACTGTGCCTCGTCAACTGAACTCAAAGTGATCCAAGCCTGACCTCTCAATTTTCCTTTATTTTTATATTCGACTGAAATCACATCTGCATAAGTTGTAAACAGAATATATAGATTCTGTATTGTTTTCGTTCTTGGGATCTTGTCATTTATGTTCTTGATGTAAATTGTATGGTTTGGTGGATTCGGTTTCTGAAGAGGCTTGATTGGTTTCGATTGAGCTTTTGTAGATGTCTCAGATGATGAGGTTTCTGGTGCGGTGGAAGTAGTGGTGGATGAAGAAGACCTAGTGTTTCTGGTTCTAGATCCAGTTGTTGTTTCCTGTGATGATTTCGACTTTGGTTTGGGGGTTGTTTTCGTTATCGTTTTTGTTGTTCTTTGTCGTTTCGTGATTGGTGGTTTTGACTCAGGAATGGCATCTCCATTTTCTGATTTTCTTTTTCTTGCTGCTGTTGTTGTTCTTCCTTTGGGAGGCATTGTGTATATAAGTATGGATATCTGGTTGGTTGCTGTATATCAGACAGACAGAGGTTCTGTTAAGTTTTCAACCTAGAGAAAAATTGATGATGCCTTAATGTCTTACCGAATTTGAAATTTTGGCGAGCACTGTTAAGAAATCTGAAAGGTCTAAAAGAGGACGACTAGCACGCCAGTTTTCAGTGTTCACCACTGTTCATCCGTCTACAACTACTCTGAGCAATTCAAGCTATCAACAGTTTTTCTACAAAATACATCATTGCTATATACCTATCAGAAACAAGCGACCACAAACCGGGTAGTTTTTCAATTTATGAGAATGAGTGAATACAAGAGCAAGCTAAACTCACGTTGGAAAGATATAATCATGTCAAGTTATCAAATCAGGCCTATTTTAATGCAAGAGTACACACGCTACAGCATGAAAATGTCACAAGAAATTACAAACTTGATTTTGGAAGATAAGTTCAAAACTTAGAAGTTGACTACGATTGACATAGAATAAATTTGGATGATGATTTATGATGGGTTCAAAAACGATGGTGTCCACTCCACCGAAGTTCGAGAAGTCATCAACAGAGACGAAATCAGAAAAAAGACAGGTGCTGGTACCGAAATATAATAGGCTGGGATCTTTAATCTTTGACGTATGACTTGGTGTCAATCTTGAGTTAATTAACCAAGCCCAACATTTGCTATATGAGATGTTACTTAGAAGTTACATGTGTACTGGAGTTTGAGAGTGTACGGAGAATCGGTATTTTGCCTACTAGTATCATGAATAAACATATCGACGGTCAGTGAAGTCCACTTCCGGTAATAAGATATGTCTTTAGACTTTCGCCATTGATAGACCTTAACGTGTAAGCCATTGGTCAGGAGAGAATCTGCTGGTATCCCTCGGTGCTAAGTGAACACTTCAGAAGCACATTTATCAACTTCATTTATGCTTCTTGATAACAGTAACATTCGGGGAAATAAAGATGCAATGATAACATATTGATGATCATAACACCTTCTCACCTAATGCAGACCATTCAAAAATGACAAACATTTAATCAGGAAACTAGTACATCAAGAATTGAAACTTAGTTAGTATGTCATGATATCTTTTAACAAGAGAGTTAAAGGAAACAACAGAAAGCACATGGTTATAATTTGAAAAAGTCAGAGTGTGAATACAAATGGTTTGTTAATCATTCGATGGGTCTTGAATCCATCTCGTAAACATGGACCAAGTTTGATCATCATTTAGAGAAAACCATGCTGCTTTGTTTCTGATTGAGTTATTTTCATTGATTTGAAGAGATGAAACATACCTTTTGCTGTTCTAACTTTGGTGTTTTGATAAGTTGTACATGTATTGGGGTAGGATGATGGTCTACTCAAAGGAAAAGAAGAGAAAGAGGAAAGTCTTCATGAGGTGTCCAAGATGAGATTAGAAAAAAAAATTTGTACTTGAGTGAAGAATCGGAGATTACGAAATGCATTTGGCGCGCGCACTACCTCCGCCCCCACTAAGGGTTTGCTCGGTTTATTGTGGTGGATGCGAATGGATATGTCTATAATTCATTCATTTTTTGGAAACAGGGGGCATATATATATACACTAAATTATACAAGAAATGATATATATATCACATCTATTTCTCATCCGGAACACCGATATCTTCATTCCAATCACTTGGTCTTTCTTTGATGAATTTTTGCAGTAATTCCTTACATCCATCATCATGAACATTGACAACTTCAACACCGTTTTGTTCCAAATAAGATTCACCACCTAAGAAAGTTTCATTTTCACCTAGAACAATTCTTGGGATCTTGAATAATAATGCTGACCCGGTACACATGTTACATGGTGATAATGTTGTGTATAACTAAAAGAAAAAAAATAATGTCGTGGATTGTTAGTAAGTTGGCTCAATTTGTCACTTTGGAAGTTCTGAAAAATTGATGATATTTAAAATCATATTGGAAATTGACACATACGGTGCATTCAGCATAAATTGTAGCAGGTAATCTTCCAGCATTTTCTAAAGCAGAGATTTCAGCATGCAAAGTAGGAGAAGACTTTTGAATTCTCATGTTGTGACCTCTACCCAAGACTCTACCATCTTTGTGAATCAAACATGATCCGATTGGAATACCACCTTCACTGTAACCTATTCATTCATCAAAATCTCAAATTTTATGACATTTTGGTTAGTATTGTTGATTCTTCATTTAAAAAGTATCTTGCTGGGATATGGTTCCGTGGCATATGGTTCGGGAACCGGAATTCAAGCTCACAATGAATCTAGCATACCTTTCTTAGCTTCTTCCAAAGCAATTTGGATTCCCAACTTGTCGTCAAATGTCATTTCGTATGTTGTTTTGGTTGTGACGATATGATTGTTGTACGTGTATGGTTCAAGGAAATTTCATCCTTTCAAGTGTACTACACCAGTGGATCACCTGCGTAATATGGTCCGTGAATTTCTGATTCTTATCAAAGTTTTCTTTGACAATTTACCCGCGCAAATCAAAATTCAAGGCACCGTCGTTGACTTGACAGCGAAATCGGGTTTCTGCTTTGAAATTATCGACCAATTGTCGCGTCGATCGACTTGGTAAAATTAACCGAGCTCTAAATTCCCTTTAGGACTCGACATTAGATTTAGGAAACATCATTCACAAATCACATACAATCATCCAATAAAAAGACAGGCTATAGTCATTATGAACTGACAAATCACATTCATATTACCTTATAATGTTTCACCAATGAGCCTGACCATCAATTACCTATGGACCAGCCGTACATACAGCAACTTGAAAGTTGGTACTGTTTGAAATTTTTGTCAATGAACTGAATAAACTTCAATAATCAATAAGTCCTTGACTCAAACAGAAGAATGAATCATCATTTCAAAGTTGGAAAATCCACACCCATCCAACATTCCAAGTTTCAAAGTGCATGTATGGCTATCATGCACAGAGACTCACTTCCAGCTGTTTGAAAAGTTTGAAAACCATAATCACCACCATCTCATTCAACTGTTTCCATCATCTTGGATCACAAATATGTTTCTCCATTTTATCATAAAGGTGCAAATGTTATATTTTTGAAATCAAGATCGTTGTTAAAGAGGATCGGACTCTGGACCTTCTGTTTGGATATGCTGTACTGCCGTAAGGTTGATCTGATGACTTCATGATGGTTCTGGAGCATGGGACACAGTATTGATATGGGAGAATGACTGTTGCTGTATTACTTGCTGATGATATGAATAAATGAGATTTGTTGTGTTCTGCTGTTATCTTAACGAAAGTCAGTCAACAAGATTGGTAAGTTAAAATGAACTCCATGGTTGAGGAGCTGGTTCGATAACGACAATCATCATCATCATCATCATCATCATCATCATCATCATCATCAACATACAGTGCAGTGCTCCATACCAATTGTTGATAATCAGACACCAGCCGGGAAGTAATGGATACATGAATATCCATCGTTTTTCAATCTTTACAACATCAGTGAGTGCAAATAACGGCAAACTTCGGGTCGATGAAAACTGCTAATCTGGTTTACTTTTAAATCAGGCAATAAGATTTGATATGTGTTCGGATGACATCACTGCTTAATCCATGAATCAGAAATAGATTTAACAACTACAACTATCACATTTTAACGGGCTACTATAGGGTTACTTCTACGTATTTTAACGAAGCCATGCGCTCTACGTTGTAAATAGAAATAGGAAAAACAAATCAGTCATTAATCAGAACTTCTAGAACAGAAAGTGCAAACAGAAACAATTGTGAAACGAAAACACAATTAAGCCAAGAAAAATGTAAAAATGAAAAGCATGAAAAACGGTAGGTAAAAAAAATAAAACGTATTAGAAGAACGGGAGAAATAGAGGAGGTAAAACTGAAGAAAAAATTAAAATTGAACATGTAGATAAAATGGGAACAAGTATTTTTATAAGGTTTTTGAAAGAAAATAAAAGAAAATCAGTAAGACAAACAGGATGAAAAATGAAAAAGAATAAAAAGGGACATGGATTTCATGGAAGAAAAAAATGGTATAGGAAGTTGCAAGAAGAAAAGATGAAAAAAAGATAAGGAAAATAAGGGTGTTTTTGAAAGGTTTTTGAGAGATAATAACCGAAAAACAATAAAACAAACAGAAATGCAAATGAAAAAAAAAGGACTCGGAAATCACGTGGTTAAGAAAAAGTTGGGGTGGTCCATGAGAGGGAGGGACCAGAAGATCGAGTGAGTGGGTATGGCAGTTTTGAGTTTGTGAACGGCAAGTAAGTTAGCGTCTGGTGAACAAACGAAAGAAAAAAGAGAACATTATGAAGAAGGAAAAGAGGTGGGAGTGTTGATGTTTTTATAAAAGGGTGGCAAAACAAAGGGAAACGGGGATATCCACAACCAGGGCCTGAGAATCAGAGGTAGCACATGTGCTGAAGCCATTCAAAGGGCAAGAGAAACAAAAGAATAGCTATGTCTTTGCAATTTTGATAGAGAATTTGATACATGATTCTCTATCCAGATTCCATTTTTCTGGAACTCAGTTCATATATATATATATATATAGTATCTACTGAATTTCACAAATTTCATGTATCAAGTAACATGTGTAACCTGATTTGGGACAGAACTGGCCTCTTCAAGTTATAGTCTAGGACATGATTTTAATGTGTTTTGAATCATACTCTTGTTCAAATTAACTACAGACGCGCCGGATATAGCCAGTCTGGTCCTATTATATGATTCATTATGGTTGGTTTAAGCTTTACTGTAGTGTTTGAAATGTGATGGAAAATGCAAAAGAACACACTACTCTAGGTTAGCCGGCATATGTGAATGAAGCTAAAACGGTTGAAAAAACAAAAACAGAGTAACAATTAGAAAACAGCATAATTACATAAATTACAAAAAAAAAAAAAAAAACATCAGGCCTAAGCACTCTCTTTACCCAAATGAACTCTTTCAGTGATGGACATGACAGGTTCAAGAGCACCGGACTTAATTGAACGGAGAAGTTCTTGTTCATCTTTATGGGACTTGATTTGAGTAGCAGATTGAATAACATACAAATCTCTATCATCATCGATCTTATCATTTTCACGACCAATATCAGGTTCATCCAAATTACTCTTAGGACCTTGATATCTACCCTTAGCATAAGCATAGTAGTAAATAACAGCCAAGATCATAGTACCTGGAGTGATAACAACAGTGTAATTCATCGTGGTTTTGTCGACAGTTGGATTTGCAGGGAACATGACTATTACAACAATAAATGCAATGAAAGAACACGCAGCCCAGCCAATGATTGGTGACATCACATCACCTGTGTAAAAACGACCTGGGACAAATTTATGTTTACCCCATGTTAGTCTCATGAAAATAGGTGTACCCCAACTGATATAATTACCTGCAACATACAACGAAAATAATGCATTTGCAGCAGTGGAACCAATCAAACAAAGCAAACCCATAATCAAGGCAAGGATACCACCATAAAAAACGGCTCTGATTGGAGTAGATAATTTCTTGTTAACAACTTTGACTATAGGAGAGAATGGAAGACCACCATCTCTAGCAAATGCCCAAATCTGTCTTGAAATAGCAGTCAAAATACTAGCACCCATCAACCATTGACAGAAGGCAATAAGAGACATGAAAGCAATAGCCCAATTTTTACCCAAAGCATTGTAGATAATTTGAGCAATTGGATTTTTGAATTCTGTTCCCACGATAGCTTGGATATCAGGACCCATACAAGCTGCAATGACTATGCAAATAAGGAATCCCAGGATGTAACACGTGCTAATAGAGCCGATGATACCTATTGGAACTGATCTAGAAGCATTTTTGGCCTCTTCACTCATATGAACGCATGAGTCAAATGCACTAATTGACCAGACGGCCGTCATGAAACCATTCATGACCCAATTGAAACCGGGTGTCCAATCACTGTATTGTTGGTTGTTAGAAAAAATAAATGAGCCATCGTTGAATGGGACACCATTCACTTTGCAACCTATTGGAAGAACAATGAAGAATAAAACGATAAGACTCAAGTTACAAACAATTGAAAAGGTTTGAAGTCTTGAAATAAACCCAGATGCAAAACAAGTCACAGCAATATGGGAAATGACACAGGCAGCATAGACACCATAAGTTTTGGCATTTGTGATGTCAAAATTGGCGTCTTTGGAAATGGAAACAGCTGCAAGCACTTCACTGGCCAAACCATAATCAACAGAGCACAAAGCACACACTAAGGCAACAGAATTTGTGTTCCCGATCATGTATGACAAAAACACCCTGATCTTTTCTGGTGAGTAGAAGTAAGTCCAATAGAACAAACCACCTGAGGTAGGCACAGAACTACCCATTTCAGCCATGGAAATACCAATTAACAAGACAAAGAATGAAGCAAGGAACCAACCCCAAACCAAAGTTGTTGTACCACCGGTTAAACCTTGAGTTAAAACTGACGCAATTGAAGGAAGTAAACCCATAATAGAGAAAGCAACACCAAACACTTGAATCGTGCTGAATTGACGTCTTAATTCTTGTTTGTAACCAATCTGTGCTAATAATTCATTATCATTTTCAGCTGTTTTGGCATCAATGAAATCATGTTGTATCCCACGGTATTTACTGTAAGTGACAGTAATCTCCTGGCCCGAATTCATTGATTTGGACATGTGAACAAAAAGTGTGTTGTTGATATGATGGTGATCTTGTCAGTTCAAGGAGGATAAATAACCAAAAATCGTCATAAGACACAATTTTTTTCCCTTTGGACTGCAGAAATAGTTGAAAGAAAATGTATGCATTTATATAGACCGGATATGAGCATATATAACTATGAATTTGTCAATCATTTCAGTGGCCTATAACCGCTTCTCATCATAGAAAGAAAAATTAGATAATAACGTAGTCATCAGTCAAGTTTCGGACATGCTGTTCATCAATTGTGTTCCGTAAGCAGTGTATGGTTTCAACTGTGGTTTAAAGAACAATCCAGTAAATTTTTGCATATCCATATGACCAGAGCTGTACTATATATATTATCCTGGTGCAAGTACATTCGACCTGTTCATTCACTCATTCGATCAACATTCAACGCATAAGATTTTTTTGCCAAAATTTCTTCAAAACTCAAGAAATTACGCAACGTCTACGGTCTGTCTGAAATGTGGCACCAGTGGCTTTTAAGTATATAACAACAGAGATCAATTGATATTATCAGAAAAGACGTTCCACAAATCGTGATCCATTCTCTGACATCAAAGAACAAAGTTTTGAATTACTTGAGACATGTGTTCATTGAGGCTACAATTTGATGTGCATCAGTGCATAGCGGACTCGAATTTCAACAACAACCACCTTTTCACAGTGAAACTCCTGATCTGGGCCAAAGACCTAGTCCTGAAATCTGTTGACGAGCCCATTCAATGTGGTTAATTTTCAAAGACCCCCAGTATGTGCCGGTTTTCTCAATGAGGTTCGAACTGGACCAACGACAACGACTTAACGACAACAACAAAGGAGCAACGCCAACAACATCAAGTAGAGTTTTTGGCTTTTTTTTTAGGGAAGAATAACAACAACGTCACAAATTGTCATGGTCATGGAGAGCTCCGATTTCAAGAAAAATCAAGAGATTTACTTCAAATATCAAGCTATAAGCTAGTTTTGAGCACCACTGAATACATTTTTTAAAAGGAACAAGGTTCATGGTACTTTTTTCAGAAAAATTAACAATAAAATATCGTTTCTACACTAATGTGGCTCCATAGTTGTTAGTGGATGATAGCTTCTTCAACGCCAAACCTCAAGACTGGGCTCGCCCAACTGAAGGTGCACAGACAATGAGACGTTAATAGTTATCACAATGCTTATTTCTTTCTCAAAGGACAATATTTCCACACTAATTGCGTACTTCAAAAAGTCCAAGCAAAAAAAGATAACAATGGAGGACGGGGAGTCTGCTCTATCTTTGAAAGACAACAGATCAAGGACTAGCCTTAAGAACCAAGCCAGAAGACAACAAGCTGGATCCAGTAAAAAAAGACTTTCAGTGAGTCATTACCGAGTCCCCAATATGATTTCTGATCAACATATAATCATCAGGTATTGGCACCTTTTTGGACTATATACACAAAACGATCCCACTAATTGGATTCGAGTGGATGTTGTTGCATGAAACCGCGGGAGTCGGGACTCGTTTATATTACGTAAGTGACATACATCTGGTTCTCTTGGCGCTTGGCACTTCTGCACATCGGATTCGGCTTCGGGTGGGTTCCGCTCCCGAACTTTCCAAACCAGTAAACCACTAATTCTCCTTTGAAAAAGTTCCAGCTATAAAGTCGAAGTGGAAGGATCAGATACTGAAGGAAGAGGATGGATGTGAGGACTTATGCACAATATGGATCAGGATGGAGATTTCAAAGTTGTGATATCACATATATTTCATTTTTATTTTTGAACACAAAGACAAACTAGAGACATTGGCAAAACCCTTTGGTCATAAAAGGTGTTGATTCTTTGAGTTTTTTACATTTCCCATGAGTTCTTAGTGTGTATGATTTTTTGTATACTCCGTGCATCTGTGTTGAGATGAACTGCCATCGGAAACGTTCTCCGGAACGTCGGATAACAATTTCTCATCGTCCAAATCGGAATGATTGGAGGTTGTTTCAGAAAGTGGGAAAGGTAACATGTCGTTTGGGAAAATAAGAGAGCAAAGGATAACCTGGATAAATGTGTAATTCTGGATTTGACTAAATGGCTTAGTAATAAGTTGTAATAGTTGTAATAAGTGGGAAAATAATTGATGTTGATAGACTTGTTGGGAAGTAATCAGARCCGGATCCAAATACTGGGGTAAAGTGGAAGTATTGGGGCAGATGGTTGATYAAATAAGGGTGTAAATCTATGATTCYTCCTCCCACTAACTGGGAAAACTGAGGAGTGGAAAGTCTGATCAAAAGGAGGGAGACGGGATGAATTTATACCGTTTGGATCCATGTGTTCAGACAGCCAAATATATGGCATAAAAACTGTCATAAAAGGGAGACTGAAAAATAATATAAAAAATTTTAAAATTCTACCGACAATCTGCCATAAACTGGGCCACGCACGACTCTAAAAGATTTTATTATTATTATCATTTTAAGGTACGCTTCTTAAAAGATTTGATTACTCTGGCCTAAGTATGAGAAAAATCGGCAGAAATTCATTTTCAGAAAATCTGTCCAGGCTATTTTCTGTTTTTGGGCAGATCTCATAAAATTAATTAATTTGAGTTCAAAACTCAAGTCGAAAGATTCAAGTCTATTCCCCCGCACGCTTGAAGAACAGCTTGCAATTGATGTGTGAAGAAGGCCCAAACACGTCCATTGAAACCGAACATTAACATTGTGGATGGTTTCACTCCTACTTCAATGACCTTCAAGCTAACACCATATACCATATGCTAGAACAGTATTAGACCAGCTGATTCCAGAAGTGAAATACATCATATTCAAAAATGTTATCATCAATTTTCTCACACAACAGGTCAAAACTTGAGAAACCTTTGGCTCTACTTACATCATTGATTGGATATCACTCCGATTTAGATGGTATTCTTTCGTTCGTAATAGAAGACATGGTGTTTGATGGTATATGGTATTCTGATCCAGCCCACTTTGAACAATTCGCAGAATTTGTTTTATCGAATTCAATAAAAATACAATTGAAAGGGGATTTAAGTAACCTAAACCCGCCTATCAGTCCTAGTCTCTTGAAATTATTTGAACATGGGTGTCGAAAGATGGATATTGGTTTCCCCGATACATTACGCACAACATATAACTACGATTCAAAGGTTATAAATTTTGCTACTGATTTGACTTATACGGTTTGAGCCCTTAAAAGATTACCTCCAACAAGACTTTTTGATTTGCCTCGTTTGAGATGTTTGAAAGTTAACGTTGGTTTTGATGATATTCACGAGGGTGATGGTTGGAAAATGTTGGAGAACATACATACTTGACTATTTGAAAATTTGGAGACATTTGGGATGTCATGAAAACCCTGATAAGAGATTGATTCTATCGATTGATTGGAATAAGTGTTATTTTGGTGGAACAGAAACTAAACGAATGTCCCATTTGATTGAACTAAATGCCAATAGAGACTTCGACGAATTCAGAATCTCTCGTTCTCCACAATACCATGACTTTTTCCCGATATGGAGTGACGTTCGAAACATAGTTAATTTTCATTCCATAAACTTAATGCCTATAAAGGTACTATACGATGATACCGAGCTAAAAGACTTTCCCCATATCAATAATGATAAATGTGTGGAAAAATTAGAGCTTGGATGCCCAGGGCCTGCCTCAGAGACTTCCACGAAAACAGATCTACTCTCGATTACAATATCGAACCTTCAATTCAAAAATTTGCTCTCCGCTGTCAATTCGAACTAAATCCAGTTCTCTGGTTTGATATTTCTTTCGATAGTATGGCTTCGTTGAAGTTTGCATCCTTTGATAGTTGTATTTTGAGCACCGAAACTTTTGATTCTTTACCGGATACTTTGAGTTATTTAAGCCTCAAAGAAGTTGTCTTGGAAGAACATTCTCTCCCTTTCAAGCTACCAAAGCATTTGAATAAACTATCCATGCAGGGGAATTTCAAACAGATGCAGTATATTGAAAACTCCAATATCACCCAATTGGAGGAGCTAGACTATGTTTCCATTTATAAAGTTATTGGACGTGTCCCAGTCACAAAACTGAAGTCCTTCATTCATGCATTACCACGAAGTATGAAAGGACTTGTTCTGAAAAATTGTGTTCCCTCAAAGGATTTGGAGTTGAATAAACTTGAGTGCTTGGAAGAACTTTCTTTCTCTGACACCGGTCCATCAAACAATCTTGATCTCTCGACATTGCCTTCTTGTTACCATCTTCGGATAGAAAATGGGTATGAAAGTTTTTCCCTCTCGGTTCCATCAACTGTAGAAAGCATGCGTGTCAATTCAAGCAAAGGTTCTGATGTCATGAAATTTTGGAAGGAAATTGTCACTCCTATGCCAAATTTGCATAACTTGGATATTGTCAAAAATGCTATAATTGATTCTCTCACAGATCCCACATCAAAGCCAAAACTTACGAGGCCTCTAGCTCTTCTTACATCATTAATTGGATATCACTCTACTTTGGATGGTATTCTTGTATATTAGTGATAGAAGAGATGGTATTTGAGGATATATGGAATTCTGATCCTAACCACTATGAACAATTTGCACAGTTTGTTCTATCAAAATCGATAAAATTACAGTTCTGATCTGAAAATCCGAAATAGTCTATCTGAATTGTTTGAGCATGGCTGCAGAAAATTAGAGATTGATATCAGTGAGTCTACATTCAAGTTCCATTCGAAAGATATGAAATTCATCACAACTTTGATCACTGATGCATCATCACTTCTAAGATTTCCACCCAAGAGCCTCAATGATTTAATTTCCTCGCTTGGAATACGTGAAAATTTTACTCCACATTGAAAGAACCAAAGATATGAAGACATTAGTGGAATCTATGGATTATTTGAAGATCTGGTGCCAGGGAACAACCCAAGGAGTGATCAGCAAGAAGTTGGTGATCTCGATCGATTTATCTAATACCAAATTGAAAGAAACAAAACTCAGAAAAAGATTACTTCTTTTACTTGAACTAAATAATGATGGAGCTATTGAGTTGAGATTTGGTAAGTTTCCTAAGTCTACGAAATGTTATCCTTCATATAAGACTCTTTCTAATTTGATTGATAAAACGTTATTTAGCTCATTGCCAATAAAGGTGCCATTTGACAATACAGGTTTGGATAATACGGCACATCTTAACAAGATAATTGGTTTGAAAAAAGTTGGGTATTCACTTTGTCGAGTCATCATCTATCAAGGATTCGGCGCCTCGTCGGTTTATCTTTTCAAACCCCTCAATTCAGCAACTTTCGATTGGCTCGCCATTGGTTTCACAATTCGATTTTCTTTTAGCAAACATGCATGACTTGAGAAAAGTGAGTCTGAAAAACTGTCTTTTGACTACCGAATGTTTGAATGCTCTCCCAAATACTCTGATTGATCTAACGTTGGATAGTGTCCGACTAAACAAGAATTCTGATAGTTACGAATTACCAAACAACTTGATTGAGCTATGTATACTTGGGACATTTGATGAAATTTCAGTCATAAGAAACTCCAATATAAAGCAATTGAAAGAGCTGTCACGATAAAGGTACAAGAAGGCGGGGTTTTCGTTCCGAATAGAATGCCAATAAATGATGCAATTTTGTACTCAGATGTGAAATCAATTATACATTCCTTGCCCTCGGGTATTAAATGCTTTAATTTGACAAATGTGTATTATCTCAAAGATAAAAAAAGGAAAACTGTGGGCCCAGAGTACTTACAGCTGAACAATCTGAATGTTGTGTTGAATACATTTTTTCTATCTTGTTCGAGTCCTTCCGAGACTCTTGATCTTTCGACTTTGCCTTACACTAGAAGTTTTGCCCTGCTTGAAGGTTTTCATGATTTTTCCGGTCAATTTCCATCCACAATGGAAGATTTATTACTTGTCATATTTGGATATCCTTACAGTTTCATGAATTTTTGGAAAAAATTCATCAGACCTTTGAAGAAATTGAACACGTTGAAAATGCACTTTGACAAATCGAATCTTAAGATAGATTTCAGAGATGTAGGATTCCCACCTGAGCTTAACACTGTTGTTTTGAATCATTTTGACTATGTGAAAGAATTCAAATTTGGAAAGGTCCCTGACTCGTTGGTTCATTTCTCATTAAAAACAAAGACCAAAAATGAATTTGATCGTCGTGCAAGACCAATTCCAGTGATTGTGGAGCTAAAAGAAGGGCAATCCCTTGAGTCGATAAAAAAGAAATTTAAGTTAGACCCCAAAAAAGGATTCAGGGTGGTACGCTCCAAATGATGAAGTTGGTAGTTATGATAAAATTGTGAATTGCTATAACCGAGATGAAGATCGATGATTACTCTGATAGTGATGGTGGAATGGCCTGGATGATGAACATGAGTGATCTTAAGTTATCATGAAAAAAAAAATCACATATTTGTATAAATATAGTTATAATTGAAATCTGATTATATACTTATTAATATAATTTTGAACTTCATTAAGTAAAAAAAAAAGGTATGCAAACAAAAAATTGGAATCTGGAGATCCAAAATGACCAAATAAAGAAATTAGTTGTCTCCTTTGCAAGCTATGTTACAAAATGCCAATACATATTTTAACGCTTGATTTTTTTTTTTACAATATATTAGCTTTCCCAATTTTCAACATAATCTATATATAAACTTTCATTAAACTTATAATTCAAAAAAAAATTAATGGTTTTTTTTTAATTCTGTGTTCCCATAGTTATGGCCTGATGGCCCAATAAATTTTTTTTTTTTATATAATTTATATATCTTTATTTGCTTTGGATTGAGTAGTAGTCGGTATATATATGGTGTATTCACTGCAAGAAATTGTATAGATATAAAAATTGTGTGATATAAATATTAAATCATAAAATTTGCAAAAATCCCTAAAAAAACTGCATATATATGTATATAAATTTAAGTTCTAGAAGTTGTAATGTATATATATGTTTTCTTTTCTGATTTCACATATATACATTTAGTAATCTATTAAGCATACAAAATTATATATAGAAGAAAGTAGAAGCTTTGAATAAAATAAGTTGTTTAGGCGTCTGGCTATCATGATTCATAACCATAGTTAAACAAAAAGGTGAAAAATTAGAACTATTGAAACACAGTTAACCCCCCCCCTTCCCAATTTTTTTTTCATGCAACATAAGTTCAAATTAATTAAAATTTGAAAAAAAGTTATATATAAAAGTTAATTTATCTTGCTACTTTAAAATAAATTATTCGTCGAGGTAAATTGCTAGTGCATTCGGTTACTATAATGTTTTAAATTGATGAAACGTACAACTAATATATTCTTACTTGGACGTTGGAAATTGTCATGTGATCGATAAATTTCAGAATCGATCTGGAATTTTGGACCTTGTTATTTAAGCATGTGGCATACATGCATATGCATGTACGTGTAAAAATTGAGATATATAAAATTAAAAATAATCAATGATAAGTTTTAATAACAATTGCATGCACGACAAATTCATATATAGTTAAAATATTTCATTGATTTTACATATAGCTTAAATAAATTAAAACTTAAAATTTCAAATTTTATAGGTTAAAAAAAAAGTCCATATATATATAAAATTTCCATCTAAAATACACATAGTGATCACTTTAATTTTCAGTAGAAATTAACACAGTACACTGTATGCACATGCTGATTTTGCAAATTTAAAATTCGAAACAGACCAGGCCGTACGTATATATGATATCATGTTCATCTGTAATCGAATATAAAACATGAATGGGTTCAGCTGGCCAGCTCGCTGCAAAACTCAATTATAGAATTGTATATGATCATTCTATAGTCGAAACGTCCCAATTACCAGCTGCTATAAACAGCTACAGGACATGACTCAAGAGTCATGAATTCAATATATATAAAACTCTAAACTTATATACAATTTGAAAATCCAATTATACTATACGTATTTGAAATTAAATCACTTTAAAGTTCACATAGTTGATATATAGCTCAAGCCAAGGTCGGATAAAAAACACCAATATACGCACGTAGTACAAAGTCTAATTTCTATTCATAGCCGCAAATTACCGAATAGACGACCCGTATAAACGCGTGGAAGTAGAGCTAACCCAAATTTAGACACTCACAAGACCAAAATTGTTTATCAGTGACGTATCGGACCAATCAGAGCATTGGATCAGAAGCTTAGAAGTTAGAAGCTGACAGCCGTTCTGCCTCTGTTGACCGGGCTTCAGGCAATTGCAATCAACTCAGCTGAATAAATTCGCTACAAATTTCTTCACAGAGCAGCGCAATATGCCGGGCGATCGTATATACGTTCGAGTTCGAGGTACAGTGCAGTACAGGTACTGCTAACTATAATCTACTCATGGTCCCTTAAATTGCTTGTTTTTTTTTATCTGGCGGCGGATAATGAGTCAGAAATTGTGTTTAAAGTTATTTATTTATGCGAAATGATTCCAATTCCAATCTTTTGCTATACAGGGTCGATCGAAGGTCAATTTCGGGGATCAGGAACATGGACGTTGGAACAGCTTGGAGTTGCATCATTATTCATGACTCAAGAGTTTTGAGAAGCCGGTGTTAAGACAAAAATTATAAAACAGCTTGTATATAAAAGGGACAAATTTCTTTTCCAGCTGTAGTGTACATGTATAATTTTATTCTTGGATGATTATTCTTTCTTTCTTTTTTTGATAATTTGATTTTGATTGTTGATTGATCCGTGGATGGAAATATATGGGACGAATTGCATTGGCATAAAATTCAGGGCTTTCATTGATCAGTTTGTGGGCGTTATACAGCTGTGATGAATCAGTAGCTAGAATCATGGGATTAAGTTGTTATATAGTGGAAAAACACCGGATCTGGCTCTTTTTTTTTAAGAGGATTGAGCTTTACATATGCATGTATAGCCCTCTCTACACGCCAGATTGTAAGGCCGACAGATTACCGCGTAAGTTAGCTGAAGATAGAATCTGATTGGAGGTAGCTGGCGGCGCAGGACAGATACTCAGATTCTCAGATTCTCAGATTTACGGGCCAGCCACTGATAAGGGAATGGGCCAATGAGAGCACGCGCTGCTATCGAGGATTTTCTTCTCTCGTGTCCGCCAATTGGGTTAGTTAGGCCATGGTTGGCTAAGTAGATCTATACTCATAGCTAGTGCAGCTTGATTACGTTCTTTGCAGGAACAATCGATTCATGCTCACCATGCTGTCAAATAGTGAAACACAGTGCCAAAAACGACAAATTAACGGTCAACGTCCAATTAGTGGGACATGGTAATGTTAGTAGTATGGTAATAAACCTGTAGTACCTGTTTTGGTGGAAGTACAACTACAGCTACCTACAGCTTCAGCTTCAGCTTCAACCCCAAATTTAATCATATTCTAATAACCTCTGCTACAATTGCACATTATTGACAATCGGTTCAGTTACACTCTCAATCCCAAGTTCCCAACTGAGCTTTCATGATCACCTCCTCAAAACGACTACTCCCGCTTCAACTTACTCAATCATATCAGTAATCTCATTTATTTCGTCTCAACAACCAACACCCGACACAAACTTACTTCAACTTACATACAGGCTACAGCTTACTTCCCCAAAATTTTCAAATCACTTTTTGAAATACTTACCAATATATCAATATTCAAGATTATCTTCATATATGTTTTTAACAGATACCAATCACAGCAACAACAGTCCTCAGGGTCCGTCAAGGTCCAACACAGTTAGTAATTCAACCAAAGACCAACCTCAAAGTCAAGATAAGGACAAAGATCAAGACGAAATCATGGATTCATCGTCTCCTACAATGACTGCCACATCTGTCACCAACACACATCCTACCACTACAACAACGACGACGACGTCGACGAAAACAACAACGTCAAAACCTCCTTCAAGTTTAACAGATGATAACTCTGCACTTGCTTTATGGAAGATGTATTCTAAAGCAAGAGCCAGTTTACCATATAGAGCAAGAATGGAGAATCTGACATGGAGACTGATGTTTATCAATAACAATAAGCATCTAGTGAAACCTGCTGGTCCAGGTGGTGAATCTAATAGAATCCAGTATTCTAGTTTTCTGCAGAATACTAATGGAAAGAGAAAGAAACAAGAAGTTGAAGATCATGAAAAACAAATTGAACAACAACAGCAACAACAACAACAACAACAACAACATGAATTTTCAAGACACGTTAACCCATTTTCTGGTAATGGTAGTGGTCCTTTGAATAATAATAATGATCGTTTGCAGTTGAGCCATGATAGTAATAATTATTCCAGTTGGCCCCAGTTCCCAGACTTGAGTTTAGCTGCTGGTAGTGGTAATGGTGACGAAACGAAAATCAAGAAAGAAAATGAAGGTGAAAGTATCCATGACATGAGTTTAAAGAACTTCAATTATTTGGAGCAGGTGAAAAGTATGGGGTCAGCCTCAAACGGGGTCAAGCCAAATGCCACAACCACCACGCCATCGCCGAACGGGCTTAACAGTTCCTCTGATTTTTCTCCTCTTTCAAACTTCAAACGTATTTCTCCTGTTTTAAAACCACAACAATCCAAACTTTCCCAATCTATCATCCAGAATAGCAGTATCTTGAACAACAACAGCAATAAATCCAACGAAAACAACAACGATAATAACAACAACAACAATATGATGGTTGATGAATTTTCTCATAGTGGTGCTGGTGGTCTACATGAATTTGCTACGTCCACGGGCGCTGGCGCTGGATTTGATTTTGATCCTTTGTCAACTTCAGTGCCTCCTGATTTTCTTCTCTCTGGTAATGATTTAACTGATCATGACAATGATTCTCCAATTGGTTATGAATCTGGTGTTTCCATCTCTATTCCTACCTCACTGAGTAGCCATCATGCCAATAGTCTGGCTAACATCCATCAACATTACAATTCAGCTTCTTATGGTGGTGGAGGGTTTGGATTCGGTGGTATTGGTATTGGAGGTGGAGTCGGAGGAGGCCTAGGTGTCACTGGGGGCGGCCCCGGTCACGACTCTATGTCTGTCTCCTCTTTCAGTTTCACTGATTCTCAATCTCCTGGTCTTGGTGGTAACAATGGCCAGTTCAACAACAATTATAACCATCAAAGACCAATGTCTTCATTTCATCCAATGAGTATGCCTGAACACCAAAGTTTCAATAATTTCGATATTGAAGGAGATATCAATATGTTTGGCGCCAATTCAAACACAGCAGACTCATCGATTGCCATTTCTGGCTCAAATGTCCCCACTGCGTCTCAGCCGTACTCAGCCACGTCCACTGCCTCCACACCAACAATGCCACAACCGCCACACCCTTTTGGTGGTTCCAGTTCCAATGGTAACGGTAACGGTAAACAAACTAAATCAACTCCAAGTCGAAGAAGTTCAATTGCTTCAAAGAGAAAGTCAGTTACTAGAAGAACATCCAAGAAGTTTGATACGACTCCAGGAACGCCCACGAATTCAACATCAACATCGAATACAAAATCCAGCGTATCTAACGGGAAAGACAACAACAACGGTGGTTCAAACAACAAAGATTCAAAATCAAATGGTAATGGAAGTGGAACAGCAACAACCGACATTTCATGTACGAACTGCCACACGAGAACAACACCACTGTGGAGACGTAATCCTGAAGGACAACCATTATGTAATGCATGTGGATTGTTTTTAAAATTACATGGTGTTGTTAGACCATTAAGTTTGAAAACTGATGTTATTAAGAAAAGACAACGTGGTGCTGGATCATCCAAGAAATCCAAAAAGAAGTTGAATTCTACTGGTGGTGTCGGTAACCCTACTGTTGGTGATGGTGATGATTTGAAACCTGCTCCTATTGTGTTGAATGCTATCAAGAGAACAGGATCTATGTCTGGAACGAGGCCTTCTCCTACCACAATCACTAATGGTGGTGGTGGAATTAAGAAGTCTAGTTCATCGGCTAGTTTGAGTGGTTCTGCTGCAAGAGGAAGAACAACTAGAAATTCAAGTGCTTCTTTGAACTCCAATTCTTTGGTTGATCCAACTTTATTAAGATCTGGTAATGCTACTGTGTCACCTACTTCAACTACTGCCATGGGTCGTAATGGGAATGGAAATGGGTTAGATATTGATTCTATCTTGTCTCTGCCTACGTCTAGTTCAACTGTTACTGGTAATGGTAGTGGGAAGTTACCGGGTCATAATAGTTCAAAGTCATTGCGTCAACAAGTTGCTGAGAAACGTGGTTCTGGTGGTAATGCCAATGCTGGTGGTGCAGGTACTGGTAATGGTGGACCTGGTGCTTCTGATGGTGCCAGTAATTGGGATTGGTTGACTATGTCTCTTTGATTTCAATTTGATATGGTGAGCTATCTTTTTTCACAGGTTTTTTTTTATTTGCTGATTTCTTAATCTGGGAATTATAGCATAACTTCATTTGCATTTTTTATTTTTCTACTTTTTTTTGTTTACTCTTTTTCTATTTTTTTTTGTTTACTCTTTTTCTTCTTCTTTTTTTTGTTAGATATATACCATCCTTCTTTTTTTACCACTTTTTTTCTTTTGAGTTTTATTCTTTCTTTTATTTCAAAGCTTTATACATTTATTTCTTTAACCGATCAATTCATATTCTTATATTATTTTTACATTCATTAGTTTTAAGTATCTTTTTTGTTCATAGATCGTGGTTGTTAACTTCGTTTCAAGACTCCAATATATCATTCCAATTTGTCCAAAGACACAGGCCTCTCAGAATGGCACTCAAGAGCATTGCCGAATCGGGACACCCGCGTGAATCGAACTTCCCCAATTAGCCTTAGTGTCAAATTAGTACCCACAACCGCATCCGTGCACCATCATTAAAGAGATCGGTCAAAAAAGTGCAAAAAAGTGAAAATTGCAATTTGCAGTGGTCAAGCTTCTCGACGAAGAAAAACGAATAGCGAAACAAAAAAAGGCACCAAAGAGAAGTGCAGAACAGGAGACGACATACAACCCTTCCAACACTTTTTCATACAGGAACACACAGCAAACTTGGTCATATTGTTTGCCTTCCAATTCAAATTTGTCAAAAAACTATTACCAATTAACATTTGAGTTACACAATGTCTGATCGTATGGATGAAGAAGATTACAGAAGAGTATGTTGTTAATATTATTTTGCTTAGGTTTTACTAGGTGTTTTAGCTTGGTGTTGGCCCCTCCCTCCCATCATTCATCATGTTGTTATCTCCAATGGAAGAAGTCTTTTTTTATTTTATTTTATTCTCTGATTTCTAGTACATGATTCAATGGGTACCCCAATTGGTTAACTGACAAAATGCTTTTGCCTTCCTGTGCCTGTGCGTGCTTTTAGACTGGTCATCATCTACCATTCCTGTGGGTCGTCCGTTTGTGGTTTGATCTTTTGACGATGGTGGTTATTTGAACCAAACATAACAAAACAAAAACAAACAACACACATGTTACAGTGAAATTTTGAGTGTTTAACTATTCTTAAAAAATGTGATTAAATTATGCTATCTGTTGACTGATTTTGCCAAAACAACTACAATTATCCGGTGCGTGCGTGCGTTGAACAGTTGATGGTCATCTAACATGTTTATTGCTGTGCTGACACATCCTTCTGCTTACCTGCCCTCACTCGATCTGGGCACTAACTGATTTGCAATATCGAATATAGCATGGAACAAATTCTCCCAAATTACAATTGATTGTTAATATTTGTGCTTTTTCTTCGATCACCAACCACATCACTGAGCTAACATACCTGGTGCACCCTTAAAAAAAATTCTTACTTTCGTTTTCGTTTACTGTGGTAATTAGGAACCCCCGATACTAATGTGTTTACTTGTGCTTTTTTGTGCTTTATTTGCTATGTTGTGAAATTAGGATCGTTCAAGATCACCAAAGAGAGAAAGACGCAGATCTAGATCCCCTCCTCCAAGAAGAGACTATGATAGAGGTGGAGACAGAAATGGAAGATCCTACTATTCAAGTTACAGAGGTTCCCGTGGTTACGGTGGTGATAGACCATCTTATTCCAGATACGGTGGTTACAGAGATAGAGACAGACCATATGGTAGAGACGATAGAGAGAAGAACATGAGAGAATATGAAATTAAAAACAATAGAATCCATGCTAATTCCATCTTTATTGGTAACTTGCCTTACAGTGTGCAATGGTGGGAGTTGAAAGACCATTTCCAAGATGCTGGTGATGTTGTTAGAGCTGATACTGTGACGTCTCGTGGTAGACCAAAAGGTATGGGTACCGTTGAATTCAGAACTAGAGATATGGCCTTGGAAGCAATCAAGAGATATGACAGAACTACATTCATGGGACGTGAGATCTTTGTTAGAGAAGATTTACCACCTCCAGAAAAATCAGATGACAGAGAGTACACTCCAAGACGTAGAGATGATGACTACCGTTCCAGAAGAGAAACCTCTTACAGAGATAGCAGAGACAGAGGTAGAGACTATCCTCCTTTGCCTGCTGAAGGATGTGAGATTTTCGTTGGTAACTTGCCATTTTCTACAAGAACTGAAGATTTGAAAGATTTGTTAAGACACTGTGGTGAAATTGAAAGAGCCGACATTAAGACTACTTACAACGGTAAGTCTAGAGGTTTCGGTACTGTTGTGTTTAGTGACCCAGAGAGTGCCAAGAAGGCAATTGAAGAATTCAATGGTTTTGAATTAGAAGGTAGAAGAATTGATGTTAGAGCAGGTAAGTTTTTCTCTAAGGAAGGTTCAACAGCTGGTGGTGCACAAGGTTCAAGAACCACATCTTCTAAAAACACAGAATTCACTGCTGGTGTCACAGGTAAAGGTGAACCAAGTGATACTATCTATGTTTCTAACTTGCCATGGGAAACTTCAGATTCTGATTTGGTCGAATTGTTTGGATCAATCGCTACTGTCTCCAAAGCTGAATTACAATATGATAACACTGATAGACCTTCTGGTAATGCCGTTGTTCAATTTGCCGATGAAGATGGTGCTGCCACTGCCATTGCTCAATTGGATAACTATGAATATGGTAGAAGAAACTTGGGTGTTTCATATGCTAAGAAGCCTGAACCTGTTCCTAGTGCCCCTGTTGATGCTGTGGCTCCTGCTGCTGAGGAACCTGTTGTTAATGCTCCTGTTGATGACATTGATCAAGATCAAATCATTGAAGAGTAAATTAGCATCAAGCTGTCAACTTAATTTTCTCTTTTTTTCCTTTTTTGTTTCTCTGAAAAAAAAAAAACTAAAAAAATTATCAGTCTTCTCTTTTTTTTTTGTTAATGATGTTGTTTCTAATTTTTTTTTCTTATTTGCAAAAAAAAAAAATTCTTCCTTTATTTGCCTATACTGGGTGCTTCTCATAGGTCCAGGTCTTTTGTTGTTTATTGAACAAAGATAAAAAATAACCCATATATCTTTCTCTGTTTTTTTTCGGGTAAAGAAGCCGGGTATCACTGCTTTTTGGTATATACTATCTTGCCTTTCTTATTTCAAACTTTCTATGTACTCTAAAAAATCTGTTATATTGCGTTTTACTCTTAAGAATCTTGTTCGTATATAGTCTGTTTATGGCGCACATATTACGAGTATATGACGATGAACTGGAAAATTAAATTAAGTAAGTAGCAGGTTTAGACAATAATACACACAAAAGCAATATATGTTGCTGTATAAACCGCATTTAAATCTGTAAAGGTTGAAAAGATCGAAAAATAAACAGGAAAATTATACAATAAAGACATATGAAGACACAACTTGACGCAAAGAACGAAAAAAAAAAAGAGAGAAAGAGAGCTAGAGAAAAGAAAAACTTTAAAACAGAAGATGATATGGTATAGTCTAGATTCTGGAAATCAAAGATTGCATTGCATTCTAGAAGAAGAAAAAATGAGATCTGCTGGAAATTGAAGACGTTGGAAATTGGATCATGAGAAAAGAAAAGAAAATGTCAAAAATGTGGAGATGGTCATTGGAAACATTGGAAATATGGGTTGTGGAATGTGGAATGTGGAATGCTTGGGGGTTGGGTGAGATGACTGGACAAGTATAAGATCAACATGATGACATGGTAAGGTAAAATAACGTAAGACATGGTTTATAAACAACAATGATAACTGGTACCATTAGTTGAGACCATGATGCAAGTAAATGAAAAACAATAATGACAACGTACCCAGAACAACAACAAATTGAATCGTATCTGGAGAAGGAAGAGTAATGAATGAAAAAAAAAACGTCTAATAAGTGGTGGTTGCCAAGTGACAGCAGCTTATTCTAACAATTCTAATTTGCCAAACATGAGAACCAAAAAAACACAGTAGAAAACAAACAGTATGGGGAAGGATGAAAACACAACAGCAGCAGAGCAGACACGAAGAAAAACGGAAGAAAAGAAAAAAAAAAATACAACTTGATACCATGAGTCCATGTAGAAGGGAGGATAAGTGAATGCACAATGAAATGAATATGAAATTCAGAAAAGAAATGGAAAAAAAAAGACACAGTTGGGAAAGAGGAAACAAAAATCTTTGGATTGAGTATGCACGTACAACTTGTGAAGAAAAAGAAGGAAAAAAAAAGGTGAAACGAAGGAATGATCAAAAATGTAGAAACAACTGAGCGGATCAGAAACTTGAAATTTGAGAACTTGAGATTGATGATGAAGCTTCAACATGGAACAGGAACAAAATAAAGAATCATGATGTCACAACAACACAAACCTAATCTAATCTAATACTTAGTCCGATTCAACTCCTCCTGAGTCTTACTCACAATAATCTTATCCATAAACTTATAAAACCGTTCACCATAATCATATGCAGGAATAGCACTTATAGTCTCTCTTTTATCCTTAAGACATCTCAACAACGTCTCACATCTCTTAAACGTAGAATAGTTCGTTAGTGAGTCAATTATACCCATGTAGTAAACCAATGGCTGGTCTTGGTTGTTTGCATCGGTGGCTCGGATCCCACCGTCGGGTTCAATGAAACATGGGTTGGTTGTTGTTGTTGAGGTGGTGGTTTGTTGAGTTTGCTGGAGTTGGACTTGTTGTTTAGGTTGATGTTGTGCATGGGGGTGTGGGTGTGGGTGTTTTGACGTTGGTGTTGGTGTTGTGTTCTGTGGTGGATTCGATGATGGGTCTTGATCTTGGTTTTGTTCACCTTGTGTTGGTTCAGGAATCTCAGTTTCTAGTTCATTTGGTGGTGATAATGGTGGATGAGAATGAGGATGAATTGGAGGTGGATCAAAATTAGCCATCAAATTATCTGGATCCTCTTCCTGTGATTTTCTCAAATCATGGACCCCGATCAAAAGTGAGTAATCCATGATATTCAATTGTTGTAACAGTTTCACGTCTTTGGCGATTTGTTCAATGATTGGTTTCTTTTTGATTGGACCTAGGGAGATCTTATCTTTCAATTCCAAGAAATTCAAGTCCTTGGCTATAATCGAGGTCTTACCGGCAGCTTTAGCCTTCTCGATATCTGTTCTTCTTCCATGTGTCGAGCCTTTCAAATCATAAGTCAGGTTCATGGCTCTATGTGGTGGGAAAAGGTTGTTCATCACAATGAAATGAACCTTGATGATTCCCTTTCTGGTGTACATTTTCAATCTATGCAATCCGTAAAACTGGGAAATAAAAGTATTTGGATTTTTCTCAACGTACTCATAATATTGTTTCAACACTTTTCTAAGCTGACGATGCTCCGAATGATGGATCGTCTTAATGATAAACTTATAATCTCTAGAATAATAGAAGAACGAACCACTCTTACCAGGTGAACCCAACTCATTCAAACTGACTTTTTCGGTCAACGAAAGCAAATAATCAGCCTGATCTATACCAAACCTTGTTCTCAACCGACGAAACACCTCAGGAGCATAATCTTTAAACTTAAACTCATACTTCGTACCGGGAGTCAGAGAATTACCTTCCATATCAAAAATCAGCTTGGTCACGTTTGAAAAATCCTCTTCTTTCACAGGAGACGGCAGCCACGAACATCTCGACACAGCAACCCTGATACCGGTGATCATATTATAAGCCATGATATAGTTCTGATGACCCTCGACAACACGTTGACCAGGAATAACGTACCGATCATCAGCTTTCATTTTGGACCGTCTTCTTTGGTTTCTAATATCAAACGATCCGTTTCTAGTGAATCGATGTCTGGCCTGTGCTTGATGACCATGCAAATACTTGTCTGATCCAGAAGTTATTCCTAATCCACCATTTTCAACGGTGGGTCTGTATGCATTAGGAATCGTTATGGTGTGGGCTTCGTCGTAGCCACGTCTGTCCATTCCACTTGATGCAACGGTGGTGTTTGTCACTGTTGATAGTCGACCTGCGGAGTTCTTGCTTTGATGGGATTGTGGTGTGTTCGGGGTAGAACTGCTGTACTGGCTTGTCGTTGTTGAAGTACGTTGCCTTGTTGGTGGTGGGATTAGTTGATCATTCTTGTTATTGGCAGTGGTTGAGGTGGTTGCGGTGGTACGGGATGGGGTTTCTTTGATTCCGTTGAGAGGACAAACTGAGTCTGATTGTTCTTCGTTTACTTTGACTTTTGGAGTTTGTGTTGAGGTTGCCTTTGCCTTATTGTGATTTGCAAAACTATCTTGAAAATGATTTTGTTCATTGGATTTAGTAGTGCTGTTGTTGTTCGTATGGGTACTGCTGGTTGTACCGTTTGCCATTACCGTATGGTTTTGCTTGTAGTTGTTGGGATCACTTGGTAAGACATCAGTGTTTGTTAGAGTTGTTTCTTTGCTTGGAAGAGATTCGATTTTGCCAGAGAAGTCTTTGATTGTTTCAGTTGGGGATGCGTTTGAAGAAGATACAGTGTCTTGTTTGATGGTGGCTATTCTGTTGGAGAGGTCCATTGAAGTTGGATTTGCAGCAGGAGGGGTTTCAGAGACAGAGACTGTGGCGATGGGCATGATCCAGAGGGAGTTTGGTGGTGTATATAAGGTGTTTTGTGGTGGTTCTGTGGTCTGTGATGTCTATTTCTGAGTTCAGTATGTGTTCTTTGTCAGACTTATCTTGTCTTGTCTTGTGTTAGTAGGCTCTTTTTTTTTCGTGGGACTCGCAGCTCTTAGTGAGTACTCAGTAAGAGTGAGTGGTTACTACTAAGTAGCATGTAGGAGGCTGGCTGGAACAATGGATTTTTGCAGGGCCCAGCGACCGACTCAGAACTCAGACTCAGACTCACTCAGACTCAGGGCGGGATTGGAATTTGGCATACTCACAGTTACTTTTCTCAGGCTCAATGAATATTCACTGTGAGAAGAGAAGAGGGAACACACTACAGTAAACAGTGATGACTGTTGAATGTCATGTGGAAATCCCAAATTACTCAAATACGCCCCGTCATTGCACTTTTGGACCCTTTTCTTCCCATTCTTTCAATCTTCCCTTCACTACATGTTAAGCCTACTCATATTGGCCCGTCTATCAAAGGTGAGACCTCTTTACCTGCCCAAAGTGGCACAGTTCACGCTCACCAATTCTCGCTTCAAGTCATCCATCCCACCAACAAAACTCAACCTCAATGACATTAACATCGTTTCCCTGACTCACAAACAAAAAGAACAATCTCCAATCACATCAGAAAATGATCATCTCAAGGCTTCATCAACAGAAACAAAGACAAAGACTAGGAAATCAAAGAAATCGAAAAAAAAATCAAAGTCCAAACTTGCCTCACAAATTAACTCCGAAGATATTTTGCTGGGTGCTTCCGAAGACATACAATCATTAGATACCCCCGAAAATGGCATATCTATAGACAACAACGACATTGACAACGAGATGACATCGTTCTATCAGCACATCCAGTACACGATCAACCAATACTCCAGCGACCAAACATTCGGTTCCGAGTTCGTGATCTTATTTCAAGTAGGTTCATTCTACGAACTATATTTCTCACAGGCTTCAAAATACGCCAATTTGTTAGGTCTCACTCTCACTTCAAAGAAACTGAAAAACCAATCTGTTCCATTTGCAGGTTTCCCAGACTATAGATTGGAGAAGTACTTACAGTTGATCTTCAATTTGGGTTTCAAAGCTATCATCTGTGATCAAAGACAAGACGTGCATACGAATTTAATTGAACGGCCTGTAGATCGACTAGTTACACCTGGCACGATCATTGATGAGGTATTGAGAGATTATCGTCAGAACAACTTCTTGGTCTCTATGTTTGTCACAGACCCCACCCCAACTTCTGGTGCTGGTTCTGCTGATGGTGATGGTGATGATCCTGTTGTCAGTTTATGCATCTGCGACACGCTCTTGGGAACATTCAAGACTTCAGAATGCACACTTTCTGAAATGATGCTAGAGATCACAAAGACAAACCCATCTGAAATAGTTTTGCTAGACGCACAATACCACGAGCTCTTGAGACAGTTTCCTGATTTGCAACAGTACTACATTACAAGATTGGGACCGAACCATGTACCACGGGAGACAATTGAGTTGATTCAATCTGAAGATCTTATGAAGAAAAAACGAACCAAGACAACAACAAAACCCATACTGGATGTAGCTGTGTTGTTTGAAGGAACGGCAAAACTGGCAAAGAGTTACATCAACTCTCTGTCCCTGCCAACATTAGGTTCAGCTTTTATCCTATACAACTATCTCAAAGAATGTCTTCCTTTTAACCACAAGGGCATCTTCTACCTTCCTCCTTCCTCTCCTTCCACATCCACATCCACATCCACATCCGCCTCCACATCCACATCCACCACCAGTTCCAGCTCCCCATCAATGCACATCGACCAAACAGCAGCACAGGACCTCGAACTAATAACTACCATTCGTGGAGGCTTCAAAGTCGGTGCACTAGCTAACACGATAGACCGAACAGTAACCACTGCAGGTGCCCGATTACTCAACCGTTGGATCTTAGAACCATCGACAACACCACACGTGATTGAACAAAGACAAAAGTTGGTGGGTGGATTTCTCAGTGATTATGAAACCAGTTTGGAAATTACTCAGTTGTTGAAACGCACGGGGGATTTGCCAAGGATAGTGAGACGTGTGGGTAATGGAAGGGTCGAGTTGGCTGAGTTGAGGGAGTTGGCGGGGAGTGTGCGTTTGTTAGAGACGATATTGGAGTTGATTGATGATACTGATGATGGATATGGGCGAGGTGAAGGGAAGGGGGTCGGGTTGAAGAGTGTGTTGATGCCGTTGTTTGATTCAGTTGAGGATCGTAGTGCGTTGGGGAAGTTGGCTAGTAAGATATTGAAGACGGTGCATCAGGATGTGATGCTGATGAATACGGAGACTGGCGGCGGTGGTGGTGGGTCTGGTATTGATGTGGTTAGACGGAATTGGTCAATTTGTGCAAACGCGTCGAAGAAGTTGAAAGTTTCCAGGGCCAAGTATGATGAGTTTGTCAATGCGTATGATTTGTTGGCTGATTCGTTGACCGAGTCGTTTGGTGAGTTTGGATACAGAGGAAAGATCAACCTCATTAGGGATTTGAAGTCGGGTTGTTTTGTCGTTGAGTTGAAGTCTTCGAGTAAAGTGATCCCTACGATGATCAAGGAGTTAAGTTTGGAATATGTTGAGAGGACAAGGGGTTCAGTGAAGATTTCGGATTCTCGGTGGACAAAGTTAGGTGAACAATTGGTGTTGTTGGAACAACAGATCCAGATTGAAGAATCGGTGATTTTGAAAGCTCTAAAACAGAAAATCATAGCTAAGTCAACTGAATTTATTAAACTTTCATCGATTATAGAACAGTTGGATATAGCTCAGTCGTTTGCATCATTGGCTAGAGAGAAAAACTTGGTTTGTCCAAAAGTTGATAACTCATCAAATTTCGAAATCGTGGAAGGTCGTCATTTGGTTGTTGAAAAAGGTCTCCAGAACCACCACAAACATCACCATCACGACGATGACTACACAACCACAAGAACGACAAACTTCACACCAAACTCATGCACACTAACCGCAACGCACCCACACGTAATCACCGGTCCGAACATGGGCGGCAAATCCACATACCTAAGACAAAACGCAACAATAGCAATCCTAGCACAAATAGGAAGCTATGTTCCCGCTTCCTCCGCACACATTGGCATAATCGATCGAATCTTTACCCGTGTTGGTTCTTCAGACAGCATATACCACAATGAATCAACGTTCATGGTTGAGATGAAGGAAACCTCACAGATTTTGCAAAATGCAACGTCAAGGTCACTGGTGTTGATCGATGAATTGGGAAGAGGTACTGCTGGGTTAGAAGGTGTTTCTGTTGCTTATGCTTGTTTGTGGAGGTTGTGCTGTTTGAATCGGTGTAAGGTTTTGTTTGCTACCCATTTTGGTATGGAGTTAGAGAGGTTGATTTGTGGTGGTGGTGAGCATGGTGAGAGTGGTGAGAGTGGTGAGAGTGAAGGAGATGGGAAGGGTGATGGGAAGGGGTTGAGTGTGAAGTTCTTCCATACGGAGATGGTTGCTGTGAAAGACGGGAATGGTGATGATGTGATGGTTATTAATCATAGGTTGAAGCCTGGCGTCAGTTACTATTCTCATGCTGTTGATATTGCTAAGTTGGCCGGGTTTCCGCAAGACACTTTGGATTTGACTAGAAGTACCTATGCTAAGTTATGCAGGGAGAACGGTATTGATACGAAACTAGCAAAATAAGTACTAGCTGAGTTCAGGTTAAGTTGAAAAGCGACGTACGTCTATTGAACCTACAGTTGATATATATTTGGCTCTAGTAGCTCTTTTCTAAGTTTGTATATAATTTAAAAAGTTATGCGTTTATGTTTTAAAGTTATCGAAGAAACCTGCATGGATTACTTAGAAAAAAAGTGTAGTTATTATACAACAAGAAGTACAAACATATAGTTCAAAAATTACATCATTGATGGATCGTAACCATCATCATCGTCGTTTTTGCCATTATCACCTCCATGACTTTGCGATAGAGGCTTTTGTTGCTGTTGCTGTTGCTGCTGTTGAACTGGTGGCACATACGATCCTTGCTGCTGTTGAGCTGGAGGATACAAACCCGGTTGCTGTTGATGTTGCTGTTGAAATTGAGGGTACGCAGCCTGATTCAGATTATACTGAGGAAAACCAGATCCATACTGTCCTTGATTTTGAGGGGGATATGGATACCCCTGTTGATTTCCATAACTTGGTTGCTGTTGCTGCTGTTGTGGATGGTACTGGCCATATGGATTCTGAGGAGGAGCATTGTATCCTTGTTGATACCCACCTTGATTGTACCCATACTGTTGAGGTGGTGGCGGTTGCTGTTGATACTGTGGTTGATATTGCTGTTGCTGTTGAGGATATGGTTGTTGGCCTGGTTGATTGTATGGTTGTTGTTGTCCCTGTCCCTGACCTTGCTGCTGTTGGGCCATTTGGAATAGCTGTGCCATTTGTTGCATCATTTGTGGGTTTATCTGGTTGCTCATTTGTGGTTGTGGAACAGTTTGTTGAGTGGTGGACTGTTGGGGGTACGATGGACGTGGTGGGAGCGGTTGATAGCCAGATTGAAGACATGGAGCTGGTTGTTGGCCTGGTTTATTGTTGTTGTTGTTGTTGTTGCCTGCAACTGGTAATGATGTGAGTCTTGCCTTCATGTAGTTTGGTAGTTGTTTTCCATGAGGTTTGTTTGAATCTTGTGAAAGTTTTTGCTTCTTGTTATCATTAGTGTTATTTTTCTTCTTATTCTTGTTCTTTCTTTTCTTCTTTGCTGATTTAGCAGCTGCTTCTTTTTCATCATCTGAAAACTCTTGTTGATCCAATGGTAATTCTTCATCATTCCATGCACTGGCATCTGAACCTTTAATAGCCTTGATATCAGAAGTAAGCACAAACTCAGATTTCGAAACAACATAGTACACCCTCTCACCTTTTCTACTTTTCAATTTTTCAAATTCTTCAACGGTATTGAACTTCACTCTGTAAACTGGAGATTGCAACTGTCCGAAAATTTCAAACATTGGACCTAATGGAGTACGGTCTTCAAAGCAGAAAATAGCACCTTCTTTCAATACTCTGAATTCAGCAGATGATGCACCTTTAATCAACACACTTCTCTCCACAAATCCGGTGGCTGTACCAATGAATTGAATTGGTTCATCTGGTGCAATTGTAAAATCTTCAGGCAGAACAGGCGCCTTCTCATCAACAATTTCGTTCTTGGAGACAATTGGACCTTCATCAACGTCACTGTCCATATCTTCGACAACACGTTTCTTTTTGGTGTCTGTGTCACTTTCATCACTACTTTCATCACTACTGCTGTCATCGCTGTCACTGTCACTGTCACTATCGTCAGAAGAGTCATCATCTGATGAATCACTATCGTCTTTAAGCTCATCTGAAGAATAATTCATCTCTTTGTCAGGGTTGAATATATCATCATCAATTTTCTTCGCTTGCTCTTTGGGTGATTGATCGGGCACTTTTGCGGAATCGTTTGTGGTATCCATAGCATCATTTTCTTGCTTGTTATTTTGAACACTAATACCATTGGTTGACTCTTCCACATTAGCAGCTGCGGAGATTGGCTTGTCCTCTGAAGTATCCATATCATCTGACACGTCTTTATCTTTTTTATTCACTTGTTCAGAGATTGGTTCTTGTTGATTCCCGTCTTCTGGGATGGACAATTCACAATTATCTTTCTGTTGTTCATTGACTTTAGTAGTTGCTTGTTTCTCTTCATCTTTGCCATTCTCTGTCACTTCTTTATCAGCTGATTCTTCACTCAAAGAGGAGCCAGCGATTTTGGAAAGTTCCAGCCCTGGAATAGATTCTTCAACCTTGGTAACTTGCTCAGGAAGCACCTCATCGACCAATGTAGAGGGTTGTTCGTCACTTGTAACTGAATTCTTTGTATCTTGTGATTGTTTGATTTCACCCTCCACAGGAATAGGAGTAACTTCAGTTACACCATTTGATGATTCTTCAGTCATATCATTGGAACTTTTCAATTCATTAACTGTTTCAGTTTGTTTGGTTTCCGGAATCTCTGGTGTTTCTTCAGTAGCTGGTTTATGTTGTTCCTGATCTTGAGCTTTGAGTGGTTGAGATTCAGATTGTTGAACGCATTGTTCTGCAGTGTTTTCTGGTTGAGATCCAATCTCATTTGATGTTGTTGAAATAGTATCACTAGTCATTTTCTGATGATTATATGATATGACACTGTGGTAAAATCGAATATGTGAAGGAAAAAACTACAAATACACTCCAGTTTTCCAAATACATAAAAAAAATAGAGAGGAAAATTATTTTTGCTGATGGGGCGCCGCGGCTACAAATCTTTTTTGAAAAAAAAAAAAATCAAAATTTTGAAAAAAAGTTTTGATGATGTTGTTTTCTTTAAAAATGGCTTATTTCAATTAACAAAACCCACACAACAACACCAACAATCATGAGTTCAAAGAAGAAGATTGATTCCAGAGTGGTCACATTGATCAAAAATGGTGTTCAAACCAGGGAAAGAAGTTTCATTATCTTGGTCGGTGACAAAACCAGAGACAACATCCCAGTTCTTCATCACATCATGATGAATGAGAATTTGAAAATGAACAAGTCTGTTCTATGGGCATACAAGAAGAAGTTACTTGGTTTCTCCTCAAGTAAGCAAAAAAGAGAAAAGAAAATTAAGAAGGAAGTGAAAACGGGTAAAAGAGAAGCAAATGATTTGGATCCATTTGAAGCTTTCCTTTCCAACCAACAGATCAGATACGTTTACTATAAGGAAACGGAAAAGATTTTGGGTAACACATATGGTACCTTGATTTTACAAGATTTTGAAGGTTTGACTCCTAACTTGATGGCTAGAACAATTGAAACAGTCGAAGGTGGTGGATTGGTTGTCATGTTACTTAAATCCATGAACTCATTGAAACAACTTTATACAATGACTATGGATATTCATTCCCGTTATAGAACAGAGGCCCATACTGATGTCGTTGCCAGATTCAATGAAAGATTTTTGTTGTCTTTGTCAGACTGTAAGTCCTGTCTTGTTTTAGATGATGAGTTCAATGTGTTGCCTATCTCAGGTGCCAGAACTATACAGAAACTACCACCTAAGGATGATGAGGATATTTCTGAGAAGGAGAAAGAATTGATTGATTTGAAAGAAAGTTTGGCTGATACTCAACCTGCCGGTGCCCTAGTTGCATTGGCTAAGACCACCAACCAAGCTGAAGCAATTTTAAGATTTATTGATTCCATTGTGGAGAAGAATTTGAATACCACGGTCACATTGACTGCCGGAAGAGGTCGTGGTAAGTCTGCCGCTTTGGGTATTGCCATTGCCGCTGCCATTTCTCAAGAATATTCTAACGTGTTTGTGACATCCCCATCCCCAGAAAACTTGAAGACTTTGTTTGAATTTGTGTTCAAAGGATTCGATGCCATGGGTTACGTTGAACACCAAGATTACGACATTATTCAATCAACAAACCCAGCATACGGCAAAGCAATTGTCAGAGTCGATATCAAGAGATTGGGCCATAGACAAACTATTCAATATATTTCACCAACTGATAGCCAAGTGTTAGGCCAAGCTGAATTGTTGATCATTGATGAAGCCGCCGCTATTCCATTACCAGTGGTTAAGAAATTGCTTGGTCCATACTTGATTTTCATGGCATCCACAATCAACGGTTATGAAGGTACAGGTAGATCATTATCTTTGAAATTGATTCAACAGTTAAGAGACCAATCCAACAACATTGTGAAACAAAACACTGAAACCCAGTTAGTGTCAAGAGACAGCAAGAAGAAGACAGGAGATGATGAAATCAACATCAGACAACGTAGCTTGGTCGAAGTTGCATTGGATGAGCCAATCAGATACGCTCCTGGCGATCCAGTTGAGTCATGGTTAAACAAGTTGTTATGTTTAGATGCCAAAATCACCAAGAATGTCAAGTACAGCAGCAGAGGTTGTCCACATCCTAACGAGTGCAGTTTGTTTTACATCAACCGTGACACATTATTTTCATACGATCCTGTCTCTGAAGCCTTTTTACAAAAGATGATGGCATTGATGGTTTCATCTCATTACAAAAACTCACCAAATGATTTACAATTGATGTCCGATGCTCCAGCTCATCAACTTTACGCATTGTTTGGCCCAGATGTTGGTAAAGATGGCCACATTCCTACACCATTGTGTATTGTTCAATTGGCTTTAGAAGGTGAGATTTCAAAACAAAGTATCAAGAGCAGTTTAAGCAGAGGTGTTAGAGCCGGTGGTGATTTGATTCCATGGTTGGTTTCTCAACAGTTCCAAGATGAGAACTTTGCTTCTTTATCAGGTGCCAGAGTTGTTAGAATTGCCACCCATCCTGAATATACCGGTATGGGATATGGTGCCAAGGCATTGCAATTGTTGGGTGACTATTTCGAAGGTAAGTTTGCCAATATCGATGAGAACAGCACTTGGAGTAATGACGACAAGTATGCTTTAAAGAAGTTGAGTGATGAAGATTTGGAAAATGCCACTTTGAAAGATAAGATTGAACCTAGAAAAGAAGATAAGTTACCACCTTTATTCATCAACTTGTCCCATAAGGCTCCTTATTATTTGGATTACTTGGGTGTTTCATACGGTTTGACTCCACAATTGTTCAAGTTCTGGAAGAAATCCGAGTTTGTTCCAGTTTATTTGAGACAGACTTCAAATGACTTGACTGGTGAACACACCTGTGTGATGTTGAAGGTTTTACCAAATAGAAATGAAGATTGGTTGAAGTCATTCTCCGCTGATTTCCATAAGAGATTCATGAACTTGTTGTCGTATAACTTCAGCAAGTTCCCATCCGTTCAATCATTGACCTTGATGGATGCCGTTGAAAAATATACAGAGAGTGAAAAGATGGTTGAAAAGTTGACTAAAGCTGAACTTGATTCCTTGTTCACACCATTCGATTTAAAGAGATTGGAGTCATATTCAAGAAACTTGATTGATTATCACGTTATTCTAGACTTGATTCCAAGTATAGCCTACCTATACTTCACCAATAAGATCTCAGAAGAAGTGAACCTCTCACACGTTCAAAGTGCCATCTTATTAGCCATTGGTTTACAACACAAGGATATTGACACAATCTCCAAAGAATTAAACGTGGAAAGCAATCAATCTATGGCTATGTTCGCTAAAACCGTGAGAAAGGTTTCAAAACACTTAAGAACTGTGGTGTCGTCTGAAATCGCTAAAGAGATTCCAATCAAGGAAGTTGAAGTTAAAGAAACTGTTGATGAACAAGAAGAATACGTTGATGTTGCTGCAATGGAACAAGAATTGGAGGATGATTTGAATACTGCCGGTGATGAAGCTGTTAAGGAACTAAGAGATAAGCAAAGAGAGTTGATTAACTCTTTGAATTTGAGCCAGTATGAGATCAAGGATACAAATGCTGAGAATTGGGATGATGAAACGTTGAAGAAGGCAGTTACTAAAGGATCTGGTGTTGTCAGTTTGAAGAGTGGTAAGAAGAGAAAGAGTGAGTCAGCTGCTGAGATTTTGGAACAGGAGACAAAGTCAGGAAAGAAGAAGAATAAGAAGAACCACAAAAGCAAAAAATAAGTAGATTACTAGCTATTAGTGCCTCTGTAATGATAAAAATAATATAAATTAGTTTGAAATTAGACACATAAGCAAAGTAAAAACCAATATTCAGATCTATAGTAGTTACAACTTGTCTAGTATGTACTTTAATATTTCGTCTATCAGTAACTTCAAATTGGAAGAGTCATCATTTTGAAACGCAACAATATCATTACTCTTTGCGAATTCATTCAACTCACCACCAGTCTCTTTAACTCGTTCTTCACCAGCTTTGAAAATCCCTTTGTTATACTTGAAATAGTTTGGCCACACAAACTGTTCAAAATATAAAGGTGGATCAACCCAAACACCATTGTCGATAACATATTCTCTTTTGCTTCTTCTTTGCCTTAGTGTTTCGTATGAAGTCTTGAAAAACAACTTAAGATCCAAAATGTCCAACAATTCCTGATCATGGTACATCAAAAATCCATCAATTAGAATAATCTTGTATTCGTTGAGCTTCTTGCCATTCAATTTCACAAGTTCATTGATATCTCTGATATCGTCTTGTGAGAGCTTGCTCTTGACGATATCGTCACTTGACTGTTTTTCCTTCGTTGAGTACTGTAACTCTTGTGATGACTTCAGTTTCTTCAACGTGGCTTTGAACTTTTCCATGTCAAATGCAGCTGGACAATCCCAATTTTGGTCGTTGAGTTCCTTATCAAATGGTATTTGGTCATCAGGGAGGTAGAAATCATCTTGGTGGATCAATTTGGAGTTCGGCAAGATGGCTGTTAGAATCTTGGAGACAGTGGTTTTTCCTGAAGATGATGCACCACTGAGGCCTATGAGTTTCACTTTGCTGTTTGTCATCGTTGTTATTAGTGTTTGACCCGAATATTCTTCTGTGATAGGATAGTTAAAGTAAATGTGCTGAAAACAGTGGAAAAATCGCCTTCATGCGAGATGAGTCTGGACTCTGAGTCTTGAGACCGCGTGTGATGCAAACTAGGCCGTAGGCCCGTACCGTACACTTAAGTCTTACACACTATACACAACGACTTCTTGAATACCATAGATAACAGACAAAGAAGTACAATTACCACGTTGTTGTTATTATTAAAGAACTGTTGAACTGACATTGAAGACAGAAACCCATGTAACAAACAACATCAGCCTGGAAGTCCGAGTCCGTGTGTCGGCTCTGACTTTTGATAGGTCCCTCATTTTCACAACTTCGATTTCATTGGACAACACCAATTCCATAGAATTAAAGAGAAAAACACACAGTTGCCGCTTGTCATCTTCTCCCAAGAGGTATAAAGGCAGTTTAATTCCCACTTTCATCCTGGTTTTCTTTCCAATCCACATCTTTCAAAATTTTTCATAACCACCCACCATCATCTCATCTCATCGTTCCCAACTTTACTTTTTAACTACCACCTCAAAGATGCTTCAACGTTAATGCTTTGAGTCCCCATTCAGATCAATATTTCCATGAAGTCAATACGTGTCTGCTTTTCGGTATTCTTGCTCCATGGTTACTTTGAAGAAATGGACCCTGAACCTGATCTGTCATGATTGAGGTAGGTTGGATATAGGTCTAGTGCTTTGATTTGACCAAAAGAGGGAGACAGCAAAGTTTATGAACTCAGTTTATTCTAGATGTGTTTTTTTGTTGCTTAAGGCTTTGCCTTCTCCAGTTAGTTTGAGCTTAATTCATCTGATTTCTGAGCATCATGGGATGGGCCATTATTATAACACTCTAGTTGAATATATTGATACTTCTGACGAACACTGCTGCTATATGCCTTAATTAGCCATTGGTCTTAGGCTGCTTCCTGAAATTTTTTCTTCGTTAATGTGTTTGGTAATGGTTTATTGCTGCTCCACTGTTATATTTGCCCTTCCAGATAAATTCTAAGTGTTGACTCCATTCAATGATCTTAATTGTGCCTCTTGAAAAGGTAAGCTCTTGATTTGATGCTGATCAACTTATAGTTGCATCTTGCCTGATTCATCTTTTGTTGTGGATCAATGATCTCTTGTTGTTGACCAATTGAATAGTTTACTCATGGATCTTGTAAATACGGTATCTTAAGTACTGGTCCAAAGTTTTCTCAGTAAGTGTTTCGGTCTTGTTTCTGCTATATTGGCCTTGGTAACATGTTCAAAATGCTTGCATTCAGTAATGATTCTGACTGTGTTGTTCAATTTGATCTGTTGTCGATATTCTATGATTTACAATAGTCAAGGTCCTGTCTAAATTTGGATTGTTGAAAGTCTTGGCTGGCTGATATCATCACTTCACTAATTGTCATCATCACCAGCAGAACACAGCTCCAATTCTTCAGCAATAATTAAGAAGATCGATAATAAGAGAAATCAAATTTGAAGTAAGAATACATGACCATGCATCATGCCAACCAAGAATCTGCCTCAAAGTATTGCTAAGGATTGATCGATTTCTCTGTCTTGTTGATCAATGATCTTTTGCTGTTGATAGATTATCTCTTTGGCTGGTGTTTTTCAGAAATCTTTAGTACGTTTCACAGCTAGGTTTTGAATTCATCTGAACGATGGAGGAGTGCCACCTCCAACACTAGATTTTGAACATTGGCATCTTCCAACTCAATTTTGAGATCATGTATCTTAGATTGAAGGTCTTTGATGCAACAAAATATGATGAAATTTGGAAATCAGAGACTTGTCATATTTCAATTTCGTGGAGGATCACTGAAATAAGAATTTTTGCTAACTCATGTTTTTTTTTTCTTTTTATACAGTCTTTCACTCTTAATATCAAGATTGTTATTCTGTATCGTATTATCTCTTGAATGTATTATGTAGTAAATCAGAGTACATGGATCATGATTCATGGTAGTTGATGGTTGAATTCATTAAAGATCTATTGAATCTTGACGATCGGCTTCAGCAACAGCTCTAGCTCGTACTGATATGCCCATACAGACAGACTATACTGCTTCTTGCTTCCAGTCATTGGCTCGAGCTAGACAAGCTAGACGAGCTACTTGAGTGCTTGTACATCATGGGTCGACTGTTTGAAAAAATCTCAATTTTGGCTGTCCAGTGTCCATATTACACTGTGACAGTCATTCATGTGAAAATTAACTTATTGGTTTACAAAAGGGGAAATACTTGCAAGATTGATGATTGCAGTACCACGTGAACGTGAACGTAATTCGGCCTTCACAAGTTTAAAGCTTAAGCAGGCCGCCTTTTTTACTAGGCTTCCAGAAATGCATGATAACAATTTATTGAAACAGATTTTACAAAAAAATGAGCCAATAATAACAGGTTTTGATATTACTAGTAACAAAATGCATATATATTGTTCAAAAAAGGTAAAATGCAGCAGATAGGCCGGTATAACATAAGATAATTTTGAAAAGTGGTTATATTGCAGTGGTATGCACATGTGTGGATCGCAACTACTAGCCAGTTATATTTTGTACATCAACTTTTTAGTATAACAGCATCTAAGAATAATAAAGATACAACCGGCCACCAACTGAAACACACCGACATAAATTGCCAACTTATTAAATCCCATATCACCAATGATATTACCTTTAGGAATGAACGTACCAGCAATGACTGGACCAACCAAAGAACCAATACCACCAAAAGTGAAAAAGAATGCCAAGTAAGAAGACATATCTTCAGCAGGAAACAACTGACCGACTAGACTAGGCATAACTGACATGGGGCCACCAGATACAAAACCCCACAAAACGCAAAATGCCGCTGTACCACCGGTGTTTCGAACATTCAACCAGATAGCAAGAGGGAAAATACCATTGAGGAACATGAATGGGATTAAGACATTAAGTCTTCCCACTTTGTCTGCTACGTAACCAGGAATTAGTCTTCCAAAACAGGCAGAGGCGTTGACTATGGCAACTGAATATTTGGTGAGTTGTTCAGAGACCTGAATACGCTGGCAAAACAAATCGATGTAGAACAACCCAGGAAATAGAGCCATGATATACATCATCCAGCAAAGGTTTATTGTCATGAACTTGTAATCCAAAAGAACTTTGAAATTGACTCTGAGGAAGTTTTGTCCTGGTTTTCTTTTTGGAGGAGTCAATCTGGGCTTGAGTAAAACAGAAGCTATTAGCATAAAAGGAATGTATATGAACCCAATGACTCTATTGGACCATCTGTAACCAACCGTGTCAATCAAGCCTCTAGCTGCAATTGGCCAGTATACACCAGCAACGGCTGCAACTGCAGTCTGGATGCCTTGAACTAGGGCCTTCTTCTTATCGAAATACTGGAATAGAACAGTAGTAGCATGAACATAAGCCACACCTGATCCTAATCCAAACATTAAACCTTGAATGACAAACACCTGGGAGACACTGTTCTGCAAAGACAACATGAAATAAGAGAGACACATAATGAAACCACCAACAAACACAAGTGGTCTTGTACCAACATAGTACATGGCAACCGTGGAAGGAAGAGCAAACACGAGAGTGAAACAAGATTGTAGTGAACCGATGATTGATAAAGTGTTGGAACTGACGTGGGGATAAGTTGATTCGTAATAGCTTTGATAGACACCGTATGAGTTAACCATACCAAACGTGAAGCTTAGGATGATGCTGGCTGCTGCACACACTAACCAAGCTCGAGTTCCTCCCTCTGGGAACTCGTTCATGGCTTCATTGGAAGTTGATATTTCAAGACGTCGGTTACTTTCTTCTGTGGTCCATCCTTGTTCTTCATTACTGATATCGTCATGGAATCTTCCAGTTAGTGTAATTTGTGATGATGATGTCTTTGGTTCTTGTGGACTTTCTGAATGATGTGAAGATAGCTTCCGAGTGATGATATCTAGAATTCTCATGATAGTATTTGATTGATAGTATGACAAGTTGTTAGTTTTTTGTGTGTTGGCTCAAGTCTAAAGCTAATATTGCCAAAACCGGATGATCAAAAAAAAGTGAAAGGATAACCATTTTTATATTAGAAAAGTTGGACCATCTTGACCTGGAATTTGTAACATGTTCTAAATTGTTCTTCCATTGGTAATCTGCAATTACACTTGCCAGTATTATCTGAGATATGATAGCTGTAATATTGAGTCAAAAACCATGATGATACTAGGAGTTAGGAGATGTTCCTGTGTTAAGTGCTAAGTCCATGAGCATGGGATGTTTCCTTAAAGTGGTGTACTTTGATTTGAAGACAGTTAAAGACCAATTTGGAAAGAGACAATTTCCAAAATCACTGACACCTCCAGTTCCAGCGCTCACTGTGAGTTGAAAATTGGAATTGTCTGCGGCTGCATCTGGTCAATCTCGGTCCTCGGAGACTCGGCCGGTCCATCGTTTGATTATTCTCGAATTGATATCGTCATGATCTAGCAAAACCCAATTAAACCTTCCAATTCTATTAGCTACACAAATATTCTTTTTTGCTGATTCAATAGTAGCACCATACCGATCATCAATTAAAATTGTATGCTCACCCGAAGTCAAACCGAGATAGAAAAAATTTATGTCTGAATTCAGAGGAAACATACCATCCCAAACAACATATTTTGGATTCTCTCTATAATCAATATAGAATGTCATATAAAAGGAGCAAAGATGGCTTGGCAATTGAACATTTCTGAGATCCAGATGTGTGTTGGATATCATGTCAACCTTGAGGGTTCGTAGGTTGTGCAAGTTGGAGAGAAACGTCATGCAGATAAATCTTAGTGGTTGGTACATGTCTTTAAACAAGTCATGGAGATTAATATCAAGTGATCCCAAATTGGATGGGAACTGCCCCATTATCTGATGTGGTGCTTTTAGTTTAAGAGATTCCAATTGATCTGGGAAATTTGGGATTTTGAAACATGCGTGTTCTTCGCAACGGCATTTGTTAGTAAGTGTAATATTCTTCAATCCTGACAAGTGAACAAATGATAACTTGTCAAGCTGGTAACAGTAATTGCAACTTACTTGCTCAATTTCAATTGACAAAGAGGTTAGACTATGTACTGGTAAATTCCAAATGAATTTTTGTATTGACGTACGATTAAAATCAATTTCTTTCTGTGCTAACATAAAAATTGCTCTTTTCATTCCTGATATCTCGATATCTTCATCCGGAACCATCAGTTTTATTGATACTTTTTGCAAATTCAATAGTTGATTACCGTTGGTAATTACAGGAATGAGAGTAAAATGCGAACTCTCTGTAACGTTTAAGAACCGCAAATTGATAGGCAATTTCAGAGTATTAGTAATATTACCATCATCATCATCATTGTAATTTGATTTGTTAAGCAAGGTGCATTTATAAATGGTTAACTCATGCAATTTGTCTGGAATACTGGCAAATGTGACTGGACTTAAAATACAACGATTCAGTGTAAGCTGTCTCAATCTCGAAGTTTGATCCTGATACTTAAATTTCACGTCTGAAGGCCAATCTTCTAGTATTACTTTGACATTGTTAGAATTCGAGAGTGAAATTCCAGCAATGGATTCAGCAAACTGGTATTTCATTTTTAAGTGAAGACTAGTAAGAAAGGGCAATTGGTTTAACAAATCAATAATGTGAAGATCAACGGCACCAATTTTCGGGGGGAATGAAAATGTTACATCATGAACTGTATTATTGAGTAAAAGAATTCGGTAGTTTTCCACGATCAAAGGAGATGACGACAGCAAATTGAAGTCATAACTCCGAACAGTAAGCTTCATATTTGAATCCTTAATTTCATTAATGATGCTGTTCAATTGAATTAGGCTAGAAAGATGCGTTTCTTCTTCAACGAAAGACCTTATTTCACATTTCAAGGTCACATGTAGTTTATTATTCTTGATAGCTCTCTGAGAAAGTGCTCGGAAAACATCTCTTAACAACTCACTGTTATTTGGGAGAAGCAAGTTGAACATGAATTCTTTCAGATGAGTCATTCTTTTTAGTTCACTGAATACCGTGGACTGGGAAATTTGTACCAAATCATCTGCCTTCCAATCTAATGAGGTGACGTATTTCATAAGAGCAATCAACTTGACAAACTCGTTGTTCCTAAGTGCGTGTGCGGTTCGACGAGCTGTCATGACAAAAACCACATTTTCACAACATGATTCAAGAATCTTCTTCAGGATGTTTTCATCTCCAAAATGGGAATGACCTGATTTTAAAATACCAGGTGTAATCTTAATTGCTTTCAACTTTATTGACCTGCTTAAAACAAAATTAGCAAACTTCTCAAAATAAGGACTGTTAAACCAAGAGTGACAAACAAACCAACTGCTAGAAGAGGCATCAAACTCCAGTTCTTGAATCGCCAGTGTAAGAATTCCATCCATTGAAGCGTGATATCCAATCATTGAAACCAGCTGTGCAAGCATGTCTTCAGAATCAGATATGGAACTCAAATATTCAACTATAACCATCTTCAAAACAACATATTTGATCTCTAGTGGGAGTTGTGAGGCAAACGAGATATTATCCATTGTGACATGTGTTCTTGTGTGCTCAACTGATATTGACAAATGAATTTGGTGAACTGTGATTCCTGAATTCTGAGTTGTAGCAAGAAAACACACAAACTTGATCTATTTTGATATTTTAGAGCCGAAGGCAAATTGGTTGATTTTATACTGTTTTCACATCCTAAACCTCAGTCCCTGATCTGATTATTTGGCATGCTGCATCTGCTTTCAAAGACCAAAAGTTCAAATTGTTCGAACGCGGAGCTGCTCTCAGCTGATTTGCCAGTGGCCATTGGCCGCCCAAACAGACTTACGGCGTACTTACTACTCATAGAGCTACTAGCTAGTCTTTGGAAACCATCTCACCTAGAAATAATAACAAATCATTCCCAATTATTCAGAATCATGTCATCAGCAGATCCAATAAATGCCAACCCAACAGTGTTGGATGCCTCCCAACTTCCAACAAGACACGAATCTAAAAGCAGCACAATACAATCACAGGGCCTAGGCAAACAAGAAGAACTAAACTACTACAACCAACTATACGAATTCTCACTATTCAACTCTGAACTCATAACTAAGCAAAGATCATATGATGACCTAACACTTCCAAAGATAGAATCTGATGAAACGATAATGTCAATATCAAGCGGATTTGAAGATATAACACTCCGTTCTCAGCAGCCTAGTCAAACCGGTTCGAATGACGATAGCAACTGTGAAGAACAAGAACCAATAGATGCCCAAGAAATATATGATTTGATATCAACTATATCTGACCCGGAACATCCGTTAACTTTAGGTCAGTTAGCGGTGGTAAACTTGAACGACATTGAAGTTTCGAACAATCCAAACCATAGTCAACTCAGTGAGATTATCATTTACATTACTCCTACCATTACCCATTGTTCATTGGCTACGTTGATTGGATTGGGTATCAAGGTGAGATTAGAGAGATGCTTGCCTAAGAGATTCAGAGTTACGATATTATTAAAAGAAGGTTCACATCAAAGTGAAAATCAAGTTAATAAACAGTTGAATGATAAGGAACGTGTTAGTGCTGCTTGTGAAAACGATCAGTTGTTGAAGGTCATCGGTCATATGTTTGCCACATGCCAGTGAATTTTGATATTTGTATTCGATCTGAGGTTATAGAAGTAATCAATTTTCAAACCATGAATTGTATTATAATCGTTATCTTGTAGTAGAGGAGAAAACATGATACACCAGATAAACAATTGTCTATACAATTTATTGAAAATCAACGAGGTCGTGCGCCACTCAGAAACCCCCCTCTCTGAAATTTTTTTCAAGCGAATGGCAAATTCGCAGAAAGAGAATCACTCAATCAGAATAATTCATCATGGATTTTATGGAGTCATGGCAGATTATTCAAAACCCAACTGTCTCCCGAAAAACAGTACACCCTTGGAAACACACTCCGCCCAAACAAATCAATCACAAACAACAACAATAACAAAATGGTCACCCTTACTAGAGTCGAAGACGATGCCGCCGTTGATCTTTCCGATGAACAACTTCAAGCCGTTGCTCAACAACTAACCGAAGCCTTAGACAAAGAAGACGAAGAACTAGCAAACGAAACCAACGACACAACCACCACAGCCACTGGCGCTTCATCCAATAACACAATTGCCAGAACCAAAGAAGAAGACGACTCTGAAGTTGAAGACTCCGATGCTGAAGCTGAAGATTCAGACTTTGAAGATGATTTCGATGCAAATGAAACCCTTTTGGAAAGATTGGATGCTTTGAAAGATATAATCTCACCTGAACAAAGAACTTTCCTTTTGCAAACATACTCTAGTGGTGTCTCTTTGTTGCAGAAATCCATGTTGAAGTTGGGTTCAGGATTGTGGATCTTGGGTTCTAGTGTTTTGTTGCTTGGTGTTCCTTTGGGTATCGCTATCGTCGGTGAACAACAATTACTTGAATTGGAAAATCAAATGAATATGCAACAATACTCTTCTGACTTGTTGACTGGTGAATCTAAGGATGGTGCTGCTAAGGCTTAATTCAATTGATTGTGTTTTAATCTTGAAAGGAGTATTGTTGAATGTTCATGAACTTGGCTTATTCAGTTGATAAATTGGGTCTAATTACAAATTCAAACCCTTATGAGTTTTCATTCTTCTGTGTTAATTAATTAATCCACAGCTGGTGTATATATGTTTTTGTTTCCTAATATCTGTTACAATTTGATGATCCTTTAGTTTTTTTTGTGTTTTCTTTTTCTTTGTCCCCTACCTTTCCTCTCTTTGTATATAAACCCCTCATCCCTCTGTTCTTTTTATATTACTTGCAAAAATAAAGAACACTTTTGTATGTATGAATTTTTAAGTAAATCTGTAAAAATGAGTATATGCCACACTTTTACTGTTCACTGTTTGCCCGAGAGGGTGAGAATCAACAGGTCGAGCTAGCTTATCTGAACAGTGACCATACTAGTAAAAACTAACTATGGCTCATTTATGATTTACCCCACCGATTAACCGATATCAACAACTTACACAAACATCCAACATATATCCACAGCAGCATTACAATGAATCAATCAAATGAAAGAACGACATATAAAAACCACGATTTCTCCCACCTTTAACTTGTCGAAACTTCACACTATCTTATGACCATGTATAACAACAACAACCAATTCAACCAACATGTCTTCTGGAACAGCAACATTGCAACTACAAACCACCGAGATTCCACTAGACAGACAAGTGGAACAGATCATCAAATCAAATAGACAACTGGCAAGCAACAAAAGAGAACAAGTTGTATATGGTCCTGATCCAGAAGGTTTAAAAATTCTTCCACCAAACACAAGAAAGAGACTAGAAGAAGGTGGTGTTGATTTGTCCAAAGGGTATCCCGAGAGACCATCCCAGGACGTTCCCATTTTCTTGGATGAAGGTTATGCCATAAGAGATGATGATTATCCTTATGTTGAAAGAGGTAAGAATGCCGACCTTGAGAAAAAAGCATTGTTTGGAGCTGCTAAAGAGGTAATTCATTTGACGAAACATATCGGCACTGAGATTGTTGGATTGCAGTTGGCTGAACTGACAGATCAGCAGAAAGATGAATTGGCTTTGTTGGTCGCTGAACGTGCCGTTGTGTTTTTCAGAGAACAGAAGTTGTCACCTAAAGAACAGTTAGAATTGGGTGATTATTGGGGACGCGTTGAGAAACATCCCAAACAGATTCAAGTTCCTGGTTTACCTGGAGTCACCACGGTTTGGTGGGAGTACAGATTGAGATCAAATGGTAAGTCCACTGTCACTTTCAAGAATAGTGGGTATGGTAGTTGGGATTCGAACAAGTTTTCAGGTATATCTACGTTCCACACTGATTTGGTTCACGAGAAGCAACCTGCTGGAATAACACACTTGCACTTGGATGAGATTCCTGATCATGGTGGTGATACAATTTGGGCCTCATGTTACGCAGCTTATGATAAACTGAGTGAAGAATTCAAGAAATTTTTAGATGGCAAGAAAGGTGTCTTTGATTCAGCACATAGTTACATTGACAGAAACGATCCATTTTCAGGTCCGAAGAAAATTGAAAGGGTACATCCAATAGTGAGAACTCATCCAGCTACTGGATGGAAGGCATTGTTCGTGAACAGATCACATACTAAGAGAATCTTGGGTGTTTCTCCAGTTGAATCAGATATCATCTTGAATTATTTGTTTGATGTGTATGAGAAAAATGCTGATATTCAGGTGAGATTCAAATGGGGGCCAAGTAAACCTGGTTATGGTGTTAGTGCTATCTGGGATAACAGAATCTCTCAGCATAGAATCGTTTATGATCATGAAGGGACTGTTCCAAGACATGGTACCAGGGTTACTTCATTGGCCGAGTTGCCGTTTTTTGATCCGGAATCACCTTCTCAGAGAGAAGCATTGAGGTTGCCTTTGGATGAATAAGATACATCATATTATGTCCATCTGTTTGCTTACGATGCTTAATTTGGTGTAACTTGTTGGTGGTTTTCCGGAGTTTTCTCTTAATTTCGAATGTCGACTGTGTAGTTACTTGTCAATTTGCAGAAAATACACGTTTCTTAATTAACTTTTCATATGAACTTTATTAAATGGTTGTGTATATCTTGTAGTTTGTAATTGCTAATTATAGGATTTGAAACAACAGAGACGACATGCAAATTGAGTCTTGAGTCTTGACTCCTAGAGCTGACTCTTGAGTCTTGACTAAAGCATCTCCTTGGAAATGAATAGCAGCAATACTTAGGGTTGAAGGCTAGCTACAAGTTACAGAGATTCCAATAGATACACGTATAAGGAATCTTGGAACATATATTTCATCAAATTTCGGGACAGGAAATTTAACAAATGATTATCCGTATGTTGAATTAGAGGCAAGTGCATGAAGTCAATCCTGAAGTTCTGAGAAAGCTAGGGATTTTGTTTTTGGTGTCTAGATGAGCCATACATTTATGGTAAGTCAAAGAAACATATAAAAGAGTAATATTAATCCAAAGAGAACTGAAATTGTGAAAAAGCAGAAGCGTACATACCCAAACAGATGAGGTATAGTTCAACATAACGTAAACTACGAACTGTACTGAATCCTGATGCAGGCAATATAAATATACATGAAAGAGTTATATATAAAACTGTATGTGAGGGAAAGATATATAAAACAAAGCATAAGAAGTAGAAAAAAAAGAAAACGAAGAAAACGAAGAAAAACACAAAACAAATAAGAAAAAAATGGGAGTTTAAACTAAGCAGACAGCTAGGTGTATTATGGTATGATGATTTCAATGTATAAGCAGGAGCATAATGTATGTGATTTACAAAAGAAAACAAAAAACAGTCTCTCTATGGGTAGAATTGATGGAATTGTAGCCAAGAGCAGTGGGATGATGTGAGATGAGATGATATGAGATGATATGGGGTCAGTGAGGATGAGTGTGAGTGTGGTGTTTTGTGAGGTAATTGTCTGAAGTCCGAACTCAGAACCGAATGATGGTAGAAATGGAGATGGGTTTCACGTCATGTGAATATCAAGGATAAGTTAAGCTTTAGCTATTTAAAAAACTTTTTGATGCTTAATAGTCAAAGCATAGATATCCAAATACTTAGTAATTGAGTAAATGATATCAATGATAAAACAAGCATGAATACCAAAAGTCAAACCCATACCGGCATAAACAACCAATTTCAAAGCTTCATCATAATCAAATGAAAACACAGAAGTCAACAAAGTAATGAAAACAATTTGGAAAACAGGAGTCAACATTGGGAAATTAAACATTGGATAATCTTGTTTGGTCAAATGGGCAACAATGATTCTTCCAACGGTGAAAGCAATGGTGGAACCGATACTTAACATCATTTGAGTTGCGTATTCGTAAACAACGTCATTGTGGAGGAACAACAGAGCGTAAACGGAACCATAGTAGAGGAAGAAAGGACTTAATGTTTTGATCAAGTTGTGTTTCTCACCAGTTTTGGCAAGGTATTGGTCAACGTTTCTCTTAGCTGAGTAAATGTTGAAAAACAAGAAAAAGCCACCAAATGTACACAAATAGAAAGTGTAACTGTATCCGAAAATCTCATTTTTCCAAACTGTCTGTGTGTCTGTTAACCCGGTGGCAATGAATAAGGCCATCAACATGAAAATACCTTCAACTGGACCACTGAATTCACTAAGGAACAACTTGTGAGTGTAGAATTCTTCCCATGTGGACAAATAGAAGTTCATCAGAGTTGCAAATTGAGACGCTATGAGTAACCAGGACTTGCCCAAGCCTGCAGAAGAAGCAAACAAGAATATGGACAGCGTGGTGTTGATTGCATCGATACAGTGGTCGAATAACTCACCCAATGGACCTGACTGTTGTGTTCTTCTGGCATGGATACCATCACAAGCATCAAAAGTCTGGTAGAGGAATAAAGATAGTGCGTAGGCAAAGTAGCACCATCTTGGTGAAGCAACGTTGAAGTTTGGATCATAGTAGAACACTAACAGGTCAGACACGATGATGAAGATTAAACCAGAGAGTGTAACCATGTTTGGAGCCATCCAGACTGGGAAGATGGTTTCAAATTTAACCCAAAACTTCTTGAGGAAGTATTTGGTTAGTAGTGATCTGTCTTCGGATTGATATCTGTTTGTAAATTGGAAGTTGGTGTGTTGATTGATTAGTGAATCGAATCAATGGGGTTGAAGAAGGGTTAGTATCTTTTCTTTGATTCTGGTTTGCAGTTTGGATCCGATCGGTCGAATCTTGAAAGGGCCCTTTCTGATCAATTCACCAACGGTTTCTGACGTTGAAACGGTTTGATAAATCAAATTCATTCTTACTCAACGGTAAAGTTTCTTATCTTTCTTTTTCTCTGGGGTGAACCAAGACTTAACAGTGAGTGATGAAAGGGAAGAACAAATCAAACATACCTGTATTCTTTCAAATACTTTAGATTTTCCTCAGGTAAAAAGTAACCCATTTTGTGAATTATCTGTTATCTGTTGTGTTCTAGTATATGTTGTGGTTGTGATAAGGATGGAACAATTAAGGCCAGCAGAAGGCGAAAGGCAAGAAGAAAACCAAGAAGAAGAAAGATGTATTGAACAGGTGTCGGAAGTGTGTCTTTAGTTTTTCAAAACAGAGATGATCGATACTTGGTACATGGGTGCAGGTACTTAACCGATCTCCAGCTAGCTAACGTAGTAGGTGAAATTTACAAAGAGCGCCTAATTGGCCTCACTGAGCACGTGAAAAAGGAAGAAAATCGTTTTTTCCAGAAGGCGGAGGTCGTGCGCAGAACAACTTGGGTTTTTTTTTGTTTTTTTGTTGAACGTTGAACCCATCTGCACTTTTCACATGCTATTATAATATATCTATCTATGGAACTGCCGAAATTACGTACGATTCGTGTTTGAAGTTAGCTATCATAATGGTGTAGAATACACGGCCATACCTAGCTGCATTGTCAACTGATGATTCTAACCAATCATGTCTTGTGATCTTAAACGACCACCCCACAGCTAACGTTTGTTCTTAGTTTGTTCTCAGTGCCCAACAGACCCTCTAAATTCTGTTGCAGTGCTCACTGCTCGCTAAATCTCTTAACGAACCGATCGATTGTGCTAATTTTGTGTCCTGTTCCGGCAGTCCTTTATGGTAACCAAATTTATCAACAAAAATGAGTGAATATCAACCCGGGGTTTACTGTTTTGGTAGTTTTGAATGGATGATTGTAGTAATTATAGTTTCCACTTTAGTGCAAAAACTTAAGCAGCTAAGGCCATTCACCGGTGATTTGGTCGCTCACACTTTTTTTTTGAAAAAAAAAAATATCAAGAGGTTCATTTTACCCGGTGTACAGATGTCATTCTAGGACTTGAATTTTCAATGGTCTTTTTATTATAAGGAACAAAATCTAAATATTAAATATAATGTAACAGAAAAAATAAAACAACAAGTATTAATGAAACAACTAATGAACATATGATAAAAGCAAATGACAAAGTAAATAAAAAAGAAAAGAATCAAGGTGAATCAATCAACAATCTGTACCTCAATCATGACAATAAAGTACAATATAATAATGTTACCATCTAGGAGGAGTTATGAATTAAACCAATTACAACAAAAGCATAGCAACAAAAGCCAAAGAACCACTCATGAAAACGGAACCAGCACCAACATCATAAGCAAATCCAGCACCACCAGAAGATGAAGAAGACTTACCATCCTTACCACCACTACTCTTAGAACTTGACCCACTGTCATCTGATCCAGAACTTGACTTTGATCCGGAGCCAGAAGCAGACTTAGAACCTGATCCTGAATCAGAAGCTTTGGAAGCTGATCCTGATTTGGAACCTGATCCATAACCTGATCCACCACTAGCTTTCGCAGCTGGTGATGTTCCTGAAGCACCGGCTTTTCCAACAGCTGCTGATCCTGAAGCGGCAGCTGGAACTGCAGCTGGGATTCCTGAAGCACCTGCAGCTGGAGCAGCAGCTGGTGTAGCAGCGACACCAGCACCTTCAGCACCTGCTGTGGAAACACTTTCGGCAGCGGCACCTGAGGCACCAGCAGCAGCAGCTGGAGTAGCTGGAGTAGCAGCAGTACCTGTGGCAGCGGCGGCGGCAGCTGGGGTTGTTCCTTTAGCATCACCAGCTGGAGCAGTAGTAGCACCAGTAGCGGCAGCTGGAGAAGCAGTAGCAGCAGTATCTTTAGCAGCGGCAGCAGTACCGGTAACAGTAGCGGTTTCAACATCAGCAGAATCATCAGCTGAAGCAGCGGCAGCAGCAGGAGTAGCAGTAGAATCAGCGGCGGCGGCGGCAGGAGCAGTAGCAGTAGTAGCGGCAGCAGCTGGAGCTGGAGCAACAGCAGTGTCATCAGCAGCCATTGGGACAGCTAAGGAGATTGAAGAGAGTAATGTTAGAGTTAAGTAAGTTGCTGAGAATCTCATTGTTGATGTAATGTGTGAATTGTGTGTTTGGAGTTTGGGGTATCTGAAGAATGTGTGGATTGGGAGAATTAAGCGAGTGTGTGTAGTTTGTATTGTGACTTTGGGATCTTAGTTTGGAGAATTAAGAGGTCTTGGATATCTACAATGGATGAAAAAGACTTGGAATTGTTGATGAAATAAGGGATCTTTGGTCAGGGTCTTGGTTGAACCTGGAGTGGGAGATTGATGACCTTTTTATATTTGGAAAACCGAATTCTTCACGTTCGAATTCTAATTATAAGTTCAGCTATAGTTCAATTGTTTTGATTTTTGAAAAATTGAAGATTGCTCATTCTTGTTTTCTTTGAACATATGCAAGTTACCAATACGGTGTTAACAAATCAATGCCAAAAACGTACATGGCTGGTATGCGTTGTGTTGTGTTAGGCATGCAGGGCCGTCCAAGAAAGTTAAAGTGGAAATGTTTGTTGATTGTAGGGCATTCTATATTTAGCTGGTGGGTATTTCCTGTTTGATAAGTGTTGATGTACCAAATAGTCAAGTGATTGTCAAGTGGATGATCATGTTGTAACTTGTTCTCGTGTTGTTGATAAATGAGTTCGATCATTGCATAAGCAGCCATGGATAAGTTGCGCGCGTGTCTGTAGTTGGATTGCTGTATAACTGTCTAAGCTCACATACAAACTCTCCTCGAGAAAGTTCAATTCATCATTTCTATAACTGAAAAGAGCTGCCTGCCTGTGCATAGTAATAATTAATCAACCTTAAAAATCATTATAAGCTTGTTGAAAGTTTTGCTATTTTAGTCCATGCATGATGATGGACTGTGTTTACCGTACGCATGTACATGTAGCGTATGAGATTCGGGAATTCATGCAGGCTTCAGCTCTGTTGCCGCGCACATTGAACTGCTTGGACTTTGGACTTTGACCAGAGTCTCTACTTCTGGTCGGCTTGAAGTTAACTAGCCATACGAAAGTTGGACACCAACCGGACGAACCACATATGATATATCCAACGATCAATAACAATTCAAAGAATTCAAATTAACGATACAAGCAAGAAAGAAATTAAAGCAAACCAACTCTCTGTGTTTGACACAAAGCTGAGAAACAACTTTCGAAATTGCAATTACAACCAACAACCACAACCACATGACCACTACTAGCCCAACTATCATACTCCAAGAATTTTCTAAAGTGGGGTGAAATAGAATTGACAAATGTTGGCTTTGAAACATTCTGACTTTTTTCATCATCTAAATCTCAATATTTGATTCTATTGGAAATGGTATATCTGAATCCTTATGAGCAAGACTTTACAGAACATGATTTGCAAACAGTTGGCTATAAAAAGAGACAGTATCGGCATTCATTTGGTGGTTGTGTTATTAAGCACGATCACATCCGACATCAAGTTCAAAGGTAAGTATAATGACACTTCACATATGTGCCATAATTTCTCTATCATAGATCTAGGTTCATCCCCTCCAGAGTTTGAAAATGATTAGAACACTTTACATATTCGGCCAATTGGCACATGATCATCTAAGAGACTTATATATAATATATCCATCCACTTCCAAGAACTGAAAAGATTGCACACAAAAAAAATGAAGAAAACCCTCATCGACAATTTCACACACAGCCCAAAATCTAAAGATGGCCACGAAAACTCGTACGCGTCAAGAGTAATATAAAAAGGCACAACATTCCCACCAACGTTGACCAACTTTGAAACGGGGCAACACTTTTTTTTTCTTTCTTTCTGCACAACACAACAACATCACTCTTCCAAATATACAATATCCAAGTCACTCTGTTGGTAATATCATCAATCATGATGTCCATTCACTCAATTCCTTGACGTTGGTATGAGAAGGTCTCGGTTTTCATCAAACGGGGCAACGGGTTTCCAGATCCAGGTTTATGTTGAAGGTACCCAGCACGCTGACTCTTGGATTAATCAACTTGATTCAATTGGCAGGCAATGTGGAGGTCCGATGACTAGGAATACTCACTAAAGCTGATTCGGTCATAGATACTGTATGAAAATTTGTCACCTCTGGTCGAGGGCTTTCATTTAGTTTCAACCCACTATTAGCTATGTTTTCAAAGAATTCTGTTATCAATCTGAGTATTCAGGGAATCATGGTTTTTCTATCTCTTGACTCTCTATGATTGTTTTAGCATCACGTTCAAGATCAGCATAACTGTCATTACCTTGTCCATTTTGGAAAGCAGTGAGCTGAAAGATTAATTGTTGAATCAAAAACTCCTTACTATCATTCTGCACATGGAATGTCCAGCCGCTACTTCCTCAAACGCCAACAAGTGGTCGTATTCCTTTTAAGTATTCCACTACCAGTTAATGAGTCTTTTTATCATCATGAACTAGACATTAGATTCTCTGCGATCCTTCGATAGGTCAATGTACTTGTTGAAACTGTACATAATAGTCAACCAGCTCTTTATAATTTATTCCACTTTCTGAACTATCTGATATAACATCAAGACTTTGAAGAGGCTTTCGTGGAACGTCACCATAATGGGCAAGTTTAGGAACAATGATGAAAGAATCTGAATCTTTGTTTTGGGTTTTGGGCCAGGCTGTCATGCTTCACCACTTCTTGGTTTTTTAGATTTGATGATAGAGCCTCATCTTACTGACTTCATGTGTATGGCCGCCCTGTTGTTAATTGATGGTAATTTTGCAACTTTTCCATTGCATCTTCTTTTATTTCTGCGAGCATGGACACATCTGGTGGTTCTGTCATATGTTTTTGTTTGTAGGACTCCTCTTGCTGCTCCAACTTGCAAAGCATATGAATTTAATGTACTTCATTAGGGGATGTTGCACATCTCCCTGTCCACCATCACCTCCCAACTCATCTTCAAAATCTTCTCCAAATTCGTCAGCAATTTTGTCATCTTGGTGATCACCACCCGAGTCAGCAAGATCATTATCAGTATACCCATCTTCAAAGAGCCACTATCATCTTTGTTCGTTACCTATTATTGCGTCTTTGATTGGTGTGGTGAAAAAGAATGAGGTTCACCTAACGGAATGGTTTCCCCTTAGTGTTTTTTTAGCAACGTCCTTCATAGTTTCAGTTTCAGTACGTTGTATTGGCTTCATTTGCAGGAGTGACAGTATCTTTGTTATCTTGACCAGACTTCTCAGAAACATCTCCCACGTTGGACTTCAAAGGTGACAAAAACAGCTATACCCACAATAGCACTCATGAGGATTATAATTGTCATGCTATTCCACATTAGATAATTGAAATACTCTAATGTGTATCTGGTGCTCACAATGTCTCGTTTTTCAATGTAAAAAAAAGCTGAAGAAATGTTTGACCACCTCCCATTTACCACTGCAATCCTGTTTTTGATAATGATCACCAATTTAGTAGCTCTTGCTATATTGAATTTGCTATATATCTTGCTATACTCTATCTACTTAAATTTATTCCGATTCTAAACCTCATATACAATATATATAGTACAATTTGTTCCAAATGTATTGAATCTAGCTTTCTCCTAGCTTACTCACTCAGATCCAGATATAGCTGTAGGTCTGACTGACGAGTCCCGCGTTTGGAAGAATTTATAAGTTGAAACTTGAGACCTGAGAGATCACATTACTACGCGTACAACCAAATCAAATTTGAATCAACTGGTCACCAACAATGAATATTATAGCCAGCTCTTCCCTGTTTATCAAATGGCTATATAAAATGACAAGCTTTTGCCGCTTTTGAAATGCTTACTGTCATCAGTTGTTTTTCAGGTTTTGTTGAAATTTACCAAATTACATGCTCAACTCACAAGAACTCATCAAGATGGACGGTATCTCCTTTGCATCACAACTTCAGCCAGAGATCCAATTGAAAATTTTGAAGATAGTTGTTGTTGATTATCTGAGCTCCACATCTGATCCTCATGAAATGTTATCACACTTGGTTTCTATGATTGGTTATCACTCTGTGTTGGATACCATTCTTTCAATGGCGATTCGAGAATTGAAAATTGATGCTTCCTCTCTCCACTCTTCATTTTTTTTTTGAAAACTGTTTATTCACCAATGTTCACTTTGATAGATTTGTAGATTTCATATTGGATAGAAAGATCAAATATCGAAGACGATCATGGTCACACCCATCGTTCTGAAAAGAGGTCCTTATCAATTGGAAAATGAAAAGTTTATGAAGATTCTGAAGTCTAGTTGTGAGAATGTCATTTCGATCGTTCGAGAAAAACTTCTACCTTTGGATGCTATAGATAATATTGAGGAGAGTTTCTATCCTTTGAAATATACCTCTTCATTAAAATGGTGGGGATTTTTTCTAAACCTCGACTATATAAGTTTGTCCAGAAAGTTAACTCAACTGATTGATCTGAAGATAATGAAGCTCTCTATTATTTCCTCTTGTGACATTGATTTGCTAAAACACCTTCTTCAACTACTCAGAAACAGAAATGTGAAGAGTGAGAAGCTATCCTTGATCTTAGAATATGATATATCATTTTTAAGAGGGGGGATTCCTTTGCTTGAGAGTGTAAGCCAACTGAACAGAATTCTAGATAGTGTCAAAAATGAAAATTTGAATGTGGATGTTCAACTCACACAGATTGATTTTAATTTCAAATCGTTTTCCCTTTTGCTCATGGAAAATTTTCAAAAACCTGTACTTAACAGTATGGCTCATACTGTAAACATCCGGTTTTCATTGGACACTATCAGAGCAATGTTTCACTTTTGTCAACTGATGAGCCAATTACCATTTCTTACATGCATTTGCTTGAAGTCTAATTTAGATATGTTTGAAGATGTCATCGTCACAGCTACCCATACCATTGCGATTCCCAATGTGTATCCAGAGTGGAACTAGGTGGTTGGCCTTTAACGTTCAAATTGACTTCTCAAAAGCAGGATTCAAGATTGAGAAGTCTCACCCTTAAAAACTGCATTGTGAATCCAATTAGTCTTGCCAGTCTTCCAGAGACGAACTGTATGAGCTGGACATTTGCGGTTATCTCATGTCTCATGGTTAACAATCATTGTGGGAATGGCAAGCATTGTGATGACACTATAGAGTCCATCGAGCTCCCTGTGAATCTACGGAAGCTGAAAATTTCCTCGGTCTCAAGTTGTATAACATTGCCGGAGTTCACCAATATTAAAGAATTACTTCATTTGGAAAATTTTTAATTGAAAGACTTTTTTCTTGCCAGAGAAGATAATTGGTATCCTTATATGGTATTCCAATTGGACCTGATGAAAGAAAGTTAGTAGACAGTGAAATTCCATTTCCAAATTGCCTGCAAAGACGTTAACTTCACTGTCAATCGAGAATTGTAACTAAAAGACCACTAAGCTAGTAAGACACGAAATATGTCCATGTGAAATATCTCTAATTAACTTTTCAAAACTGAATTGTCTAACATTTGATTGTGGGTGCTGTTACGATTATAACACGAGTTCCAACCTTTCAAACTTCCCTGACCAACTGGAGTGCCTTCTGTTTACCCCACAAAGTAGATTGCAAGGGCAGTTTCCATCAAGTCTCAGATTGCTCTATATCAACCATGAAAATTATCATGATAGTTACCATTCCTTCAGATCCTTGCTCAATACTTTTGTATCAGGTTTGCCAGATTTGAGAGTCCTCGAAGAATTCATCCCAGGCGATAGATAGGTCTGTGGATCTGAGAAATGTTCAATTACCAAGTCATCTTTGTTCATTCATATTGAAATTCCAGGGTAGTATACTGCCAGTAGAACACTGACGTTCTTTATCTATTATTTTTGATGGTGTGTTTTCTATGAATCTGGAATTGAAGTTTTTTGGTTTGAATTTCATATCTTGTGAATACACCATAATTGTTGATGGCCTGTTTGGTGCAAATATTGAATCACTCAAACAGAGAGTTCATGTTAATGGTAGTGCCATGTGGGTCTTGCACTAATTAATTTAGTTTTTTTTGCTCGTGAAGACGACTATCTTTGAGTATTAATAAGATTGCAGTGGGTCATATGCTGAATTGATTATGATATAATCGACTTATAAGTTGCTAATCAAAGAAGAATCGAATCGAATCGTTGTGTAAGAGTGTGAATTCGGCCGTCAATTTTGAATTTTGAAAAGCTTGTTGAAATTGCCAAAAGTATACATGGTTCCTAATTAGTACTGCACATATATATATGTTCTCCGATTATTTGTTTTTATCTTATCAAGTTTATGTATCAATGTACATACCTGATCGAACCCTTGAACAATGAATATATGGGGTACATGAGTATACATCGACCTTATCTTGGAACATTTTGTTAATGGCCCATGAGCCTGCTTGATTAATGATGGCCTCAGCGCGACTGCAAAAGATCGAATCTTGATTACTTCTGCGGATCAGAACCGATGTACGATTGATATGAAAACTTGTCACGTACTGCGATTACGATCCATACCCTTTCAAAGATAACCATCTTCCAAACATTCACCAAGTTTCATATAAATTAGGCATATTCCCTTCAAATGCTCAGGCCTACTTGGCAACCGAAAATGAAAAAGCTTAATCTTCACCTATAAAACAAAATCATCATCATGTCTGAGAAAGACCTCAAGCTTGGTGGAGCCATCACGGTCACCGAAATCACTTCAATTTCTGAACAACTCCAAGATGAATCAAATAAAGCTCATAGAAATCCAATACAAAGATTCATTGATGGATTCAAGCCACTTCCATCACAATTCGATAACGTTGATCCCAACATGTCTGAAGTTGAAAAGGCGAACTATATCTCCACAAAGACACCATTGAAAAAGAAGCTTAAGTCAAGACACTTGCAAATGATTTCAATTGGTGGTGCTATTGGTACTGGTTTATTTGTTGGTTCAGGTGGTGCTTTAAGAAATGGTGGTCCAGCTGCTGTTTTAATTGCTTGGATCTTAGTTGGTGCCATGATGTTCTGTACAGTTCACTCATTAGGTGAACTTTGTGTTGCTTTTCCTGTTTCCGGCTCTTATGCCCAATACAATACTAGATTTATTTCTCCTGCTTGGGGTTTTGCTATGTGCTGGAATTCAGCAATGGGAAGTTTTATTACTCTACCATTGGAACTAGTTGCCGCTTCAATGACTATCAAATATTGGGGTGTTGATGTTAGCCCTGCCGTGTGGGTGACATTATTTTGGTTGATGATTGTGGGAATTAACTTGTTTGGTGTTAGAGGTTATGGTGAAGCTGAATATCTGTTCTCAATGTGTAAAGTTATTGCAATTATCGGTTTCATTTTCCTAGGTATTATTTTGATCTGTGGTGGTGGACCAAAGGGCGGTTTCATTGGTGGAAAATACTGGCGTGATCCAGGTGCTTTCTCACATGGTGTTAAAGGTGTGTGTAAAGTGTTTGTCACTGCAGCTTTTTCATTTGGTGGTACTGAAACTTGTGGTATGGCTGCTGCTGAAACCGCTGACCCAAGAAAATCATTACCTAAAGCAACCAAACAGGTTTTCTGGAGAATTACTCTATTTTACATTGTCGGTTTGACTCTTGTTGGTTTGCTTGTTCCATATAACGATAAGCAACTATTGGGTGGTAAAGGTTCATATGATGCTAGTGTCTCACCATTTGTTATTGCCATCCAGAACGGTGGTATCAAAGGTTTACCATCTGTCATGAACGTTGTCATTATGATCAGTGTTTTATCTGTGGGTAACACTGCCACTTATGGTTGTTCAAGAGTTCTTGTCTCTTTAAGTGAACAAGGTTTTGCCCCTCGCTCATTTGGTTACATTGACAGAGAAGGTAGACCATTGGTTGGTGTTGTTCTCTGCCTTGTCTCTGGTTTATTGTGCTACTTGTCCGTTTTGAAGAATGAGAGCACTGTTTTCACCTGGATGATGTCAATCTCTGGTCTATCTGCTTTTTTCTCCTGGGCTTCTATATGTGCTTCTCATTTCAGATTTAGACTGGCATTGAAAGCAAATGGCAGATCCACTGATGAATTGTCGTTCACATCTGCTGTTGGTACTTACGGTTCTTATTTTGGTTTTGGTTTGATCTGTGTTGTTCTTATCGTTGAATTCTGGGTTTCCTTATTTCCAGGCTCCACTGCAGACGCAGAAAACTTCTTCCAAACCTGGTTGTGTGTTCCAGTCATTATTCTTTTTCTTTCAGGTTACTTTATCTGGAAGAGAAAATTTGTCTGGTTAATCCCAATCAAAGATATTGATATTGATAGTGGCAGAAGAGTTGCTGATTTGGACTTATTAAGACAAGAAGTTGCAGAGGAAAGAGCAGAGCTAGTATCTAAACCATTTTATTACAGAGTCTATAGATTTTGGTGTTAGGTAATTCACTTTTTTATTATTACGCATTGTGAAATGTGACTATAGATATACGTGAGCTTTTGATGAAAGCTTGATCTATATATCCAATTTACATTGAGATTATCATATATATGAACCATAAGTAAGTATACATATATATTTTAATTTTTTCATCGATCGAGAATTAGTTATCTTGAGACCGATATGAATCAGAGGTACCACATCACTACGCGTACAACTGAATCAAATCTGAAACAACTGGTCATCAAAAATGCATATCAACCAGTTCTACACTGTTTATCGAACTACTTTAAAATGACAAGTTCTTACCACTCTTGAAATGTTCACTGTTGTCAGTTGGTCTCCGTGCACGTTTGATCAACTTTTCACCTAACCATGCTCAATTCTCAAGAACTCATCATGATGGACGGTATCTCCTTTGCATCACAACTTCAGCCAGAGATCCAATGGGAAATTTTGAAGATAGTTGTTGTTGATTATCTGAACACCATATCTGATCGCCACATTATGCTATCGCATTTGGTTTCTTTGATGGGTTATCACTCTCTATTGGATACCATTGTCTCAATGGTGATTCAGGAGTTGGAGATAGATGCTTCAATTACTCATCTGGTGTACGACAACTCGTTATTCCACAATGTTCATTTTGAAAAGTTTGCTAATTTTGTTTTGAATAGAAGAATTAAACTGAAAAAGATTATGATCACGCCCATTGCTTCAAAGACACGTCGTTGAATTATTCCAAAAATAAAAAAATTAAAGAAATTCTCAACTCCTGTGCTGAAAATGTGGTTTATATCATTCGAGAAGAATATTTACCTTTGGAAGCTATAGATAATATTGGAAAGTGTTTTTATCCTTTGAAATATGCCTCTTCATTAAAATGGTGGGGAATTTTTCCGGATCTGAACTATATAAGTTCGTCCAAAGAGTTAGCCCAACTGTTTCAGATGAAGGTGATGATGTTTTAATTGGTAGTCTAATCCAACTGAACGAAATTCTAGACAGTGTCAAAAATGAAAATCTGAATATGGATGTTAAACTCACGGAGATTCATTTCATTTTCATTTTTTTTTTCTCCCCTTTGTTCGTTGAAAAATTTAAAAATCTTTTACTCAAAAGCGTGGATATTCTGTTTTCATTGGATCCTACCAGATCAATTTTGCACTTTTTTAAACTAATGAGCCAAATTTCCTCTCTTTCATGTCTTTGTTTGAGGCTAGTTTCAGAAGGATTTGAAGATACCACAAATATACCTACACATACCATTGCGATTCCCAATATTCCCAGAGTGGAACTAGGTGGTTGAACTTCAAAGTTCAAGTTCGCATATCAGAAACCGAATTCAAGATTGAAATCTCTCACCATTAGATTTTACATTTTTTTTGGATTCAATTGTTATTGCTGGACTTCCAGAGACGTTGTGTGAGCTGGATATTTGTGGTTGTATCATGATTAACAATCATTGTGGAGATGACAAGTATTGTGATGAAACTATAACGGCTGTCAAGCTCCCTAGGAATTTACGATCCCTAACTATTATTTGGGACACAAGTTGTATAACAATGCCGGATTTTACCAATGTTGACGAATTACTTCATTTGGAAAAAGTATCATTCAAGAACTTTTTGCTTGGGGAAGAAGACAAATGGTAGATTGAGAATATTCCATTTGGATTTCATGAAAGAAAGCTGGTCATAGATAATGAAATGCCGGCCAGCTCCATTTTGAGGAAACTACAAGATTTCGTTTCCAAATTGCCTGCTGAAAGCATGACTTCACTATCAATCGTGAACCGTAGTTATCCCGCTACTGAGTTGGTAAGATACGATATTTGTCTACTTGAAACATCTTTTATTAACTTCCCAAACCTCAGTTCTCTCACATTTGATTGTTTTTGCTGTTGAGATAGTCACACAAGCTTTAACCTTTCAAATTTCCCTGACCAATTAGAATACCTTCGGTTTACCCCACATAGTAGATTGCAAGGGCAATTCCCATCAAGTCTAAGATTGCTCTGTATCAACCTTAAAAATTATCATGATAGTCATCAGTCCTTCCGATCCTTGTTCAATACTTTGCTATCAAATTTGCCAAATTTAAGAAACCTCGAAGTTTCTATACCAGGTGGTAGGTCTCTGGATCTGAGAAATGTTCAACTACCAAGTCATCTTTGTTCATTTATATTGAAATTTTCTCCTGATTTCCGATATGCAAATTCACGCTCTAGTCGTTCGTTTATTATTTTGGATGGGGTGTTTCCTATGAATTTGGAATTGAATTTTATTGCTTTTGATTTCTTATAATGTGATTATGACATCGTTGTTGATGCAACCGGTTTGGTGCAATTGCAAATATTAAATCAGTCAAACAGAGAATCCAGATTAATGGTAGTAAGGCCAAGTGGATCTCCCATTATCTTTGGTATTTTGTCGATCCTCAAAATTTCGTTTCGCAATTTTGATATGCTTTTTTTTCTGTATAGCCTATACAGTATATACCCTTAAGCCCCTTTATATATATCTTATATACAATCTACACATCTTAATATCTATTTACAGTGTATCTACACTGAATATATTAAATATTATTGAAATTATTGGCATTGTAGATCCATCCCTATATGGATGTGATTTACAGCAATATATTAAGAAAACATTTCAGACATAAAATGGTTGAAAATTAATTAAAAATACTCTGAGCCTTAATAAAACCAAACGTCAGTGTAAACCCATTGCCAAATACATTCAGTTGTAGTATCATCACCATCAGTGACACATCTATGCAGTTTTCTCACCAAAACGCCAATGTATTTTTCAGAAGTCAAGAAATGTTTAACACGTTTATTAACTCTTTGCACCAACTTGTCAACATCATCAGCATCATTGGAACCAAATTTGAATTCAGCCAGTCCTAAGAACCTAAGTGTGTCATTCACAGTAACTACTAAGTCCAATTTGCTGCCTTGTTCGTCAACTACTCTAAACTCCAGACCAGTTTCGTAGAATTCTGGACTTCTTTCAGGTTTCTCTTGTTGAAATGAATTGATAATTAGTAGACCATCATTGTTGTTAAGTTCATTAGATGAATCAGTGCCGTTATTTTGGGCTTTAACAGCCTTCAATTTCCCATATATCTTTTCACAAAGTTCTCTTATTGTGGTTTTATCTTTGTTTTTCAACTTGTCAAAGATAACATTCACGTAGAATGATCTGGATATCATGTTTGGTGGAACTTTGTGGAGATCAGCTAATGTGTTATAAGTTGGAACATTGATTGCATCTTGCTGACTTGTTACGACCTGGTTATTGTTTGACTTGTGTCTTTTGTTCCTGCGTGAGCCGGTTTCAAGTAAATCACTTAACGAATCCGTACTCTCTTCATCACTTGAGGAGTCAACTTCATTTGAGACATTCATGTACTGACTTGCTATTGCTGGTGAAATTGGACGTTTTGAAGATGTTGTAGTGGCACCTGAATCTCTTAATGCTGCCTGTTGCAATATTTGGTTTGTATAGCTACTTGATGTAATTGGTTGTGTTGGAGAACGATTCGGTGTTGAGGTTCCATCTAGAGTGGCAGTTAGAGCCATTGCTGGGTTTCTCCATGGTTTCTTACTAACTCTGTTTTCTTCATACTCCCTATTTTCCACTGGATTGTAATTTTGGGAGTCTAAAGAGCCAATTCTATCAATGTCTTTATTCAACTGATCTTCATGTTGTTTCTCACGTCGTAATTGTTCTCTTAATTCACTTAAATCATGTTCACTTCCGGCTTCTATCTTAGGGAGAACACCATTATTATTGTCATCATTGTCGTTGGAGGAGCTTCTGTTATGTATGGAACCGTCTCTTGATTGGTCAGCCAACAAATTTTCGTGATCAAAAAATGAATCTATAGAGGTCAATACTTCAGTAGGTACACAGGCTTTCAAATTGGATTTCCACTTGACAAAAAAATCTTTATCAAAAACCTTCACCATATCAGTCATCACTGAAGTCAAACCAGTATCCATTCTGTAGAGCCACATCACATCAGGATCTTGTCTAGCCACCTTGAAACTGACCAATTTGATCTCACGATGAGGTTCAACGGTAAACGATTCACCACGGCCACGATTAGAAGCAACGATGTCATTATGTGCCGTTCCTCTAATTGCACAACTGATAAACCAACAATTGTCGTAAATTGTAGGATGATGAGGTGGCGTGTAACCATTTGGCTCAATGGTAAATTCAGTCAAATCTGTGCCTGTTTCTCTCCTAAAAAGGACGTTGAATTGATGAAATTCGGAATCAAAAACGGACACGTCAAACAAATACTCTTCAATAATTCGGTCTGTGATGTATCTGTCTCCAGGTTTGATGTATTTGGTTGGATTGAAGTATCTTGCTGGGTTCCTTTTGGAAAAATCAATTATATGAAACAAATAGGGTTTTCTGTTGTTTGATGGTTTGGAGATTCCAATTAACATCCCTGTCATACGAACGTCATTGAAAACGGAGGTGCTCGGGTAGTTTGCAACCCTAGTTGTTTTGAGTTTCCCTGACATTTCTGGAAATTGTGGTATTGTGGTAGCTAGTGATGATTTTCAGTATTGTTTGACGTATATGGAGTTTCGTTCTGTGAAAGTTGAACACCAAAACTCAAATGAGTCTGACGCGTAACTACTAAGTTCCAACTTGAAAGCTGGCGTCGGGTGAGCAAAAATTTGAGGACTGTTCCAAGATAGGAAATCATGTATCGGAATCTAGTGCACATTCCTAACCAATTTCTGGTCTCAATATTTCACATAATCGGTGTTCAAAAATTCATTATGGATTTCACCTATTTGAAGTGATCAAGAAAACAGATATTCAAATCGATCCATGCACTTGTGTCCAAGTATGCAATTAGTTAACTTACAAAATAGGTACATCGTTGTGTTTCTGTACTATATACAGAGTCCTGACTCCTGACTTGTTCCAGCTGACCGGACCCTAGTTGAGATTCCTGCAGGCCCGAGGCCCGTCAATTCTTTAATATGCACATGTGAGCATGTATGAATAATTCTTTAATTGTTTTATTTTCACCGATTTTAATTGGCTACCTACATAATACAACAATAAATCAGATATAAATGAAGCCATAATACAGACAATCAAATGCAGTCAAATGAGTCCGACCGGATCAATTTTTCATCAATTGGAGTCCGCGGCCGAAGTGCAGCTCGATCCGTGCAAACAGTGTAATGCAATTTTCTATGCAGCTATATAGACCCTGAATTTGAGTGTATATATACTATCGACTCATCACGTGGATATTACTCAGCATTTATAATATCAAGGGCAGATCATGAACAAGACCTATAACGAAAAATTTTGAATCATATATATATCCTCCAATCAAAATTGAGTCGAACCAAATCTCATATGGTGTCGAACATTGCACATGTGCATACATTGTTCACTTCATGCAACACACAAGCTTGGTTTTGTTAATTAATGAACAGTATAGTATATATACGTTCAGTTTGGGCCGCCGGCCGGGTTATCTGATCAATCAATTGCATATTTCTTGACTCTTGATCGACTCGTATTTATATTAATGGCTGCATACAATTGTTTTACGAATTGAATGCGGAATGCCATATAACAAGTTAAGCTCATATAAGCTATATTGGCGCCAACCTATTCAAAAAAATTTTAAGGCCCGAATTGAGATACTTCAATATCTTGGGCTGTATACGTTGATCTTATATATATATATATATGGGAATTTGTATATATGTGTATGAACGTACCAACGTTGTATATAAGCTCAACAATGCATGACTGAAGTTGTTTAAGCTCATGTTCAGGGTCCTATATATATTGTTCTACCTGGATATATGTTGATCAATTTATTTCAAGTTGGGTCACCAGTGACAATTTCATAGGCTGGCTAGCATGGATGGATTAATTCATGTACGCATGCATATGTTCTCCTTCCAGTGGATCGACATCATCCATGGACCGGTCATTATCTACCAATAGTGGAAATAATGGCCGTCGTTATAGAAGGATCCAATTGTATTGTCAGTGAACCTTAATTATCATTCGATCAATTCATTATCATCATGATACACCTTAACAAGTTTGCATCCATGTTAGCAACGATGTAGAGTAGAGTTGTATGGAGTCTGGCTGATGGGGTCAATTAATGTGAATTCCTGCTGAGACATTGAAAAAAAAACTCTGCATATTGAGTACTGTACCAAAAATTTGAGCAAGCCTCCTAGATTCCTTGAAGCATATGAATGTGTAAATGATTGAAAATGTGCTTGCATGTCAGACTGTTTCGATTGTATCCCTTAAAATAAAGTCAAAGAACATGCATAAAAAAATTTGCCGTTTATTCAACTGGCCGAGCTAGGGCTGTCAAAGAACGAAGATCCCATGAACATCGAAGAGGACCCGTCACTTGCATATTGTGGACCCCACTTCAACTTATCTGTTTGATCAACTTATGAATAGGAAAATCTTCAATATGAACGTGCTGAAATGAACCGCAGAGATGGTGGTTCATATAAATAGTAGAACAAATTCCCTTGAAAATGATCAGCAGTTTCAACATTCAACCGATCCTAATACTAAATTGCCTCATCAATACCATCTGTTCAATCCACCAAGTCATCCAGAATGAAAATCAATCAAGTGCTGTTTTTTCTGACCATCTTTATCCCAATCACAATGGCACACACAGCTGCTTGGAAAACTGTTTTCAACAGTAAGAAAGGAGCAGCTGAATTTTGGTCCTGTAACTCAGCTCAGACAACACTAGTCTATGACTTTGTTCCTGGGTTTTCACCACAAAAATACTCTGAATTTCATGACACCATGTGTTACTACCCACCATCAACAGGTTCCTTGTTGCTCTGCATCCACAACTTAACTGGACATGACGTTAATCAAATGGAAAAAGCAATGAAAACATTCAACGAAGACTGTGAAGAATACACCGGGTTGAGAGTTCCATGGACATATTTCAGAGATCAGTACTTGAACGCCACCAAATATGAACTTCAAAGATCAGAGATCAAAAATATCAGTTTGCCTATCTATGCACCAACTTTGCCAAACATGAAAGCGGCTAAGAAACAATACAGAAACTATGTCGCTTACTATAAGAATATCGACAATGCAACATACTATGGTGCTGGATTGTTATCTTATTTTGGACTAGTTATGCTGTTAGCTACCATCAGCAACATTGCCAAGAGGACCGGTCTAGCTCAAAGATTCTCCAACTATTTCATCAACTTGTTCAGATCATATGTCACATTACCTGCCATGTTGCCTAATGGAAGACACGCTCGTGCCTGGGGTGGCTGGAAGTTGTTCACTGCTCAGATGCCAGATCGATGGGACACGATAGTGTGTTTCGGTTTCACTATCCTTCACATCGTGTTCTGGTGTTTGCCCTATGATGCCGTAGACACACACAGATGGCAAAGATACATAGGTGATCGTTCTGGTGTTTTAGCATTTGCTGAGGTTCCATTATTGGTTTTGTTTTCAGGTAGAAACAACATCCTGTTATTCATCACTGGGATCAAGTACTCAAACTTCATTCAATTCCATAAATGTGTTGCTCGTTTCATGTTTGCTAACTCTGTGATCCATTCTGTTGCTTATAGTGCGTATGTTGGAAGAGCCAAATACAACAGTCAATACGATCAGTTGTACTGGGTCTGTGGTGTCATTGCTACTTTGTTTGCTGGTTTGCTGTGGTTCTTCTCTTTTAATGTCTTCAGAAACTATATGTATGAAACGTTCCTATACACTCATATTCTGCTGGCTATTGTGTTCATCGCTATGTGTTGGTGGCATTGTCAAGACTTGGGCTGGTGTGAATGGTTAGTTGCAGCATGTGTCATCTGGGTCGTTGATAGAATAATGAGAGTCATCAGAATGTCGTTGTTCGGGTACCAAACCGCACAACTTGAAATCATCAATTCTGAATCATTTAAAGTCACCGTCAAAAAACCTAAACTTTTCCATAGTGGAGCAGGTCAATACGGTTACTTGTACTTCACGGACCCTTTGCTTTGGTTCCAAAACCACCCATTCACCATCGTCAACGAAGGCGACTACCTCGTGTTCTACGTCAAGCACAAGTCAGGCATCACTGGTAAGATCTATAAGCAACTGGTCTCAGCAGGCGGTAAGCTGACTAAGAGAGTCTGTGTTGAAGGTCCATATGGTGAAATTGCACCAATTGGAAAATACCAAAACGCATTGATGATTGCAGGTGGTTCCGGTTTCCCTGGTGTGTTCTCGCATACTTTAGACATGTCACAAAGACAATCACCGCAAAACATCAAGTTCATCTGGGTTCAAAAGACTATAGGTGAGTTGCAATACCATTTGAAAGATCTGTTGTACAAGTTGAAAGACTCGAGGGTTATCATTGATGTGTATTTGACCAGAGAAAACAATTTGGATTCATTCAGTACGGCTGAGAAACATTCATCTTCTGATTCAGAGAAGGAAAAAGAATTGGATTTGGGTGATTTGAAAGCTTTCATCAATTTCAAGTTTGGGAAACCTGATTTCAGACAATTATTGCATAGTGAAATTGAAGCATTTGGTGGTGGATCTGTGGGTATATGTGCTTGTGGTCCTCCGGTCGTCATGGATGATTTGAAACATGCTGTTTCAAAGGAACTTGTTGCTTATAATGAGAGAATTGACTACTTTGATGAGTTCCAAAAATGGTAGTCATTTTTGTGATTCAATGTTCCGCTTATTCGATATATGTATAGCTTTGATTGTTCTTATTTATTATTTTTGATTCTCTATTTATTTAATACCACCTTTTAATCATTGATCAATTTCTTGCTTGGTACGTCTCTATAGATATTTCTGATTTGTAAAAATGCAACCTGAGCAAACCACCTGCTAGCCAATTGTCTATTAGAGTCCCACAAATTTCACAACTTAGTTTCAAGAGCACAGACAGTACAGTTAAAATCATGATATAGTTCAGATTTGATCAAATTTACGCCTTTTAGAAAGAGCGTTAACACATGCAGGAAACAACTGGAATCTTGGGCCTAAAGTTAGCAAGCAGTTGATGATTTGAAAACAAAGATATCATGATTGTTTTGGTGTTTGGATTGGACTGATATGTCAAATATGGGATTGTTCATATTCTGAAGATCAAATCACGAGAAATTTTCTAGAGGAATATATTGTTGCTGGTTGATCGGGACATGGACATCTTGAAATCGACCAACCAATTTCTTGACAACGTATACTGAAGCAGCGGTAAATGGTGAATTTTGCGCAGCCACATTTGCCACAAACAGGGAGTGTACCGCCACATCTTGCTTTGGTCCCGGGAGGAATTAGCCTATAGAATTACAAGTCAGCAACCACACCGGTACTTCTACATGTGTTTAATTTAAGTGTTGCGAATCTTGAATTTTAAAATGTGAGAATATAAATTAATATAGTAGTAGCTTCAGAGAAAAGGAACAACGAGAATAAAAGTTATGTAATGTAATGAAAAAAATAAAAGAATAGAATTGAAAAAACACCAGTATAAGAATTGAAAAGACCGTTGGCATATAAATAAGCAGCAAATAAAACAGAAATTGGGTAAAGTGAAAATGCAAAGACCTGGATGAATCATAATCGAGTGATCCATTGGCTAGCTAACCAACTAGCCAGCTATATTGCGTGTGAGTTCGACATGAGACATCATATGAAATGGACCGAATAGAATGAGGATGGAATTGAAATGGATATCAGCAAACAAAAAATTCAGCAGATCTAAACAGTGTAAGCAACATCAGAAACCTCAGAGTCTCTTCTTTGAACAGCTTCAAATTCAGGAGAAACAGGACTCAATTCAGGAATGACAAATGGTTGACTCTCTTCAGTAGTCAACAAAAGGAAAATACCAGCTTTGGCGACAGTGTAATCGTTAGTGAGGACAAAGTTTTCAGAGACACCTCTACAAAGTAAAACAGACTTCATTATATTTGGATCTTTAATTGAGTGATAGTATTCTTGGGTATGTGTTGTTGTTGGGTATAAACAATCGTTAGCTGGTTGTTGTTGGGAAGGAGTTGTGGTTTGTGCTTTAATTGATGACGTTTTTGATATAGGCGTGGGTATCGTCGTCTTCTCTTTTAAAAACAGTGATAAAAGATGTAGTGTGGTGAGTTGTGAATAGTATGGGGTATTCGAGTGGTTCTTATTGTTTAAGATGGTAGATGAAACTGAAAAGAAATGATTGTGAATGGGTAGTTGAAAAAAGAGGAAATGGGAGGGTATTTATAATGATCTAGAAAGTGTGGAAGTTTTGTAAATTAACGCATGTGTCGATAGAAACTTGTAACAACCTGAAAGTGCAAAAAAGTGCAAAAAGTGCAAAAAATACGAAATTCTGGAAAAAAAACTTTACCAAATGGGGGATCAATGACCTCCTTCATAGAAATGAAATGAATCATTCGCTGCGGACGTTGCATGCGCGCCGTATCAAATTCTAATCAAATTTCTCAAACTCCTGCTGAACGTCGCTAGTGTCTCGCTGATAAAAATTTGAAAACTGTGACTCCACTGCATTGTCCTGTAGCCAATTTATGCAATTTTGCTAGAAACTTCCCACAGTGATTTTACATGTGTGATGTTTGTTTGTTTGTTTGTTTGTGTTTCGTTTTGTAATGACGTTGCCCTTCTCCACACCTATACCACCTAGCTTAATAATATTACAGAGCAATTACCACCTGTACAGTGAAAAAACTGGTATCTGTAGGTACCGTTAAATCCATGCCCCGGTTTCAAGATTTGCTTATACTCAATTAATACTCGGCTCACATTAAACGAAACTAAATCAGATTTGTCGTTAAAATCTCATTAATCCTTCTTGGAAGTTGGAAGTTGAATCTTCAATCTTGAAAAATTGAGTCATGACTCATCCATCTCTATTCTCTCGTATATGATATCCTAAACCCTTACCCAACAAACATCTATATCTATAGCTTATCAATCATCATATATATATAAGAAGTGAATCATGACATAAGGACCATGAAAGTCCGCCCTCTATATCTTAGTGCAGACTACATTTTCGCATGACTCTCATCGAAAAAAAGCACAGACCAGCAGTTGCAGCCATATGTGGCATGCGCACTACCACCACACTAAATTTACTAACTATCCGGGGTGACCATCAGCGGCTCAAGAGTCACTGTGACTCCACTGACTCAGACTCAGACCTCGATCAGCCATATTCTCATATATACTCACTATCAAAAAAGTCCGCCAATCCGCCATATACATTTCGCACTTTAAACAAATTGGAGTCTGGCCAGCAACTTTTCCAGCAAATTCGCGCGACGTACTACTATAGAGAATAGCACGCGGTAACCGGTTCACAATTGAACGGTACCCGGGGGTGTGATCACAATTTGAATCATTTTAGAGAGCTCGGAGTTTGTTGACTCACTTGAAATCATCAGTTTTGAAAGAGGCTGTCCAACCCATTCAACTTAGAGTCATGATGATTCAAATGATTCATTTTCTTAATGTTCATCTGTTCATCTGTTCATCTGTTTCCTAATCTTGACAATATTTCTAAGACTTATGGGTTGTGATTCAAATCCTTTTACTTGATATGAGTCAATTTGATTCATGTGGTTCCCTGTTCTTTAACTTTCATCTAGTGTATCAGTGTCCCGGATCCCGGGATTCCATTTGCCATTTCAATTTTCATGGTTTCCAGACCTTGCAATCCACCGGCCCCAGCTGAGTTCTAAATTTACAATCAATTTACCTGACTTTGCAGATGGAATGAAGAATGTTCAAGCTGGAAAAATAAATAATTTGTAAACTTTTGAAAAATATGAGTTTTTAAAATTGTTTCGAAACAACAAGAAGACACGTACGTAAGAAATAAGCCACGTAGAATTTCGCTGCGGGGGAACTTAAACAAGGAGTGGGGGAGCTATTTTCGCGATCGAGCTATTTTCAAAGTCTGGCTTCTTCTTTAGTATTTACCACTTGACAAAACCATAATGTGGAAGCCTGCCAGTGTTATTTTTCATTCAAAATTGCTGTGTACGTATCATGGTGTGCAGCTAGTACATTCTTCTTCACCAGTAGCTTCTATCTAATCTTCTATATCTTGAACTTGAACCACTCCCAGAACATATCTAGTTTTTCATGTAATCTCGACTAAAAAAACATCAAATTCAAAAAGACCATCAGACCACCACCCCCACAAGCTAGAATATCCCCCACCAATTGATTGGTTAAGCAAGCCATATTCCAGTAGCCCAGTAGTATCTACACAGCTCCAATATGCGGTAATATAACAAACTAGCTAGCTAGCTAGCGTTGTCAATTCTAGAATTGGATGATTTGGTTCTTTGGAACCAGCGCACACCTACGAATTGAGCCCAAACAAGACATGTACTCGTGTCTAGCTCCGTGGAAAAATAAGTACATGCTCAAAAGTGGAGATTAAAGACAAACAAACACCATATCATCATAATCCATCAGTCTTGTTTCCATCAACCGCACCACCACCAGGCCTACCTTCTCCATACATCACACTTTTTTCTCTGTAGTAAATTGTCGTTCCTTCCCATTAACTTTATCAGCCCATTCCTGAGCTTTCCTACTCATCTTGTGAGAATATATACGTATGACTAAAATTGCGGAAACTCAAACTCTGTCTTTCAAAATAAGTAGGCTGATCATCAAAATCCTCAAATGGGAAAAACTTATTGGCCTCTGTAATCGATATACTAGCATGCAATTCATCATATACACAATGAAAATCTATACATCTATTTAAAAATGTTAAGTTGCTAGTGATAAGCATCTTCAATCTTTCTTGAAATACTTATCGTAACCAGTCAAAACAAATCTAAACTTAACATCACCTTTCTCCATTCTCTCCCAAGCAGTCTTCACATTCTTCTCATTAATATCAATAGTTTCAATCCAAGGCTTAATATCATGATCAGCAGCAAATTGCAGCATTTGTTCAATCTCACTTGGTGAACCAATAACTGACCCACCAATGGAATAATTATTCAACAACATGAAAAATGGAGACAACTCAATATTTTCACCAGCAGGATGACCAGTAATGAAGATAAATTGACCACCTGCATCCATCAACGAAGCCACATCAGAAACACCATTTCCAGAAAATGAGTTACCTGTGTTAACGATAACATCCAACGAATCAGCATATTTCTCAGCAAACCCTTCTTCATCAGTGGAAACATAATGATCAGCACCCAACTTCTCAGCGATTTCTCTTTTCTTATCGTTTCTTGAAATAGCAGTCACTTCAGCACCCATAGCCTTAGCAAACAAGATAGTCATATGACCGATACCACCAATTCCAACAACACCGACTCTGGTACCTTTAGTGACACCAGCGATTAACAATGGTCTAAAACCAGTGATACCACCACATAACAAAGGAGCAGCAACATTTGAATCCAACCCATCAGGAATTTTAAAAGTGAATTCTTCACTGACTCTGATGAAATCAGCATAACCACCTTGAGTCTCAACACCAGTCTCTGGGTAAACTGCTTGATAAGTACCAACCAACTTACGACAATTATTAGGCTTACCATGTTCACATCTATGACAAGAACCACATGAGTCACATTGTGCTCCAACACCGACTCTGTCACCGATTTGAAATCTTGTCACTTTTGGTCCAACTTTGACGACTTTACCAACGATTTCATGACCAACGGCTAATGGTAAGTATGGTTGGCCCCAATGACCTTGAATTGCGTGCATGTCGGAGCCACAGATACCACAGGCTTCAATTTCGATGTCAACGTCATGTGGTCTTTGTTCTTGTGGTGTGTAACTGAATGCCTTTGGGGTTGGGTGTTCAGAGTAAGATTCGATACCGATTGCATGGAATTGTTCAGTTGTCATTTTGAAAGTATTGACCAGTTGAGATTGTTGTTTATGTTGTTGCTGAATAGTTTTGAAACCTAATTTTCAATTACAACACATCCATGAACTGAAAGCAAACACTCGTATCTTATATACACCAATTTCAACCAAAATTAGTAATCCAGGTTGAAATTCAAAGACAACAATTAGTAATAGTTCAGGTTGAGTGTTGTTGAATTGAAAAACAAGTACTTGGTGGTGGTATTAGGAAGCTTCGTGTGAAACGGCAGAACGAAAAATCCAAAATAGGCATCTTGTGTGCACTGATGTAAGTGCTGTGAAGACGAAAGGTGAGCTCGATATCCAAGTTAGGAATTTCTGTTGTGCCTTTTGAAACATTTCTTGATGGTAGCCCATGCATTATTGGGCCAAAGTTCATGTTTGTATGTACGTGCAGCATCAGGGACCAGGGTTCAGGACTTGAGAGCATTAAATCCGGAGCGAACGAGTTATCGCCGGCCGGTTTGTAATTTGTCATCCAAATTGATTGAGCGTATATTTTTTTCAATTTAATACTATCTGAGAGATCAAGTCAGTTTACAAAATTCGAATAAATACAAGTAACAATTCACCTTTTGTATGCATACACACGTATTAATTCAAAGAATCATATATCTTTATAAAGAACTAGAGACACCCTCAGCTTTGGAACCGGAATCGGAGGTACCCCACTGGTACAGATTCCAACCAAGTGATCCACTACCAGCAGTATACAACTCAGTACATGCATCACCTCTAGAAGCACCAGCACCGACAACAACAGGCAAGAAATGTTCATTAGTAGGATGACTAGCAACGTATAATTTTCTCCAAGTATCGTTCTGTTCAATCTGTAACAACTGTTTCAATCTCGCATCTCCATCCGCTTTATCACCACCGCCCAACTTTGAAGTCAACTGTCTAGTCAAGACCCTATTAAAAGGATCAACATAACTTAAACTCAACCCAGCACCACCTTGTTTCATCAATTGGAAAGCAACACCCATATCACGCAAGTTATGAACAGACATTCCTGAAAAAATCAATAATCCACCAACATCTCTAATCCAACTCAATGCCTGACCCAATCTATATGATGTTTCCATTTGACTGCTTCTTGGCAACGAGACTTGAACCATAGGAACATCCACATCGTACTTCTGTGTATCTGACACTTTGGTGTCACCAAACGCAACACGTAATGGAACCCATAACCCATGATCGAATCCCCTCGTGGTCAACTTTGCATTCTTGAAAACAGCATCACCACCATCGTTAGCCGAGGTGAAGTTTCTTAGCTTCTCAACGATCTTCTGAGACAACCCCAAATTTCCAAAAGTGTGAAACTGACTCTTGTAATGTCTTTCAGGGAACCCATAAAAATCATAAATCAAACTATTATCAGTGACTTGATCCAACTGTTTCGAACTCACATCAACTCCATTCAACTGACTTGCAAACAAATCTTCACCTGCTTTGTAACTACTACCACTGTTCACCAACCCGGAAGGAACAGACACCTCGATGGATTCAGATTGTGAGGCTTGCCAATGTGCAGAAACAACCACAATGAATTTTGGTTTCAATGTGGACTTAATCAATTCACCGACTCGTTTAGTTTCGTCCCATGCACCTTCATCTGATCCCATTGGATCACCACGGTCTGCGAATGTTGGACCACCATGGGAGAAGAAGAAAATAGGTAATGGAGAACCACCATTTGGAGATTTTGTGAATTCAAATGATAATGGGTTTGATTTTGCCTCTGGTTGTGGTTGTTGAGACATGGTTGCTGGTGTTGTTTTTGATAGGTTTCTTTTCAATTGAGTGGTTGTGGTTGTAGTTATGGAAGGTTTTAAAATTATCGATTTGAGGAATAATGACATTAATATAACAGCGATAGAGATTAAAATCGTCTTGCTGTTCATAATCTAATCTATCCAAGTATGATATATAATGATGTGCAATGTCTTGATATGATAATAAATCAACCAACTGTGGTGTCAATTCGTAATATGTGGTTCAGACGCTTTTCATATTCTTTTGTGTTTCTTTTATACAATCTGGGAGACGGTTGCATTCATGTGAAAACTCTGTTGTAAATTCGGCTTGTTTTGCTGTGATTATAGAAGCTCGGGTCTGTTTAGTGTGGCTGCGGTGTATGTTGATATTGTTTTCAGGCTCAAGCTTACTAAGATTACAAATTTCAAGTGATTGGAGGAGAGTGAAGAGTGAGTTGTGTATAGGGATCCGGTGCACAGGTGTGCACAGGTGTGCTTGATTACAATCACATGACAGTTGTTTGAGTAGCGTGATTACCAAGCTGACAAATTTTACAAATCACCTACTTACCTATCTATATTCAACGTCAACTGCTGCCACGAACGGTTGTTTCGATAAGAGTATAGTATATTCAATCGTTATACATAAGATAGACAGAAAAACAAAACAGATCTGAAAGACTCATACTAATTTGGAAGCGGTGTACATTACCTAGTACTAACTTAAGCTTTCCAAACGTTCAGACATGAGAAAAAGTTGTTATTTCAAAAATATTAAAGATGCAAAAAGACAAAAAGTAGAAGAAAAGAAATTAAGAGAGATGCAAAAACACAAGCGTAAAATAGATATGAAATATGAGCCTTTCAGTTTCAGAAACCGGCCATGTATATAAATAGTAATAGAAGGAGAGTAGCCTTAAAGTAGTAGACGTAGATAGATTTATCAAAAGTAGAGGAGAGTAGAGTATGAGTTTGAGTTGTAACCTTAACAGAGTAGTAGCCATATAATATATTGGAACAGGAGGATGTGAAATAGGAATAGAATGTTGTTGAATCCCAGATGAAAAAAATGTACCAGACACCAGAACAAAATCCGTATTGCAAATTTTATCTCGACCGACCGGGAAGAATATAACATATAACTAAACTGAGTAACAGCACTTTTTTTTGAATTTTTTGTTTGGTTTCACTCTAATGAAATGGGATAAAGCAGTAGAAACAATTGAATATCAGGGGAATGATATCATAGTTGGACAAAGACATGGATAAGAAAGATAATAAAGACTCGAGGATGGAGAAATAAAGATTTTTTTGGGGTTTTTTTTTCATGGGATGTAATTAGATTGTTGTTTAAAGCAAAGTGATTAAAGTAATGAAAAGCAAACTAGCAGCAGTGAATTAGCACCAGCAGTACCAGCAGCAATGGCAAAAGAAGCTATGGCTCAACCAATTAAGCATGCAACTCATTGTTGAAGCTGAAATCCTTAAAAGCAGCTTGAGGTTCGGGAACGATAGCGACATTGATAGAGTTATCAGCACCGGCACTCAAAGGAACGGAATCAGCGATAGCGTTTTCATCATGTTCGTTAATGGCAGCGATACCTCTAATTTCTCTTCTAATGGAGTTATCATCTTCAGAGTCAGAAGAGTTGGAAACGTAAGAGACAGAACCTTTTCTCAATGGAAAAGTCTTACCTGGCAAATCAGCACAAACAGAGTATGATCTCATGGTACCTGTACCAGCCATAGGTGGGAATCTAACGTCTTCACCTTCACCACCAAAGTTGTGTTTGCAAGTACACCAGAATTCTCTTCTTGTGGAGTTCATAACTTCTTCAATTGATTGGGAACCAGATTCGGTCCAGGACTTCTTCATGCACAGTTGACAGATAGCTGGGGAACACATTATGATATAGTTTTATGTAAAGTTAAAATTGATAGGGTTGAAAAAACAGGTTGTTGTTTTTGGGGGTTTTGAAATTGGGAAGGTTGGTAAATTTGTAATGGAGTTAAGTAGTGGGGAGTGGTAAATTGATTTGAATATGGGATTCGATGATCTCTTGAGAGTAAAGATAGATCGGAATAGACATGAATGGAATTTGGAAAAAAAGTGGAAAATGGATTCAATTTATATTCCAGAATTGATGTAATTGCAGCTGTGTTAATGCATCGTAGATATTCGTTGTCTGAATAATAAGCAAGGGCAATGGAATGGCATGGCATGGCATGATCAACTACTTTACTTTACCCCAGTTCAGCAATTCAGCTGGAATCACCGTGAATCATCTTTTTCAAATTTGTTCCCCCCTTCCATTATTATTTCGCTCCGTATCTTACGGCTGCTGACACTGGCCATTTCCAGTCTCCGGCTGCAGTCTACCTCGCGCGGTATGATCAGCCAGCCCAGCCAGCCCAGCCGGAGCCTACGTACGGTGGAATCATTTCAATCACGGCACCCCCAGAATCTCCGTCATGGAGAGAACAAAATATTGGCACTGGCAGGCTTAAACCTTGGGAATGAAAAAAGGGTGGGATATTATTTTGGTTTGGAATTTTAATTTGTTCCAGTTAAAATTCAAAATGGATCGACCCATTTTTCTTCGAAGTAATTCGTATCGCACGCGAGAACATACGTACGTAACAAATAACAACTAACAAGTGTACACAGCTCACAAAACTGTAATTACTCAAACTCCGATTCATGGATTTGCTGCAGTGTGCTCATGATTTTTTTTATTTCTTGAGTTTTCTTTGATCACGATTGCACTGAATTGCATGTTTTGGTCATTTACTGAACTCTGAGTACTGAATTTGATTTCAGTTTGATTGCTCTGAGGTCTGGGGTCTGGGTCTGTCTGCTTCAATTAGTGAAGGTCTGATAAGTTTGAACGCGTGAACAAACAAATTGCGGGGAAGTCGGTTGGCTGTTTGGCTGAAAGGAAAAAGATTCAAAAAAAGAAAAAAACCAATTTAATTTCGTGCAATTACGTACACATATTCACCACCTATACTAACTATAGTAGAGATATAGACTATCATGGAGATCTGATGATTCAAAAGAAATTGTGTCTCCCCTAGTAATTGCAGTGGGTTCAATTAGAAAAGAACTAAGAAAAAAAGTCACCGCCGGTAGAAACAGAATACGCGGCCAGCTCGAGCTCCTCTCGCTCGCTCGCCCCTATATACGCTATACGCTATAGCTAGCAGCTGGCCCATGCCTTCTAAAATTGTGGAGTGCATATGCGCAAATTCATGGGGTAAACTTCTTCAGATCTGTAGTATGTACATGTACCCGGTTCATGCACCACAACTTGAAAATGTGTACGTCGTCCTTATCTTTGAAAATTGTATATGAGATAACACTACAGTTTCCCAATTTTTATGCAGATTGATATCTATAAATCACATGATGTCTCAACTGTGTGCCTGCTGTTTGGGGTATAAGCTTGGGGTACGCGTACTGCACGGGGTTGTGATCAAGTGACATCAAGTGACGTAAACAGTATATTAACGTACACATACACCTGCAAGACGAAATCAAAACATAACGGCAGTAACAACTGATATACCCCGTCGAAACCCCACGGCAAAGTCAAAACCACCCTATATCCTTCTAAGCTTTGGTTCAGATCAAAGTTGGATGATTCACGGTGATTCCAGAATCCAAGTTCAGCTGATTCCAAAACCAAGCTATATACATATCTCATCTCGATGTTCCATGACCAACAAGACACAAATTTCCTTGATTCAGCTGACTCAAGCACGGACAATTTCAAGTAAGAGTGGGATAAACCTTCATTATAGCCCGCTGTGCATGTATCGATACATGTGATTAACTCAAATCATTAGTAGATCACGTATATAATATCTAATGAGCATCAATTCTCAACGAGATGACATATAGCTGGTTCGAACTTGTACATGATTCAAGACGTGCTCAGGAGATATTTCCGTGTAGAGTAAAGGAAAGTAACTTGGAACTTGGCACCCCCTTTTGAATGTTCCCCAGATTTTTTTGTTCCCTCCTCCACACATGGAGGACTGAGCTGAAAGAAATATTCTGTCTGAGAATCTTCGACCCAAATTGCCATGTATGATGTGTGTCTGTTTCTGCGAACTTGCAGTTGGTTGTAGAACCAAGATATTTAACTGTATCTGCAGCTATTGGTGGGTTGTTCTTTTCCAAATCATGAGTTGAACTCGTACATGCATATATGTATATACTCCAGTCAGAGAAATATTCTTCATGTACAAAAAATTCAATCCTCAGGCCATGCAGTGGCCACTGCCAGCCAGCCAACCAGCTCGTAATTGACATATATACCTTCTTTGCCAAATTTGTACAATTCTACATGATCTTCTTCAAGCTGAAATCTCAACATCCGGCTATCTAGGCAAAACCAAAAATCCACCTTCATCGAACATACACACAAATCTCATATCAAACAGGTACAATATCCCATGAGACAAAACTACATCAAAACTGACAAATGAAAAAAATGCCTCCTCCACCCAGGCCACCGCATCCCGCTTTCCGCACGCACCCCTATAGTAGTAGTACTGCCAAAAAAAAATATGGCTGAACTCCGTTTTCCGAAAGAAAATCAAAGGAATCATGTGAGTCCCCTTGCGGCTCACTGTGTTATGTAACGTACGGTAACTACTTGACATCTATTGTGCCTTGTGACGAGTTGTACCCGTTTTCTTCCTGTATGTGTTTTTGTTTTGATTCTCTGAAACTACTTAATTTGACCATGCCAAATGTTTATCGATCTGAAGACATCAAGCTGGCCGACAACACTACCCTGAAAATTTTTTCATCCTCGTGAATTGGCGAAACGAATTGAAAATTTTGAACAATTTTGAACAATTTTGGACAACACCTCATGCACTCAACACAGGCCCAGCTTGTTATTACAAATTACCCCACACTCAACCTAAGTTCCAAATCAAAGAAATACCTCGAACTAAAGAGAACCATGATTAAAAGTCTAGATCTGGACTTCCGAGCCAAAAAGAAGAGTTAAGGAAGAAGTCAGGCTGTCATGAGATCTCAAATCTGAAAGGAACATTTTCATGAGCTTGCGTGCTGTTTGGGGTGCGCATATCTCTGATGGAACATGTTCAGCGGTGATTTGAAGGTTGTAGGTATATGGATTAGAACCGGACTTACGAGATATCATAATTAATGTGGGACTTGAATGCTATATAGTGAACAATTGTACAAGTACTGGTGAAGTTTGAAATGGGGTGTATTCTTCAACTTTGATGGATTATGCAATTTATACGCGTACGTGTTCAGAACTTCAAGCTGATCGAAGTCATATCAAATTGACCGATATATCGACTTATTCTCCGACAACGGGATTGTAGATAACTTTCATCAAGAGTTAACTCTTTCATGAGTTTAAACACTGCTCAAAGTACGTACATGTTTGTACACAGCAATTGCCATGATATAGCTAAATTTACCCATTCTTCGACCACTGATCGATATATCTTTGAATTTTTCAAAACAAACAAACATTATGGTGCCACACATGCTGTTGTTGATATGGTTGCAATTTCCACACCTGTGGTCCATTGCAGTACCATGTGTGTGTTCTGCCATTCAAAAAGATATCGGAGGTCGGAGTAAACAGGAATTCACGTACCACCAAATTGTTATTCGAAGTTTGAGAATTTGAGTTTCGCCTTAACAACAATGATCACACTAACAAAGTTACATGATTCTGGGGTGAATTTTAGCTCTTGAAAAAGACGTGGGATTTTGCCAAATTTAAGATACCCTGCATATATAAAACTTAGTCTTTTTTGTTACGAACGTTACGGATCGGGTGAGTATATAAAGCACTAAACAGCGTAGTTTGCAGTATCGGCCGGTCTACTATACCTACCTTGGTAGCTACTACTTGAACACCCCAGATGGCATGATTCAGATGATTCAATTTCATTAAATTTAAGTTTATTTTGGATCATGGATCATGGATCATGAATCATGCATGCACATGGGATCAGATTTACAACCACGTTAACTAACCCTCAACGCCCTTGTGAAAACTGATATGCTGCTGAATTGAGCTCAACCATATGGATCTATAGATCTTAACACGAATTGAGTTTACATGCAATTCACTTCTGACTGACTGCAAGCCATCTATCCATCCATATCGTGATTTTTATATTCCACCGAACTTGATAAAGAGGCCCATCTCTTGCTTCAGGAATCAGGATATCTTTCTGTTTCGGTCATGTCCTTCGATCATGCAGTTCGAAGATCCAAGGACTACGATACATTTTTGAAAATCTATATACCCTCGTTCATACTGGCCGGCCTACTTTACATAGTTCGAGGTACGTCCCATCGATGATTTGAATGGGTTCGGAGTACCATATATTTAATATGATTTGAAATTATTTCCGACTTTAGATCATACTTATAGACGGTAGAGCCATATGGTCTATATAGTCAGATCTAAAATTGGGCCTGCACATTTCAACTTCCATCGACCAAGCTGGCCTCAGATCAATCCGGCCTCGATATAGGGGATGGATGATATATGACGTTCTCAACGTCGAGCAGAAACAACAATTAAATCATGCAACAAACCAGAAATTTACAACTTATATATACCCGGTGATGATGATGATGATCATTGATGGTATATGATTGTATCTGATGATGAAATTGAGCTTATATATTAATTAACAATATATATTTCCAAGTTGACTTTTGCCCTTCCTCTTATTGAAAAAAATCGAGTTTATATATACATATATGGAGTATCTACGTCAACATTTGCAGAACTTCAACCCTTGAGCTCATACCTAAAGTGGTTCGTGAGTTATCTATAGGGAAATAAAAAAGTGCTATGATCCAATGAGTGCGCTCAAACGTAGCACAAACTTGATGTTGTGGCAAAATGGGCCAATCAGATGGCCGGATTTCCAGCTCAAAACTGAACCCTACGATTTTGCTCAAATTTGGTATATATACTCTCTGAAAGATTATGACTAAAATCTGTATGTTCACTATATGGAATAAATTTGGATTGTGGCTCCAGAACGAATAAAAGGTCTTTAGCATCCCCCACGAGCGTAGCGAGCAGCCCTCCGCAAGAGCAAGCCCTTTCGAAGCGGAGGTACGTTGATTCCGGAGCGAAGCATATATAGGACCATCATCCGTAGCGGAGAGGCCTACCGAAGGAGCGAAGCGACGAAGGTCAAGGCCGTAAAGTGCTTGTAATTTATCTTAACGAGGACGGTAAGCGGGCTCAAAATTTTCGAATTAGTAAAATTCTATAGATCTTAAGAATATCTTATACAATATTTAAATTAATTCACTATAGCATCCCTATAAAAATAAAATACTATAATTTAAGTCAAAAAAAAAAAATGTTAATGCATTCATTTGCAATATATATTGATTACTAATTTTCTTTTTCATTGATCAGTCTTTTCTTTTTGTTTTTGATTTTTTTTGGATATAAACGATTTTTTTTTAATTAATTTTAAACCTGATTAACATCAAATTATATATACTGTCTCTACCTCTGCATAGTGACGTTATTCTGCTATAGCTATAGAGCTTGCAATATTCGAATATTTCCATCATCAATTATTATAATTTGATTTCTAGTTCATTATTATTTTATATCCTTACGTCAAGAACTTCATTGTCTCGACTCTCGATCAATCTCATTTTAATATTTATATATATTATTTTTCTTTTATCAAACTATATGAATACTAATTCACCATTTTAAAAATTAACATGATTATAAGCATTAATATATTATATCTTATATATTTAGCTAGAGCGTTATTTTTTTTAATTTTTTGCACGCGTACGTTAAGTCATCAATTAAAAAGAAGTCTGCACTTACCTATATATACATTGAAATTTAAACATGACAAAATTTAAAAAGAACGTTATAAAATTAAATAAAGGAAGAATTATCTATATAATTAGGAGTCAATAAATATAGCTATTAAACTAAAAAGAAAAAATATGAACTATAGAAACAGCTATGAGTTAAGAAAAATGTTTTTGTTTTTGTGATAATTTTAAAATTTAAAAAATTTGTTGTATAATTAATTGGTAATTGGCAGCAATAGGAAAATGAATTATCCATCAAAAATTGGCATTTTGTTAGTTTTCACTAATTAAATGCAACTAATATTTAATATGTATTTAACTACTTGATTAGAATTTTTTTTTCCAAGAAAGTAAGAGCTTATATTCATTTAAAAAACCAACAAAAACTTAAATGTAGAATATTTGAGGATAAAGATAAAATTTGATAAAATGATAAAGAAATAAATATTTGTAATAAAATGATATATAGACAATAAAATAGTGAGGGTAAAATAATAAAATAAAAATGTGGTAATAAATTGAGTAGATTGATTATGAAATTGTGAATTGCTTCTTAGTATAAAGTCATTGTGTAGAGATGTGTTGAGGTAGGTGTGTAATTGTTTGAATCCAAGGAGTAAAACTGAAGATAAAAAARAAAATTAGTAGAGAAAAATTCCAAAAAAAAAAAAAAAAAAAAAAAAAATTAATTCAGCCTAGCCGGTGATTAGAAGTTATATGAATCTCAATGGCATAAGTTGTTGTTGTTGCATTAATAAATTTTATTTTAAATTTTCTTCAATTTATTTATTTTTTTCTAACAAATTTTACCAAATTGTACTATTTTATCCCTTGGCCCGACGTATATCACCCATATCAATCTTTATTATGTTTTTCCAAATTTCACCTTTTATATTCTTTTACAAATTATCCAAATTATTTCAAGTTTTTTTTTTTTTCAAATGGGTCAGCCAAAAAAATTGGCAATTTATACTATTTCCCTCAAATCCCAGATTATGGGATCAGTACAGGTCTTCGTTAATGTTTTTTATTATAAAAAGAATCATTTCGAAAATTCAGTCACTTGAACAAAAACCTTTTCAAATAAGTGCTTGTTTTGAATTGTATGTTGACCAAAGGGACGAACCCTTGGAGACTTAAACCAATATGGATTGTCAAAGTTTTGAACTTAATTGGGCCTGCCATTCTACGTTTTAATTGCAATTTGATTCTAAATTAAGATAAGCTCAATTAGCCCTTACGTTCCTTAATATTGCCATTTTGGTAAAAAAAAAGCATGCAAATTAAACCAAATTACACATTTCCATAGCTTCAATTCAATTTTGTAATTTGAAAAAAATTGTATTGATCAATAATCTTTTCAATTAACAAAAACGTTATATGTGAACTTTGACTGGCTGAGGTTGAAACACCCAGAGACCCAAAACCATATGCTGTGTTGTTTAACTTTGCTATTAGCTGTTAGCTGTTGTACTGTTGTAGTGTTGAACTACTTCTACTCTACTTAAGGTATGCAAAAGGAAAAGGCGAAGAGCATGGAAGATGGCCTTGGTTGAACAGGTTACATCGCAGCCCTACTTGGATCTTTTGAAATGCAGGAGATTTAGACATTTTTACGAATGATGCAAGCTTCAAGTTCATTCATGCAGTGATCGCACATGAAAGTTGTGACATGCATGTTAATATGTTAGTTTGAAAAAAAAATCATGGTAGTAGTATTATAACTTCCTAACTAGAAAAAAAAAGTGAAAACACATCAAACTCTATATCAATAAAAAGATGCAATAACATAAATCGAAAAAGTAAAAATACAACAGTGGAAATTCACAACAAGTCGACATTAGCAGCTCTTAAATTTGTTCAATGATCAAATCAGTATCATCAGAGTCAACATACAAATGAACACCAGAAGCAAGTTCAAGATTTCTAGTTCTACCATCAGTGACACCAGGTGAAGCAGGAACAGACACTTGTTTTTCTTCCGTAGTATCCACTTGTTCAACCGGAACTTCAGCACTAACAGCTTTTTCAACCAACTTTGGAGTCTCTTCAACAACATGAGGTTGAGGTTGTTCAGGCAACTTGGTAGGACCAACAGTTTCTGTAATATCACCGACACCCCAGAAAGTCATCATTGAAATGAAACCAGTGGCTAAAGCAACTTCAGGATCAACTTTGGTATCATCGATAGTCATCTCATAATCAAACTTCCATTGTCTTAACAATCTAACCTTAGCAAGTCTTTCTCTTGTCTCTTCATCATTACCACCTGGATTAGTAAATCTTTCCAAATACTTAGTACCTCTAGTCCAAGCATACTTATGACCATCATTCAAGTAAAAAGTCTTCAATCTACCTTGGTGACCAGACTCAGCATTGATTTGTCTATGTTGTAAACCAGGCTTGTTATGGAAATCAACAGCTTTCAAGAAAAAACCAGCTCTAATGGAAACAATTTCTCTTCTAGAAGGATAAGTCAACATTGACCAAACTGGATTGGATGAAGATTCACGTTGAATGGTGTACACCTTGTTACCATCTTGGTCAAACACATTGATCAACTTTTGTCTGTTTTTGTTGTCACGTCTAATGTAAAAAGCCTTGTTTGGAGTCAATGGGATAAAGTTAGCATCGGTAGAATGGTAATCAATACGTTCTCTCAGGTAAGCATGTTGGATGAAGTAAGTGGCCAAGGTGATGATGGAACTTTGCACGTAAACAGCTGGAGCTTCAAAGATAGGCATGGTTGAATGTGGGTAGTGTTAGTGTAGTGGTTGTAGAATTCAAGCAGTGGATTGGATAGCAAGATCAAATATGAGTTTGGATGTGTTAACAACTAGCTAAACGAAGAGGTGTTCAACAAGAGGAGGGCAAAAGAGAAAGGGAGAAGAAGAGGGCAAGAAAAAGCTGGATAGATCATTTTGCCTTTTTATAAAGACTGGGAGGCCTGTGTGTCTGAGTTGGATGGCAAACAAGAGCAGAATGGATGAGAGATCAAGAACCATCTCATCTCAGTCTCACAGATATCTTTTGTCTTGTTCAACTTCAACTGTCTCTACCTCAGCGCAGCAAACACAAACACCGACGAACTTCCTTCCCGACAGCGGACTCGCCCGATCTCGCTAAACCCTGACTGGTTTCTATGTGGTTCCAGGAATCTTGTACTGTAAAGGTGAAGTATATCTCCATAAAACATCAGCTATTACCAAGATCGGTATGGTGGTGGCAATTTATTTCGAAGTAACGTATATATATGATACAGATTCCGCAAAGAAAGGTAAACGAGTGCATGTAATTGAACAAACAAAAAACAAAAAAGCAGTTTAAGAAAAATTAAGCTAAAGAAAAAACACAGCAAAACAGGCCAACCTCACATAATATTCCAAGCATCTTCAGCACCATGACAAAACTTACTACAGGCAACAGAAGCAGAAAGAGGGTACTCAGACAAACCGATTTTTTCATCAACGTACTCATCGGCGAAAGTATCTTTACCTCTAGCCATAGCACCAACGAACACACAAATACTCTCATCATCATCCAATTTGCTAATGTAATCCTGAACTCTGATAACTGGAGCATCGAATGACAATGTCACTTTACGACACTTGGTTGGAAGATGGTCAGTGATTGGATTTTTGATGACTTTCAATAACTTCTCTTCAGAATTCACAGATCTAATGGAAAGCTTATGCAACAATTGCACCATTAATCCAGAGAATCTCTTGAATGTTCTAGGTATACGCACAGAAGGATTCACTTCAATCAAGACACCTTTGGCAGTTTGGATGTAAACTTGTAATTTTCCAGCTTTGTTGATTGGTGAATCAAGCAAAGTCAACAAACATTGATGTGTAATATCTGGTCTAGCCTCTGAAATATCTCTACCCATCTTTCTAATCAAACCTTGATGGTCATCACAGTTCAATAATGCGTATTTGTCATTTCCCATTCCACCTGGTCCTGTGGACATTCGATGCGTCTCTAAACATGCCTGTGATAGAACAACAATTAGTCTCTTTGTAGTTTTGTCCTTTGAACTAAGTGGTGTTGGTTGAACAGGAACCAAAGAGGCCTTTGGAGCAGATCTTTTATTGTGCTTGGATGCGTTGATAGCTTCTCTTTCTTTGGAATCGGTGACCATTTTTCCTTTCTGTTGTGCTTGTTGCTGCTGTTTCTTGTTATGCTATGGTTTTGACTGTTTGAAACTTTCCAGGTTAATCAAGGAAACGGAGGTCATCGAGAGATCACACTACCGTCTTCTTGGTTAAGCTTATGCTCAACAAAAAAATTTTAAGAGAAGTCATTTTTCGCATGTGCTTGCACTGCCTGAACAATTTCCTTGATTATGAGATTCGTGAAACGAGGGACTACTTCGCAACACGAAAAGTACTAAGAACGAACTTTACGTGTGTGATGAGCAAAAGGGGAAACAGCATTTTGGAGATATCCAACCACACACCAATGACCGATTTAGGTTCAGATTCAGACTTCGATGATGATCCATTCAGTGACGACGAAGACTTAGATGATGTGCTCACGAAAGCAGAACAGGTAAAGAAGATCAGACTCACTCAAGCACCAACAAAACCACAGACACAGCAAGAACAGGAAGACGATGACGATGTGGTAGAAGTCATAGAGAACCAACATCTTCGTCCCAGAGTCGGTACCACACAAAGAGAGAGATTACAGAAAGGTTCAGCAATTGAGAAAGAGCAAGGTCAATCTGCTGGGAACAACACCAATGCTCCAGATATTGATTTGTTGAAAGGTGAGAATTTGATTTTGAGATCAAGGTTAGATCAACGAGCTAAAGAAACTCAGGAGTTGAGAACAACACTTACTAGTCTTTATGAGAGCAAGTTGAGTGCCAAAGATAAGTTGATTGAGTCATTGAAAGATAGTATAGCTAAAGTGAGAGAAGATTATCAGTTTTTGGAGACCGATAATAGGAATATGAACAACAGATACCATCAGATTTCTCCTGCTCATTTACCAAAGAAAAGAAAGCTGCATGAAGATACATCTTTCCAATTCGATACTTCAAATACCTCATTTGATGAAAATGAGATGAACACTCCAAGTAAAGTTGCACCTGCCCATCATTCATCTTCCTCTTCAGTTCCTGCAACAGCTCATCAGAGGGCTCCTGTGGTACCAGAGTTTGAATCTGATGAAACATCAGAGCAGAGTCCCGCTTCACATGGCAATGGTAATTTTCAGGCTACTCCAGGTCAATCATCAACAACAAACACAACAACCACTACCCAGATTAAATACGTCTATAAGACGAAAGTGGCTCTGATGACTCAAGCTACTCTTTATCAAGACGAGAAGAATCTTTTCATTGAAGCCATTTCAAGCCATGTTATACCTGGTGCAGCATCTCCAACTTTGCAATTTCTTTCCAACATAACTTCAAGCTTTGATTATACATGTTTAGATTTTAGAATATTGGCCAACAAAGACAGTTTCAAGTCATCAATTATCAATTACTTGATCAAATATGAAAATAGAAACAGAATTGACTTGTTGATTCATGATTTTATCAAGATTTTATTGGATTTCATTGAACGTGTTTTTCAAAATGAGGATTATCAAAATGATATACTTGCAATTCCCTTTCTTTTGTCATTGGTGCATTTTTCTTTGAATTATAGACCGAAAGCAATCACCGTGAAACTAATGGTGAGATGCATTGAGACAATTTCTTCATATTTGGAAAGCTATGGTGATATCTTAAGACAAGAATCGCTGTACATTGATTTCAATCAAGATTTCTCAGACGACAACAACCAAGAAGATTCCGATTTGCTAATGGATGACAAGACTACACACGTCAAGATAATTGAGGTGTTCATTGTTGTGAACTCTATGTGTATACTTGAATCAATAGTAAGTATCGCATCCTATTTGAACAACTTCAACAACGATTACAAGACGAAAGTATGGTCGAAACTTCCTAAATCCTTGCTGACAAATTGCTTATCCACAAGAACCCCAATTGAATTCTTGATCAGTATAGTTGTGATGCTAACAAATTCAATTGAAGAGAACAAAAGATTTGCATTCAATAACGCCAATAAGAAACCACCAAATGGTCCATTATCGATTGAGATACATTCCATCTTAGAAAAATTGATATCTTTGCTTAACAACGCCGATTGGAACAAGAATATGGCTTTGAACGTGTATGGTTTAAACCGAACAATAGGATCCAACAATAATTTCAAGTTGCTAGAGTGTCTTATGCCAACCACACTTTCATCATTACCTATACCCAAATCATCAGATACTTATCGTGACATTTCTCTGTCACCAAAATTACAACCGAAGAATAAATTGAAACATGAACTTCAAATAGTCACCGTGCAACATAAGATCCTCCAGTTATTTGAAACATACTTCACACTGAATGCCAACAAGTCAATCAAACCCGAAACTTTAAAGAATCTAGTGGATGCTCTAGTTTACAACCTGGGCATCCAGCAAAATTTGATTTTAAGCTCACCTAGGGCACCATCCATGACTTTGAGACTATCATGCATCAAACTAATAGTGAAACTGCTCCACTATCTCTTATCCTCTGAATCCAGCGACTACGACATCTCCATATCCACACTAAACAGCTTTACACTAAGAGAGATGGTTGTTCATCTGTTACGAATCTCAGCAGACAACATCAAGAGTCTAAGTGCCGATTTCCTAACCAAGATGAGACTCACTGACAAGCAAGTTCATTTCGTACATCCAATTTTCCATGATTCTGAAAGATTCGGTGATTGCTTGCCTCGTTATGGGTCTTTGATGAAGAAAAGTAAAAATTTGAATGAACTTGTGGATATTGAAGTTGGGGCAAGTAATGGGATTGAACTTAATTATGATGATGAGACTATTGATTTGGCTAGAGATGTGATTGCTCAGTGTATCACTGGTGATGAAGCTGATGCGTTGCATTATAGTATCAACTATGATATTCCTGTTGAAGATTCGCTGATGGAGATTGACTAGGTTGTCCATGATGACGACCCTCAGATGGAAAGTCAAGGATTATATAGATTTAGAATAAAAATGAAATAGATACCCCCTTATATATAATGCTGAGGACTTAAAAGCCAACTACGTAAATCTACAAATCGTACGAGATCATAAAATTATGAGTTCAAAAGCTAGTAAAATTGAAAGGTTTACCTTATCCAGTATCTATAACTTATAAGCAGATGACATTGACAAAATTATTAAAAGAACTGTTATACAAATATCAAACCGAGACATAAAAGACAATCAATATTGGAAATGGGAAACAACCTTCAAACAATTGTGTATATTTAAGCCTTAGTTTCAGATTGGAAACCATTCTTGAATTTTCTGTTAACGTGCTTCAAGTATTGCATTCTACCGGAACCAGTGGTTCTTCTTCTCTTGGCCTTCAAAGCCCAGTTGTGGGATCTCATCTTAGCAGCTGGGTAACCACAGGAAGCACAGGTCTTCTTTTGAATGTGGAATGATCTCTTACCACATCTGTTACATAGAGTGTGTGACTTGTTGTGTCTCTTACCGAAAGATGGAGTACCCTCTATATTAATGTTTCATCACATTAGTTTGTGTGGATGAAATTGACTGGTTAGTATAAATGATGCTTGATAAGTTTGGGGAGAGCATTGCAGGAAACACAGATCCCAGTCCAGTAGTGGCGTCGGTCAGGTTTGTCATGTTGGTTTCATGAGTGAAGAGATTGTTCGTTGGGACGAAAGTACCAACTTTGTGCCATCTTGGTGAGTTGAATGATATTAGGTTGGGGATGCTGGTGGCTGCTTGAAGGAAATCCTTGATAATCGTTTTTAGGCATGGAGATGAGAGAGAAATCAACCCATACAACTTTTGTAACTGTGAGACCTCTTTGGTTCTTAGAATTTGAACATTGAATTTGAATAACTTGCCGAATTCCAGTTTACAAGAGTCCAATCTTGTCACATTTGTATCACTTTGAAGTTGCTGGATGTGCTGTGTGAAAGTTTTTCAAGTCTCGTTTTATTGACGAACAAAGATGACCCAACCGGGTGTAAAGATGATAATTGTATGCTGTTCAAAGTGGATATTCCATCTAATTATCCAACCAGTTCTCTTAATCAAATCTTTTGCTGTTTTAACTGTTGTTTATTCATTGAACACTTTGTATCTCTCTAAATTTTGCTGTCTTCACTCAAATTGCAAATTCTTCCTCAAGTTTGTTCATGACCCCTATCCACCTGGTTTGCTGTAATCTTTGTGTTTTGAAATTGAACAGTAGCATTTACATACTACCCATGTTGATATGTTATGTATTGATGTATGTAGTTTATGGTAGTAACTTTGTGAATAGGCACAGGTGTTACATGGTCATTTTCGTTGATAGACTTAAAACTTTTCAGAGAGAGGGCCTGTCTCCCACTCCCAGCACAGACCACACAGCACAGAGAGTCGCAGCTCGCAGTAGTGAGAGAGAGGCCGGCGTAGTGACACTGACACAGCGATGGCAGACTACTCAGTGTTGGCTGGACAAGCTGAACGGACAATAGAGACAGTGCGCTCTGTGGCGGTTGAAAAGTTGGTGCGCGCACAGGAAGAAGGTCACGTGGATGTGACTGCATAATGAGCTAGTCATTCGCGCACGTGTGCTATCAGAGGGCTAGAGGGTTTAAGCAAATGCCACGTGATCATATCAGCAGAATCATTTACGACGATACGCGACGGTGTTTTGTGAATCGTCGTAGACAAAATTTTTTATCAATTTACGCGCCCGTGTAACAGGTAACGTAAAGGGAACAAATTACGCGTCTGACCGTTGGCAGCTGGCTCTCCTTGAAATTGGAAGGCAGCTGGTAAGTATAACAAACTGACGCGTAAAGGCTGAAGGGCCGTGAACAGTTAGTGAACAGTTAGTGAACAGGGGACATTTACGTGTCTCATAGTCCAGGGCATTGTAGTCCAGACTCCAGTGCATTAATTTGTCTACAGTCACAGTTCTAAATGGTGCCAATTGTCTACAAATTTTACAACTAACCACTAACACACTAACACACTAACACACTACACAGCTCTTTCCTCTAACTGCTCCTACTCTACTCCAATTTATCAGCTCGTTGTTTATCCTGTATCTTCCCCTGTTTTAAATCACATCACGTTTCAAACCCACTCCTCCATACTTTCCATCTCTTCCGTTTCCTGTTTCCCCAATAAGCACCATCATCAGCAAAACCCATTAGAAACGCGTCAAAAGAGCTGAACCATGTCCAGCACTGAATCCAACAATCAATTTGCGTGTCCTCCTTCGTCTCCCTTAATGGGATCGTCTGAAGAGTTGACTAACGTCAAATCACATTTCAAACCTTACAGACCATTGATGCAAAACACTTATGAATATCCTACTCCAAACCCTTCTTCTTCCTTGGGTGATATTCCTTCTGATGACTTGAACGCTGCTTCTCCTGAACACGAAAGCGAGCAAGAGGAGGAGCAACAACAGCAACACGAAATTAGTGAGCCTAGTTCACCAACAAGAAACAGAAAACAATTTCAACACCAACATCAACAAACTTTGTCATCACGTATTGGTTCACCAGTGGATATTTCCAAAAGAGTGCTATTACCTATCTCTAGAACCAATTCTGCCAACTCCACAGATGACAAGAAAAAAGTTAATTTCAACTTGGACTTAAACAAAACTTCAATCATTTCTTCTAATTCAGTCACCACATCACCACCAAAAATCAACAAAAAGAGAAGAGTTCAAATCGTGTCACCACTGAAAGCCGTTACTCCAATCCGTATCCCATTAGACTCCTCAATTATCAGCATTGGTAGATCCTCTTCTAAAAACCAATACACTTTGAAACAATCTAACAGAGGTATATCTAGACAACACTGTTTGATCTCTTATTTGAAAGATGAAGATATGGTTTCTTTGACTTGTTTAGGTTACAATGGTATCAACGTTACTATTCAGTCTGCTATCGATGTTCATAGAGTTGAAGGTAAAGCCAATCACTACATTATCTTGCCTAGAGTTGAACCAAACAATCAAAATGATGACACAAGTATGGGTAACAATGAGAGCAATGAAGGTTTTGAAGCTGATTTTGATTCTGATTCTGAAGATGCCGATGATACTGAAGATGAAGTTTTTGGTGAACCTTCTGCTGATTCAGATAGAAGAATCCTGACTAGACACCATACGTTTACCAACTTTTGTGTTTTCAAGAGCGAGACTTTCAAAATGCCTTTGATTGAAGATACTATTCTGGATTTCAGAGGTGAATTGGTGAGATTGTGTTTCAAAGAAGATCCAGTTGAGAAAGAAAAGTCATCTAGTCCTGTCGCGGAGAAAGAAAGTTTCGTTACTCCTATTGCTACTCCAAAGGATATGCCTCCTGTCAAAAACGCTGAATCTAATGATAATAGCAGTCCTTCCAATACTTCCCAAATGCTGGCTTCATCTCCTTCTTCCAAGGATACATCATTCACAGTTCCACCATCATCCCCAATTGCCCCTCATTATGATGACTACGATTACTACAATCCATTCAACTCACAATCCAGTTTTGACTCAACCACCACAATCACATCTAAGTCTGCCAACCCATCATTATCAGCAACAACAGCATCTTCTCCAACTGAGCCAGAAACTTCTTTCATTTCCACAACTATCGCTGAACCAACAATGATCACCAAATCACCTGAAACATCACCACTCAGAGCAGTTAGATCTTCAGATAAATCCGATTCTTCAAAACAAGCAGCCAAAATTGAACCACCTATCTCAGGCCCATTATTCAAATCCGTTGTTACTAAGAAGTTGAACAAGGCCGCAGCTAAACCAGCACAATCCAAACCAACAACAAAGTTGACATCGTCATTGTCATCAGCCAAGGCCACAGTTTCTTCAAACTTGAAACCGATCACCAAGAAGGCCGCCTGTGAACTTTTATTTTCCAAGGCTACCAAACACAACGTGTCTAAAAAAACAGTGTCTGATTTCGCCATGGCTAAGTCTGATAAACACGGTTTGTTGAAGAAGAGAAGTTTGGATGATTTGAAGTTGAAGAAGAAATCTGCAAGTCCTGTTGTTGAACCTGGTACGCTACGTAGAGTCAAATCTCAAGGGTCCGGTTCTAGTTCTGGTTCTGGTTCTAAGTTGAGTAGTAAAAAGACTCATGCTGGTATTGTTCCTGTTGTTGGTTCCACCACTGTGAAGTCCAAGTCTATCCCATCTGCTTTTGCTTCTGTTAAGTCTAAACATGCTCCATCTACTGCAGGTAAGCCTAAATCTGCTCCATCTACTACTATTAAGTCTACAATCAAGAAGGAAACCCCAACTACTGCCACTACTACTACAGCAGCAGCAGCAGCAGCTACTTCTTCCACTACAGTTACTCCATTGGCTAAAGTTACTGATAGCAGTTTGAATGTTGTTAAGAGACCAAGAGGAAGACCACCAAAGTCACAACAGCACAAGAATACAATTGCCATGATTGCCTCTGGAATAGGAAAAGAAAACAAGACTCCAGCAACTGCATCCAAGTCTACAACCACGAATAAGGAAACAACCCCAGTTCCAGCCACGACGAGTATAACTACAACCACAACAACTACACCAAAAGTTAAAAAGGAACACACCCCACCACCATCACAAATACACCATCACCAACACCAACACCATGCCCATGAAAACAAGGAATCCAAAACAAGAAAAGAGTTCAGAGAAATCCAACGACTCTCCAACCCTGAACTCCTCACCATTCTCTCCCCACTCACATCTCAAAACAAGCTTGAAGAAGTTCAAAAAGTGTTAATCAACCACTTGGCCTACTCACGTAACCAACAAACGCCACTGAGTGACTTACTAGTGTTGAAAGCTATCCAAGAAAACCAAATTACACAGTATCAGGCCCGTTGTGTTTTGAAGTTGTGTGGTTGTATCAATGTTATTGAGAGATCAGGTAAGGATGCTGCTGGGAAACCATTAGATGAACAGTATTATTATATTCCGGAAGACGATGAGGATAAGGAGAGAGCTAGGTTGGTTGTGGAGTTGAAAGGGTCGGCTAGTCATTTGAGAAGTTGTAGAAAGACGCATAAGCAGTATTATTGGAAGAAACCTAAGAAATGATAGATGAGTTTGAATCGATTCTGTTGGTTGTTTCGTGGTCTGTTTCTCATGTTCATTTTTGTTTAGTCTTTTTTTTTGGTTTTGTTTCTTGCTTAAGTTTAAGTCTTTCTTTTTGCTTGTTTGTTTTTTGTCTATATATGTTGCTTTTTCATCAATCATGTCTCTTCTTTGTTTTTTAATTTTTTCAGTTGTTCAATGTTTTTTCCATGAACTTCAAAACTTCCTGTCTTTTTGATCTTGTTTTTTTTTTTTGTTGTTCCCAATTGTAATTATCAATTGGCAACTCATTTCATCGTTTTATTTCTTGTTGTATAGTATCTTAACCCTTCCGTATTTTTTTCTTTATCTTCTTTCAAAGTCCTAGTTCCACTTTAATATATCAGAATCCAATTATTGAAATTCCCCCACATGTGCCCCAATTAAATCAATCAATCCAAGAATCAACATGACTCAAACCGGGCCGTGGCAAAAACACGCGCGGCCGTTGTCGGCGAATTCGAATCGAGTTGATCCATCTGGCAAATTACCAGATCCGCTTAAGCATGTGAAAAATTGCGATATCCCGTGCATGCTTGTATTTTTTTTTCCCAATTCTTTTTTTTCCTGTTCACAAAAACTGTGGCGTCTTGGAAAACAAAAAAGGTGAGATGCCATAGTTCAACAATTTTACAACTTTTACTCTTAGTAGTAGACTCCATGAGTCATTGGTTTTCTATCAATTGAAACCACATGGGCAATATGTCAATTAATAGGCTAGCATATTGATCATGTATTTTTCCAGAATGCAGTACGTGGGATAGAAACAAATTCTATGCAATCATCATTTAAGTAGCGGGTTTAAGTAAACATCAGCGTGCAGTAAAAAGCGCAGGTACATGCCACCACGTCCGGTAAGAGTAGTCACATAGAATCACGCAATATCCGGATATTCTGACATCGATCAACATCGATCCCAATCCCAAATGGATTTTAGTAAATTTGTCATATTGTTTTCCTAAATTATTCACACATGTGCTCAAGATCATTGCCATATGCTCAATTTCACATGCTGTAAGATTGATGGAGCCAACGAGCCAACATATACAATTGTCATTTGACACATGGGGTAGATCAAAAGATGGATTGATTTAAATCGAAAATTGAACTGATTGCAACAACGTGGTTTGTTAATAATGGTACTTTAGTAAGTTGTTGAGCGTGCTCATGATCCACATGCTGAACATGAACATGAACATGAACATATGTGCCAATTGTCGGTGTTTTTCTCAATCTTTCACATGCCCGCCCTTAGGCCAATTTTTCTGATTTTGGGTATTTCCCGATATTTACCCAGGATCGTCGCGTTTCGTCGCGTCGATTTCTTCTTTTTATTAGGCGGGTTGTTCCACTTCCTCTTTGAAATCTTTGAATCTTGGGAATCTTCCCTGATAATGAACTTTGTAGTTATCAAGCTATCACTTGCAAAGGGCATTATATCTGGTGTGGTGGTGGTGGATTCAAGATAGATGAACAGATGGATCAAAGTTCCAGTTGTATGTTAGCCATTTGTAAGTAAGGACCGCACACTTGAAAAGAAAGATACCCAAGATACCCAAGATACTCAAGACACAGTTAAGCTAAACGGTAAACGACAAGACAAAAAAATCTACGGAACGAGTCAAAAATTAACGAGCGAATCGAGAATTTTGCAAATCTGGAAATAACGAGCGGCGGCAACTTCTTCTTGCAAGTTGCACGCTGATAAATTTTGTTGAATTTTCAGGTCGGTGATGGATGACTATAAGTACACTCACAATTCCTCTTCTCTGTCTCTGGGTCTTTTCTTCCTCCCTTGCAATCTTCTAATTCTCCAGGAATCAAACCCCCTTCATATCCCCACCCCTTATTCTTCTCACCATGTCTGCTGAACACTTCTTCTTTACGTATGTTTCTCTCCCTTGCAAATGAAATTGCTTATCGGTGTCTCTCGTCGTATACCACTTTTTTTTATTCTGGTTATGATTTTTTAGGCACCACCAGAAACAAAAAAAGAGTCATCAAAATACTAACATCAAATTTCCCCTCCTTCTATTTCAAAACAGTTCTGAATCCGTCGGTGAAGGTCACCCAGATAAGATTTGTGATCAAGTCTCCGATGCCATCTTGGATGCTTGTTTGGCCGTTGACCCATTGTCCAAGGTTGCCTGTGAAACCGCTTCCAAGACCGGTATGATTATGGTTTTCGGTGAAATCACCACCAGAGCCAACTTGGACTACCAAAAGATTATCAGAGATACCATCAAGCACATTGGTTACGATAGCTCTGACAAGGGTTTTGATTACAAGACCTGTAACGTTTTGGTTGCCATTGAACAACAATCTCCAGATATCGCTCAAGGTTTACACTATGAGAAGGCTCTTGAAGAATTGGGTGCCGGTGATCAAGGTATCATGTTTGGTTACGCCACTGATGAAACCGATGAAAAATTACCATTGACCATTTTGTTGGCCCATAAGTTGAATGCCGCTTTGGCTGATGCTAGAAGATCCGGTTCTTTGCCATGGTTGAGACCAGATACCAAAACTCAAGTTACTATTGAATACAAGCATGATGGTGGTGCCGTTATCCCATTGAGAGTTGACACTGTTGTCATTTCCGCCCAACATGCTGATGATATCTCCACTGAAGACATCAGAACTCAACTGACTGAACACATCGTTAAGAAGGTTATCCCAGAACACTTGTTGGATGACAAGACCGTTTACCACATTCAACCATCCGGTAGATTCGTCATTGGTGGTCCTCACGGTGATGCTGGTTTGACCGGTAGAAAGATCATTGTTGACACATACGGTGGATGGGGTGCTCACGGTGGTGGTGCTTTCTCTGGTAAGGATTTCTCCAAGGTCGACAGATCTGCTGCTTACGCTGCTAGATGGGTCGCTAAGTCCTTGGTTACTGCTAAGTTGGCTAGAAGAGCTTTGGTTCAATTCTCATACGCTATTGGTGTTGCTGACCCATTGTCCATCTATGTTGACACCTACGGTACTTCCAAGTACTCTTCTGACGAATTGGTTGCCATCATTAGAAAGAACTTTGACTTGAGACCTGGTGTCTTGGTCAAGGAATTGGACTTGGCTAGACCAATTTACTTCAAGACTGCTTCTTACGGTCACTTCACTGATCAATCCAACCCATGGGAACAACCAAAGAAGTTGCAATTATAAATGGATCCAAATTTGACAAATCATCATCATTATTGATCATTGACAAATTGCGCTATTCTTAGTCCCAACTTATGATATCATTATGAACCATCAACATTTTTCTCTTCTCCTCTCCCCCTCTCTTTTTTGTTTATGACCTCTCACGTTCAACCCGTGTTAGATCTATTATATTATTACGAATTTCAGAAATTGAAGTTTCCAATTGTGTCCTTGTGTCTACAATTGCGAATTCTATCAATTTGTTTTGCTTAATTAATGCCAGTTTTTTTCTTTCTCTCCATCTTTCCTTTTTCTTCAACTCTCTATTTTTTTTCTTTCCATCTCTTTGCGAGCTTTTTCGGTTATAAAAGGTGTTTATTACGTGTATACTCTCTTCTCATCATATCACACAGTTCACACACACACTGTTTTTTTATCTCTCTTGTGTGTGTTGTTCTATCTTTCTGCTTTTCTTGCATTGTATAATTTATTTGGGTCCTCAACAGGCTTTATTATTCTCTAATCAAAACTATCTTATTAGATAAACTTTCTGTGTTTCGAAACGTAAAAAATGATTTTGAGTAAGGTATATCAATTGGCCTACCTCAATTATTTGGTTGTGATTTTGAGGGCCTCCGAGGTTCGTACATACTTATATTATGTGGACGTACAGGTACATGCATAATTCAACATTAAACAATCTGTTCCTATTACTCGATCATCGGTATACCATTTAGATAGCTATACACAAAACAGTCATATTCTGTATCAAACACTTTACCAGTTTTCAGTGCAATACGTCATACAAGCGGTAATCATTGATTACGTGAGATATGAGTAACTGTGTGGAGATCTCAAGTCCGCCAAATAATTTATGGGGTTCTTAACGTGGACGGTGGAAGTTGTCCGTTCCAGAGATCAGTTCTTCAGGCTGTCTCAAACCCTCCTGTTCTTTCTCTTGATTCTCTTCTGCATCAAAATTACGAATCCTCAAATTCATCATTGACCAAATTTCAATACAGCTGTATAATTACACACAATAATGACAATAACAAAGAAACAAGCTGTCACAACTGAACCAGTCACAGAGAAAAAACAACCAAGGGCAATTGTCTTCACAGATTGGGATGGAACAGTTACTTTACAAGACTCGAATTTTTTCCTAACTGATGAATTAGGCATGGGTCCAGAAGCCAGAAAGAAACTCAATGAAGAATTGATCACGGAAACAGTTACATTCAGAGATGGGTTCCGTAAAGCTTTGGAATCCATTGCTAAAAACGGTCATTCGTTCCAATACTGTATCGAGTACTTGTTGCAACGTATCAAGTTGGATCCTGGGTTCCGTGAGTTTTATGAGTATTGTCATGAGAATGGGATCCCATTGTATGTGATCTCATCGGGTATGACTCCGATCATTAAGGCGTTGTTGGAGAAATTGGTTGGTGTTGATGCAATGCAGAATATTAAGGTCGTTGCTAATGATGTTAAGGTTAATGGCGATGATTGGGAAATTGTTTATCGTGATGATACACCATATGGACATGATAAGAATGCTTCAATTCGTAATGAGTTGAAGAAATATGGATATGGGGCTGAAAAAGAAGAAGAAGAGAAACCGGTGTTGTTTTATTGTGGTGATGGTGTTTCGGATATTTCTGCTGCTGGGTCTTGTGATTTGTTGTTTGCTAGAAGAGGTGAAGAGTTGGTTGATATTTGTCGTGAAAGAAATTTCAATTTTAGACAGTTTGATAGTTTTAAGACCATTTTGAATGATGTTAATGACGTTGTTAGTGGTGATGTCAAGTTGGAAGATTTGTTTGAGAAATAGAATTTATGATACTCTATTTAGACGTACTGCTTTGCACTTATACTATTAATAGATATTGCTAATTTCTTGTTGTTTGTTCATATTTGCAGGCCAGAACCAGTTAAAATGGATTCTGGAGTTACTGTACTCATTGGCCGACTGCCGACCTGCAAGTAGACTGTAGTATGTGTTAACTATGCAACCTTGAGCTTCCATGTTCCGGGCCGGCGTTCCGAGAGTCCACTCAGAGAACTTAATGACACGCCTCTCTGTTTTGACAGACTGCCAAAAGGGTTCACTAAACTTGAATTTCCCAGCACACCTAGTTCAAGTTCACCATTTCACAGATCAAGCCATCCCATGTCACAGTCAATTCCTAGAACATCCATATACGAAGAATGATGTGTTGGATGGATATAAAACGGTCTGGTATGCAGATCCATATGCCAAACTGTATATCCAGATGGTTTTCAAAACAGCATTGATCGTTTCAGATCACAAATCACTTCAAATCATCACGATCAATAATACAAATTACACCACTTTACAGAATGTCTCTTATCAATCATAATTCCATTGTTTTGTCAACTGATCCATGCTACAACTGTTTATGAAACTACATCATTGATAACAACTTCATCTCCATTTCCATCTCCTGTATCTCCAACACCACCATCTGACGTTAACACTGACTCAATTTCAAGCTTTATTTGTCTTTCAAGGAGGATTGGTTGTTATTGGACCTCAGACGAGTCGACTGCCTCTCATTTAACTTCTACGGTACTGATTTCATTTTGGCAAACTCTCCATTCAGTATCGGAGGTCAATCTGTCACAGAAACATTGTACGATGATGAAACAAAGCCCCTTTACACTGGCTTGATTGACTTTATGTTTACTCAATCATTTAATCCTCCTTTGTCTGAAACTGAAACTGAAACTGAAACTGAAACTGACATTGAAAATGAGATTGAGATTAAGGCTAATTCTGAGTCTAAGAGAGAGACCGAGACTGACACTGATGATGATCATGATCAGTTGGTCTCTGATGTTCATTTTCTTTATCATCATGGTGATCCACTTTACATTGATGCTCAAGCTGCATCTTCATCCACTTTCCTTTATTGATCCTGTTTTCACTGAATCTGATATTCCATGACGTTGCCACAGTTAGGGAGTCTGAACCAAGTAATTTTGGTTAATGGTTTCAGATAGTCGATGTTATGATTTGGACTTGGATATGTTGAAATGATTTACGAAGTTTGACTTCTCTATAAATTTTGCATTCAAGATTATTCATACTTCTTTCCATGCTTTTGGTTAAGTTCCAGGAGCTTTGAAGGCTTGTTAACTACAACTGTATTCTAATATGGGTAAACTGTATCTTATAAATTTCAATATATTTGGTTTAACATATATGTATGATATAAATGCAAGTAGAGGTAGGCTTTTTTTCTTTACAGAATAGGGTATAATAAATTTGGATTGACAGCTAGTGGTATAGGTATATGCGACGTGTATAGTGATTTAAATTATGAAGGAAATACAATATGTATAATTTGATACATAATTGACAAGATCTAGGGTAGTCATATGATAATCAATTCAAATCAAAGGCATACTTAGACTTTCTTCTTAAACGTTTACCAAACTTAATGAATCCAATGGGACACAAGACCAAAACAAGTGAAAATAAACCTAACAATAAACCAGCCCAATTAGTATGCATTGATTTGAACATGAATGTAGCAAACAAAGGGAAAGCACCACCAAAACCTGATCTTAAGAAAGTGTTACCTGCAATGGCAGAAGCAGCAAACAACAAGTAACAATCAACAATGTAGTTCAATGATGGGATAAAGATACCCATCAAGCCAAAACCCGTGAATAAACCTGAAAGGGTAGGCACAATCCAGTGGACTGAATCATGGTAGTAACCGGTCCAACAGAACCAAAGTAAACCAATTGGGAAGGCAATGGCACCAATTATCATTGGAGGTAATCTGTTTTCAGGAACAATCTTGCCTTTGTTTGCCTCTAGTTTCTTGACGTAGGCCTTTTCACTCCAGATACAGAATAGACCACCAAACACTTCACCGATTGCTAAACCAAAGTATGGGAGTTCAGCGACACCTGGGGCCATTTTGTAACCCTCTTGAAAAACAATTGGGTAAGCTGTCAAGAACAAGTATAACATACCGTAAATGAAGGCATTATAGATTGAGATTAATAGAAGGATAGGCTCAGTGAATAACATCTTGATTGGTCTTGAAAGGTTGTTTTCAAAAAGTTCAGATAGTGTAATTGTGTATTCATCGTGGGCTGCATGGATACCCCAGTTTCCTGTTCTTCTTCTGATTTCGGTTGCCTTATTTACAAGAATGATAGGGTGATGAGTTTCTGTGTAGAATAGTGGAATCATGATGATTGAAGGTGATGAGATGATACCAATGATGAATGATGTCCATCTCCAACCTAAGCTAGGGTTAGCAACGATGAAGAAACTGATAAATGGTGCAATCATTGGACCCATAAACACAGCCATGGCAAAGACAACAACGGCAACACCTCTGGTTCTGTTACCAAACATATCGGCAAAGGAAGCAGGAACACACACCATAGGAGCAGCACCTAGACAACCGGCAAAGAAACGACAAATTAGAACCGATTCTAATCTATCTGAAACAGCAACAGCAAAGTTGAAAACAGTGAATAGCAAGGCACTGACGGCCAAAACTGGTTTTCTACCGTATAATTCAGATAATGGTGCCCATGCAATAGGACCAGTTGCAAAACCAAACACAAATAAAGAAATACCTAAAGTTGAAACAACATCGGCAACGTGAAAAATTTCAGAAATTGCTGGAATTGATGCAGTGAAAACAGCAGAACCAAAGGCAACACAGAATGTATTGTAACCTATGACTAGACATTGAATGACTTTCTTTGAGAATGGCCAGTTGTGTGGATGCATTGGGTCATCTGGTCCATTGAATGTCACTGTGTATGCTTCTTTATCTGGTAATGGATCAGGATATGGTTTTTCAAAACCCATTGGTGGGATGGGAACACCTTCTTCTTCCAGTCTAGTGTTTTTTCTTTCGACTGCATCTGCATTAGTTAATATTCTGGAAAGGTTTTCAGTTGCATGGGCGTTGGATTCTGTTCTTGCAAGATCTGAAATGTAGTCAGATTGATCTATGTCTTCTTGTGGGGCAAATTTTTCAAGGTCATCATCATAATTTTCACCTGATATTGATTCTTGTGATTGTGAACTGTTCACTTTATCGTTGGTTTTGTTATATTCTGAAGTGGAGGCCTTGGTAATTGTGCTTCCATCCACTGTTGATGCTCCGTTTATTGAACTCATCTTGTTCATAATTGAGTTTGTAGATCGAATGATATAGTTGGAATTTCCAAGTTTGATTTATTGGAAAACAAAAAATCAAACTCAATGGAGCTAATATTTTAATTGAAACCTCAAAAAAAAGGGCAGATGGTTGGATTTTTATAAACTATAGACAGCTCTCTATATATTTGGAAAAATCGGCCCTGTACTTTTCATTGCTTGCCGGTCTCTCTGTGAACTCGCGGGGCTCGGCTTTGTTATATTCTTTTTCTATCCGAAAATATTGCATGGGGCGTACTTTGGTCATATATACAATAAAATCACAAAATACATATATACCGGATTTAAAAAAATTGCTTTGATGCGTCAAGTTTATGTCATCACTTTTTTTATCCAGAAATATTAAACATATGTTAATGAACATAACATCTGTTCAATCAGTTGAAGGAAACTGTAATTTTTCTATAATGCATTGTCAAATTAGTGAATTCTGTACACATGACTTCTTAAAGGGTCTTTTTGGAGAATTCTTCTTTCACTCATGGTCTGTATAATTCAATAATTTAGATTGACTTAATTTTTGAAAATAGGACCCATGATATATATATATCGAAATTTGCTTCCGAAGTGACCTCCCGGATGGAACAGCTCGATCGCCATTCTCGCTTTTCTCGGTGCATCGATATATGACGTTCATGAAAAATTTGGATTTCTTTTTTTTTTAAGAATATGTCACTGTGCATGCAATTAATTTACTCTTTATAGCTAGTTTCACAATTTTACATAAATTGTTCATGACGTTAATTTCAAGATATATAAGCTTTTTTTTGACGTGGTATTTATAAGTTTCAACCTGCATAAGCTAGCTATACATATCAGTAATAATTACCCTCCCACAATTAAAAGTTCATCGGTATGCATGATGAGCTGTCAATTATATATATGGGTAAAAAATTTAAAATATCAATAAAAATTTGGAAAAATATGTTTATATATAATATATGGAAAATGCAAATTAATTGTTTGTAAAATAAAAAACATGAAAAAAAATGAAAAAAAATGAAAAAAAAATTGGTTTTAGTTACATATATACATATATCAATATGGTGTACGTCCATGTTAATTAGATAAATATGGTGTACGTCCATGTTAATTAGATAAATATGGACGTGTTGTGATATCAAAATGAAGAAGTTGAAATATGTAAATTAAAATTCATAATTGCCATGCAAGTGCAAGCTTAGTATAAAAACTGGCAAATCTAGGAGAATCATGGTCAATATCAACTCAAATCAAAGGCAAACTTAGACTTTTGTCTTAAAAGTTTACCCCACTTGATGAATCCAATAGGACACAAAATTAAAACAACAGAGAACAAGCCTAAGAGTAATCCAGCCCAGTTGGTATGCATTGATTTGAACATAAAAGAGGCAAACAAAGGGAAAGCACCACCGAAAGCAGATCTTAAGAAAGTGTTACCTGCAATGGCAGAAGCAGCAAACAACAAGTAACAATCAACAATATAGTTCATTGAAGGAATAAAGATACCCATCAAACCAAAACCTGTGAATAAACCAGAGATAGTAGGAACAATCCAATGGATTTTGTCATGGTAGTACCCGGTCCAACAGAACCAAAGTAAACCGATTGGGAAAGTAACGGCACCTGCAAGCATAGGAGGTAATCTGTTCTCAGGAACGATCTTGCCTCCATTTTCTTCTAATTTTCTAACGTATGTCTTTTCACACCAAATACAGAAAAACCCACCAAGCATTTCACCTATTGCCAAACCAAAGTATGGTAACTCGGCGACACCTGGTTTCATCTTGTAACCTTCTTGGAAAACAATTGGGTAAGCTGTCAAGAACAAGTATAACATACCGTAAATAAAGGCATTGTAAATTGAGATTGATAAAAGGATAGGTTCAGTGAATAACATCTTGATTGGTCTTGAAAGGTTGTTTTCGAAAAGTTCAGAGAGTGTGATTGTGTATTCATCATGAGCGGCATGGATACCCCAGTTTCCTGTTCTTCTTCTGATTTCGGTTGCCTTATTGACAAGAATGATAGGATGGTGGGTTTCTGTGTATAATAATGGGATCAAGATAATTGATGGTGATGACATGATACCAATAATAAATGAAGTCCATCTCCAGCCTAGACGTGGGTTTTCAACTATGAAGAAACTGATAAAAGGAGCCATCATAGGACCCATAAAGACCGCCATGGAAAAAACAACAACGGCAACACCTCTGGTTCTGTTACCAAACATATCGGCAAAGGAAGCAGGAACACACACCATAGGAGCAGCACCTAGACAACCGGCAAAGAAACGACAGATTAAAACCGATTCTAATCTATCTGAGACAGCAACAGCAAAGTTGAAAACCGTGAATAGCAAAGCACTGACAATCAAAACTGGTTTTCTACCGTATAATTCAGACAATGGGGCCCATGCAATAGGACCAGTTGCAAAACCAAAAACGAATAATGAGACACCTAAAGTTGAAACGACACTGGCAACATGAAAGATTTCAGAGATCACGGGGATTGATGCTGTAAAAATAGCAGAACCGAAAGCAACACAGAAAGTATTGTAGCCGATAACTATACATTGCATGAGTTTTCTTGAGAACGGCCAATTATGTGGATGCATTGGGTCATCTGGTCCATTGAATGTCACTGTGTATGCCTCCTTGTCTGGCAACTGTGGAGGATATGGTTTATTTAATCCCATTTCTGGAATAGGAACACCCTTTTCTTCCATTTTGCTGTTTTTTCTTTCGATAGCTTCTGCATTTGTTAGGATTCTGGAAAGGTTTTCTGTTGCATGGGAGTTAGATTCAGTTCTTGCCAGGTCTGTGGTGTATTCTCCTTGATCTATGTCTTCTTGTGGGGCAAATTTTTCAAGATCATAGTTTGCTGGAAGGGATTCTTGTGATGATGATGTGTTGACTTTATTGTTGTCTTTATATTGAGAAGTGGAGTCCTTGGCCGTTGTGCTTCCCTCCACTGTTGAAGATCCACTTGTTGAACTCATCTTGGTCATTTCAGCGCTGAGATAAATACAGATGGGATTTTTCAGTTCTAATGTTCAAGAAGAAAGCAAGCATACTATAGTAGTTGTAAACTCGACCAGAAAAAAGGCAGATTGTTGTTTATTTAAGTACTATAGCCAGGCAGCAGCCAGCTCAGAGTTGGACGATCATATTAGCTACTCGCGGGTCTCGGGAGCACATATGAATGTGGGCTTGATATTGTTTGTTCATTGCATCCGAAAATTGGATCCCCGAAGGGCCCAGGGCCCAACTATATGTATTATATGCAGGCTACAAGAATGATACAATATAGCACAACAATATATATATACACCGGAACTAATAAGACTATCTCCAGGTACGTCTCAACAAATTGGCAAGCTTAACGTCATAACTTCGATCGATCTGGGCATCACATCTTTCACATATATTCCATGGACAGATGAGTGCACCTGTAACGTATATAGGTGAACTTGCAAATTCCTTTCTAGGGGCTCTTGCACTGATATTGTTAAAGTGTTCTTTAAACAGTTTTGGCAAATTCTTCCATTGAACTCAGCCTTTTTCAATAATACAGATTGCTCAGTCTAAAATGGGGCACATCTTTCCATGTATGCATGATAATCATATAAGCAACGTGTATATCGAGATGCTTCCGAAGCTCTGAGCTCCAGCCCTCACCGGTGCCACAGTAGCTGCTATAGACTCAAGAAGAGTCAAGCAAGACTCAAGACTCTCCAATCTCGGTGTACTCGGCAAATGACAGCTCACTCAAAGTCTGTGTCGTCCAGTTGGCTTTTCAGATAGCTAGGTTATCTCAAGGACTCTTATCACTACTATAAAAGAAAATTAACGAATTCAGTTCTCAATATAAAACAACATGAAAGAGGTCACAATATATGTGTGATTACTTGCATGTAATTGTACACCCGTGCACCTGAAAGATCTAATGTTGGAACCATGTGGGCGGTGGTTGGCGTTAGAGAAGTGACGGGAACTTCCAGAATATGGAAGTACATTTCTTCTCCTTTACTTCTTCGATGCTGATTGGAATTACAGAAAACGAGGAATCATAGAATCTCAGACAGAATCTGGATACATCACCCAAGGAAAGAACATAGTTAACGACGAGATTATGAATGATTTTGATCGAACATGAACTACAACTGTCCTATAACCTTTTGCCATGAATTTACGTTATTTCCAATTTTGTTTTTAGTCAAATTTATTCTATGATTTTCAATAAAAAACTATGAATCTGATACATCATGACAAGTTACAACAAGATTGTAACGCTCTGCAAATTCGATTACAATAGTTTTTTCGATAGTAACGTAAGGAAGCTGACAAGTAAACAAACTAAATCGATAACTTTAAATTCTGATCAAAACAATTAGAAATGAATTATATTAAGAATTAATTATAATTTCAGTATACAAAAAAGTGTATATAAGTGAAAATGCAAAGCATTAAATGGTTTGAATCAGTAACCAGTAATACCCCAGTAGTACTATAATTAAACTTAGCTGATAACGAAGGAAAGGTGAAAGGAGATGAGTTCACTTTAACGAGCATGGAAATGGTCTATATATGCCTCTCTCTTTTTTTGTGGGTTGGGTTGTCGTGAGTTTTTTATAGGATATCAATTTCAACTCAAATCAAAAGCGTACTTGGACTTTTGTCTTAAACGTTTACCAAACTTGACAAAACCAACAGGACACAAGATCAAAACAATAGAGAACAAACCTAGTAGTAAACCAGCCCAGTTGGTATGCATTGATTTAAACATGAAAGCTGCAAATAATGGGAAAGCACCACCGAAAGCAGATCTTAAGAAAGTGTTTGCGGCAACAGCAGAAGCAGCAAACAACAAATATGAATCAACGATATAGTTCAATGATGGGATAAAGATACCCATCAAACCAAAACCTGTGAATAAACCAGAGATAGTAGGAACAATCCAATGGATTTTGTCATGGTAGTAACCGGTCCAACAGAACCAAAGTAAACCGATTGGGAAACAAATGGCACCGACAATCATTGGAGGTAATCTGTTTTCAGGAACGATCTTGCCTTTGTTTGCCTCTAGTTTCTTAACGTAAGCTCTCTCACACCAGATACAAAATAGACCACCAAACACTTCACCGATTGCTAAACCAAAGTATGGGAGTTCAGCGACACCTGGGGCCATTTCGTAACCCTCTTGGAAAACAATTGGGTAAGCTGTCAAGAACAAGTATAACATACCGTAAATGAAGGCATTATAGATTGAGATTAATAGAAGAATAGGCTCGGTGAATAACATCTTGATTGGTCTTGAAAGGTTGTTTTCAACTAACTCTGAGAATGTAATTGTGTACTCATCATGAGCTGCATGGATACCCCAGTTTCCTGTTCTTCTTCTGATTTCAGTGGCTTTGTTGACAAGAATGATAGGATGGTGAGTTTCAGTGTAGAAAAATGTAATCAATAAGATTGAAGGTGATGAAATGATACCAATGAGGAAAGACGTCCATCTCCAACCTAGATGAGGGTTAGCAACTGTGAAAAAACTGATAAATGGAGCCATCATAGGACCCATAAACACAGCCATGGCAAAAAGAACAACTGCTGTACCTCTGGTTCTGTTACCGAACATATCGGCAAATGAAGCAGGAACACACACCATAGGAGCAGCACCAAGACAACCGGCAAAGAAACGACAAATTAGAACCGATTCTAATCTGTCTGAAACAGCAACTGCAAAGTTGAAGATTGTGAATAATAGAGAACTAACCATTAACACTGGTTTTCTACCGTATAATTCAGACAATGGGGCCCATGCAATAGGACCAGTTGCAAAACCAAACACGAATAATGAGACACCTAAAGTTGAAACAACATTGGCAACGTGGAAGATTTCAGACATCACTGGAATTGACGCAGTGAAAACAGCAGAACCAAAGGCAACACAGAAAGTATTGAAACCGATGATTAAACATTGCATCAATTTTTTGGAGAATGGCCAATTATGTGGATGCAGTGGGTCTTCTGGACCATTGAATGTCACTGTGTATGCCTCCTTGTCTGGCAACTGTGGAGGATATGGTTTGTCTTTTCCCATTAATGGAATAGGAACGCCAGCTTCTTCTTTCTTGGTGTTTTTTCTTTCAATAGCATCAGCATTAGTTAAGATTCTTGAAAGGTTTGTTGATGCTTGAGCATTGGATTCAGTTCTTGCTAAATTAGTGGTGTAGTCTGCTTGGTCTATTTCGTCTTGTGGAGCGAATTTCTCGACATCATAATCTGCTGCAAGTGATTCTTGTGAAGATGGTAAGTTACTTGGGTCTGGACTAGTAAGTTTATCGTTGTTGATAACATTGTGAATGATGTTGTTGTGTTGAATAGGAGAATCCTGGGCTATCGTTGTTCCAGTTTCCTGTGTTGATATTCCGTTTGTTGAACTCATGTTGTTGTTTTTTCTATATATGCTCTCAAAATTTCCAAAGTTTGTTATTAGAAGGCTATGCACACTCTGATAGATATAGAACAAGTGATCAAAAGGCAGGCAGCTTTATATTTAAACCAAGGAATGCTGTTGAGTCTTGGATGTACAGTTTAATAGACCAGAAAACCAAATTAGTAATCGAGCATTCTCAGATTCTCAGTACCCTCCTGAAACTGGTACAACCAAAAAACGTCCATGATGATCGAGAAAAAAAAAGAATTTTGCTGAAAATTTCAAATTTGTTGATGACGGCGGACGTCCGCGGAGCTCGGGGGCCATGCCCGAATGTGGGCTTTGTTTGTTATGTTTGTTATTGTTGATTTTTTCACATGGATTATGACCTGGTTTTAAACCCCCCCCTCCCCTGTTTCCTGCTGCCATCTGCCACAATCAACACATCAACTGGTCGTTATGGTTGGAATAAATTAAAACCCTTACTGACACATAAACTTCTATCCACAATCGTTATCTTTCAACGAATCGCCACGTACTACATAGCTGAACTAGCTGAACTAGCTGAACTAGCTGAGATGGCTGAGATGGCTGAGATAACCGAGATCGCAAAATTTTCTCTCAAGTTTGCCGCGCCGAGCTAGTACCGAAATCGTCTTGGCCAGACTCTTGGAAGGTTTCATTTTCGGTCTACTCGGTAACATCATGCACACACTTACACCCAGGATTTATAAGCAAGCTCATGATGTATCTATTTATGGTAGAAAACTCGTATGCAAGACATAGATCTAATCGTACAACTCTCGTGTAGAATTAAATTCATGTTAATATTGCAAACATTTGTTTATACTCAGGAGTACGGTTATGTACGGCTAGGTAGGTAGAATAGAAAACGAGCACCGGGGTGGCGATGTTTCTGGAATCTTTTGCCGCGCGAAGATTGGATTCATGTTGCTGTGGGGTTTAAGGACCCAAATTGACAGCAAACTTTATAACTTACCGAGAGTTTATTCTTTAAACTGCAATTATAGATACTCCAATAATATGAGCAAGAAAATCATCGATGATGCCTTTCTTTGTAGACTGTTGTATATACTTTTTAGTTTAGTGTTATGTATATCAAGGATCGAACAAGGAATTAATGTGTATCAAAAAGTAAAAAGATATAACCCTTTTTCAAATTTTCAATATATGTACAAACAAAATTGTAAAAAAAAGAATATGACAATTTTTAAGAAATTTTATTTGAAAAAAAAAATGCTAATATTACTTTTAATGAATTTGAGAAATATATATAAATAAATTAAAATTCAACCTATATATATAAAATAAAGCTGCAACCTGTGAGCTAATAATTAATTGATCATATAAATATTAATTTCACTGCAGTGACAGATTGGGATATGTAATATTATATATAGATCATAAATGAATCATATATAGAAGCATAGCAATCGAAGATGGTCAATGATTTCGAATATTAGTCAATACTTCGCTAATACCGATTATATAAAAGCTTATATAGGCCTGCAGCTTTGAAAACAAAATTGACAGTGGTACGGAATTTGAGTACTGGAATATATATAGAGTAAATTTCAAAATTAAATATTTCTTGTTATCTTCCATGATCTGTTGATGTGTACGTGTTAAAAAAATATTATAGAATTGTCAATAATCCTATACTACGTGGGACCTGATCGTCATTGGGGGTAAACCAGCTTGTTTCATACGCTTTTTTTTAATTAATGGTTTGTTTTTTTAAAAACTTTTTATATATAGACTCAAAGGATATTGTAAAAAAAAGATCAAAATGTAAATTAATTTCTTCACTATTATAAAAAGTATGTAAATTTTATCTTAGAGTAATTTTTGAATGCATTTAACTTTGTTTCTAATGAGGTCGAAGATGAAAAAGAACAAAAAGTAAAATTAGATTTTTTTTTTTTTTGGTTCTGATATTTATCAGTATAAAGTTCGAAGTGGAAGTAATAGATTTTTGCCTATATAGCCGGTTATTAGGAATTTTATGAGTCTCAATGGTAGTTGTTGTTGTATTATGATGGTGAATTTATGACATGGATGATGGAGCGTATTGTTTTACTACTTTAATTATCCCTCTACTGTATCCATTGCACTCTATTATATTTAACCTAATTATTACCTTTAAATATCTCTCATTCAACTTTTTTTTTAATTTTTTGAATTAATATATACAAGCTAGCTTACTTTCTTTTGTTAAAAAAAAAATAAATAAATAAATAAAAAGAATACCAAGCAACTTCGTGTGTTATTTCATTTTTTTCTTTTTTAAGACTTAACAATCCCATGAATTAAACTATATATACTTATTACTTCAAAAGAAAAAAGGTACTTGCAAGGTTTTGCCTAATCTTCAACAGCACATATAGAAATCCAAAATGCACTAAAAAAAGGAAAAATCAGCTATATATATATATATAGTTATAGACAGTTGAAAAAACCGTAAGTTTGCGGAGGAAAAGTGGGTTGATTTTATAATTTAATAAAGAACTGAAATTTTATACTATATAGTGGAAAAATAAAAAAGAGAAATATATGTGAAAGTGTAAATTTCAAAATATATTAAAATTATAAATTGTGGAAATGTATGTGTCATTTAATAATATGTATGCATGCTTAAATCACACTATACAACCATTATATTATAACCTTATTGGTTCTTTGTATAGTTAATTGATAACTAAACGTATGTGAAAAAAAAAAACAATTTGCAACGTACTAGATATATATTATTATGATTTTTCTTTTATATTTGATAATATACTTACATTCAAATTTTATGACTTATACCAGAATTAAAAAGAAACAAAGAAGAAATAATAAAAAAGTAAATTTACTGAAAAAGTGATAAATCATATAATTATATAGGAAACGAAAAAAGTATTAATAAAAAAAGGAATTAAAAGAAACTATATGTGGATGCAGCATATCGATAGTGTAACAATCGATCAACTATAGAGCTAAATTAATTAGCATTTAAAAATTTATATAGATATATTATATAGATTAATAAATATTAAAGTGATTATTATAAAATTATATGAGACCTTTTATTTTTAATGCTTTTGAAAAAGGAAAAGATAAGATATAAATCGCTAGCTGTTTGTGAGAATGTAGGCCATATCTTATATATATATAAGCAATATAATCCATGTGCAGAATATAGTATTTTAATCAAAAAATTTGATTCAATTTTGAAGATCTTTATTTTGATAAATATGACCCGGCTAGGTCAAACGCAAACCCAAAGTTGCCGTTGATCGATTTGGGTTTTCATGCACCAGTTAAATGTTTATTATTATTGACCTGCATGCATACAAATTTTCGATCACTCAGGGGTTAATCCTTCGGTATCAAACATTTAACAGACCTTTGTAACCTTTAATCATTCGGTAACAAACAGATCTCTGAAACTTTATATAGCTAGTAAATGATTTTATAATTATCTAAGCTCATAAGGTCAAGAAATATTGTATTTTGTAAGTACTAAGGTACTAATAAATTGTATATACTGTATACAATTAATTGATCTACGTTATCTCTGCATTTGGATTCATTAGAATATATATTTGGGTGATGTGCAATAAATCAATACATACACCATATTTTTGATACATATTAGGGAATTAGCCTTGCCATATATAATTAGCTTGAAAGACGTACGTTGGAAAATTTATGGAGTACTTTACAAAGCACATCGAAGTCAGTGCATGCATGTTTATATGAATTGCCCATGCAGGAAAGTTCTTGAAATTACGAATGCAACTATTAATTTTAATATTGCTATATTTTACTTAAAAGTTTCCATAACCGGCCGGTGAAAATATGTTTCCATACCTTGAAACTCAGGGGATTGATCAAACATATTTTTAGAATTAACATAAAACCCCTTTCTAATATTAGAATAAAATTGATACACCGGGTATAAATACGGCTTGTGATAAGGGTATATGTGGTTGATTTCATCAGGTCACAAATGATATGACTTGAGTTATACCTGCAAAACTAATTATGTGTAAAATTAGAAATAGAATATAGGATCAATTATGACGCTCAAACTGAATGCATGTTTTGCTGGCATCACAACAACGATGTGTTTCAGATTTTCTTCTATCTCGTTTGAATAAAATTTCTTCGATGTTTAGTATCTGCACTATATGTCTGATTTCCAGGTCTTTAACTACCTAGTTGTTATAGATTCGGGTTTGAAATCGTAGGACACATTCAGATTAGCTGTTGAATATGATAAGTTTTGCATATGCATATAGTTTCTTCTTTAAAGTTGTTTCATTAAAGGGCATTTTGCCAAGTGCATAAATGTACGCGTTCCTGAATTTTGAACGTTGAGAGAAGTTTGTCGTGAGGTCCCTGCGGTTTGAGAATATGCGACACATGCCTCATTTTCAAGATTTGAAATTTGCTACTAGTAAATGACTACGTTGGACACACACTTTTCACTGATCTTTGATCACATGGGCCTTCTGAATTTCATCCATCTATAACTTTTTATGGCTTTCGGAAACTGGAAATACAGAAATTCAAAAATAGCACTCGGTTTGAGGACCAGAATTCTGAGTCGCATGGATGCGTCCCCCATGTTTCTCCAACGTGTTCTGAAACTCCGAACTAAGTTTATTTTTCGCCGAATGAAAATATTTTGAAAATGAATCCCATAAACTAAATATAGTATCGACCTAAAATTAAAACCATGTGAAGTTGAATTCTATATTTTTTATGTAAATTTGATATTCTAAAGGAAGAAGAATTTGATTGATGTGAACGCTTTGGACATCTTTCAATCTCGAAGAGAGCTGTAGCTCATGTTATCAACAAGTCTCATATGGTCTCTATTGCACATATATATATATACACTTCTTTGAATGACCGTGGAAATGATGTATATGTATTTTTTTTTATCAATCAAGTGAGTCAGAGAAAGACCCGAAAACACAAACCTTGATAAAAAAAAGTAAAGCATGCGAAATTCGACGCGTTGAACCACGTTGCATGTGCTAGATTACTTCCAATTGATCAATGATATGATAGTACAATTTCGATTTTGTATAATGCCAAAATCTATATTTAGTATTTTGAAGTTTTTAGTTAATTAAACAATTGTACTGTACAAGCTTTAACAGAAATTTCTCACCGTCAACTGCAATAATTTTGCTTATAGGACCTGATCAAAGCTTATATGTGGGTGCATGCATTGAAGCCAACCAGTTCTATTATAATTGGATTATAGTCTTACAGATATAAATTCGATGAAGTTGTTTGAATATTCTTGAATTCAATCGTAAAAAAACAAACAAACTCAATTTAAACATATATTTTCGGTTGTAACGAATGGAAGAAGACAAGTTTGAGATTTGAATACCAGTCTGTTACACAGAATTTGTTACACAGAATTTAGAGTTGCCGATGGTTTGAAAAACTCGGTGCAAAAATGAGCCGCACACACGCTGTGAATTGAGAGAATTCCAAAAGACCAAATTTTTTGCTTAGTGGACGAGTCACGAGTCACGACACAGAGCTGACGCTGACGCCAGGTACAGTTTTTTTGACATGACAGACGCCTTGAACAAAATTAAACACAACAATGCTCTCTATACCTCTATACTGCCACTGAGGTATCCACCGGCCATATATGACAATTCTCTGCAACAATCCCAAAGCCATATGGATTTTCAGGCCACACCACCCATAATGTCCTTTCCACCTACCTTCTTATTGGCCCTGTCGCCTTTTCACCACAGCCCCCGAGCTCCATGACTCCTCCTCCATAGGTCAACAGGCCGCTTGATGCTTACAATCGCTTATATTCAGACATGGTCGAATCATATGCCTAAAGAGAACACCAAATCGGACTAAAAAAGACAATTCACAACACCCAGGATATGTCAGCTAGTTGAAAAGTGTCAGCATTTGTTTACATTCTGTTGCTAAGGCAGAGAGGCGTTGGGAACTCAACGATAGCTGGTTCCTGAGTATATATGCATACGCCCTGTTTACATTTGCTGTTCTATTTCAAATCAGAGATGCAATCAATTTCAAAGATGCAATCAATGCTACTACACGTTATTGTTCAGCTTTTCACCATATTAGACATCTTCTGTGTCAAATTCTATACTAGATACAGATACAGTTAGCTCTACACCGTGTGCCAATTTTCCACAATAAATTGTTCTTTATCATCTAATGAAGTTATCTCCTTCTCCCCCTCAATATGCTGTTTTGAAAGAATAAATTTCTACATGGCCCTCCTTTTTCGAGAGTATATATATGTTTGAGTCATGAGTTACTCGAAACTGAAAGCCTTGTGCTTTGAATATATACATGATGAGGTACAATTTAGTTACATGTGTTAACTAGGTTTGGTTTATGAGCAACATTTCCATGTATATAATTCAGTTTTCCATTGACTTTACATTGTTACCAAAGATCATTTTCTTTTTTGAGGGGAGGTTAAGATGGATGCACGTGTTACACAAACCAGTTGTGATGTATATAGGTGATTCAAATTTGAATGGGTGTTTCGAGAAATCCATGGTCTGGAACATTGGGCGTGTCTATTAGAGAAAATCCTGGCGATGGCTCGACCAATGACTTCAGAGTAGCTGGTGATCGGTGATATTAAACGGTTGTATGACATGTTCCAATTCCCGAATGCAACTGCTAGTCAAATTTTTTGACGTTTAGCGTGCATTGTTCTGCACAATATTTTTTATCATCATCCCAACAGATCCGCTTCAACTTCAACTTCAGCTCGATTCGAAAATATGGTCGTACTCTTTGTGTTATACCGACAGCTCTCTATATAAGCCATGGTCATATATATCGTTTACGGAGGACTGTTTATTTATGGAACGAACTTCAAATTTCTTATACATAGAAGAAGCACTTGTTTTATTTGCTTGAGTCCATATTGTTTGGAACAAACTTCTAAGATCACCCTCTTTAAGCGCATGCGTATACATGGACAGAACTCTCCGAGTCGTTAGCGTGTTTTCCAACCAGGCTTGTCTGATCAAGCTGAACTGATGCTAATTTGAACAACTCAATCGAAGTATATAAAAGACTTGCCATTTCCACTTTTGCAGTACAATCCCATCAATCATGAATTCCTCCATTCACCATCACTCATTTTATTTCATCTTTCTCCATCAAACATTCACAACATCCTCGAAATGAGATCATTATCCTTTGCTTCATTATTTACATCTGCCTTATCGTTGGCTTCATTGGGTCATGCCACATCTGATACTTGTGATTCCAGCTCAAGTTCTGGTCTTACTGAAAAGTGTTCAGGTACTTTCAAGACCAAGTGTGCCAATGGTAATTACCCATGTGCAGATATCAGCTTTTCTAAGTCATCATCCACATCAAGCACTGTTGATGTTACATTGAGTTTCTCTGCCGATAACTGTTTGAGTACTGATTACTTGTCTGAATTAAAGATTATTGGTCTAGATTCCCCAGATGCCAGTACTGTTGTTCTTTATTCCAGAAACAGTAAGGTTTATGACATTACCAACACCTGTAACTGGTCCAAGACTTTGACTTTGTCGTTGACCGACAACTGTATCTCTCAATTTCAAATTCAATATGATTGGTTCTCTGCTGGTGCTGATTCCCAACCATCTTCTTGGTCTTATGCTTCATCTTATGATTATTTGATCGACTGTGTCGGTAATGATGATAAGCAAGCTGATGCTCCATTATACTGTTTGGGTGGCAGTAGTGGTGAAGCTTGTTCTTCAAGTACTGCTACTTCTGCTTCTACTTCCAAGATTGCCTCCACTTCTTCTGTTCCAAAGACCGAAACCGAATCCAGTACTACTCCAGGTAACAGATCTCCATCTTCTACTCCAGAAACTTCCAACGGTTCTTCATTAGAGAGCACTTCTGTTACTCCTTCAACATCTACCCACGGTAAGACCACTACAACATCTCCAGTTTCTACTCCATCCGGTTCATCTTTGGAATCCACTAGTGTTACTCCATCAGGTTCATCTTTGGAATCCACCAGTGTTACCCCATCAGGTTCCGAAACTACCCCATCCGGTTCTTCTCTTGAATCTACTAGCGTTACACCATCTGGCTCAAAGACTACTCCATCTGGTTCCTCTGTTGAATCTACATCTGTCACTCCTTCTGGTTCCGAAACTACTCCATCTGGCTCATCCCTAGAATCTACTAGTGTTACTCCATCTGGATCCGAATCTTCTTCCGTTCCATCTGCTACTACAACCACTCCATCTCCTTTCAAAGAAACTTCATCTGGCTCTTCTTTGGAATCAACTAGTGTCACTACCTCAGAAACATCTTACTCTTACTACAGTACCTTCTTGACCACCGTCAACACTGAAATAACCAAGACTGTTACCAAGCCATGTAGTATGTGTACAGGTGGTACTACCACTGAAGTTGTTACTGACAGCTCATACACCACTGTTTACACCACTCTTCCATGTTCCATGTCCAGTTTCGTTACCACCTTCTCTACTGAATTCAGCACTCAAGGTAAGGTTACCACTCTTACTGGTTCAACCACCGTTAGCTCTTTGAGCGTGATCACTTCCCCAACTTCTCCAGCTGGTCCAGTTGAATCTCCATCAACTTCCTTGTCTACTTTCGTTTCAACTTTCTCCACCGAAACTACCAATTCCGAAGGTAAGACTACTACTGTTGTCACTCCTTCCACCTTTGTTTCTTCAGCCGTTGTTACTCCATCTGTTCCAGCCGAATCTCCATCTACTTCATTGTCCACCTTCGTTAGCACTTTCTCCACTGAAACCACAAACTCTGAGGGCAAGACTACTACCATTGTTACTCCATCCACCTTCGTTTCCTCTTCTATTGTCACTCCATCTGTTCCAGCCGAATCTCCATCTACTTCATTGTCTACCTTTGTCTCAACTTTCTCCACCGAAACTACTAACTCTGAAGGTAAGACTACCACCATTGTTACTCCATCTACCTTTGTCTCTTCAGCTGTTGTCACTCCATCTGTTCCAGCCGAATCTCCATCTACTTCATTGTCTACTTTCGTTTCAACTTTCTCTACCGAAACTACTAACTCGGAAGGTAAGACTACCACCATCGTTACCCCATCTACCATTGTATCCTCTTCTGTCTTTACCCCATCTGCTTCTGTTTCCACTTTCTTGAGTACCTTCGTTACTTCTGTGTCAACTGAAACAACCAACTCAGAGGGTAAGACCACAACCATTGTGACTCCATCTACCGTTGTTTCCACTGGTTCTTCTCTTGAGAACACTTCTGTTACCTCTAACTGCACCCCAGAGACTTCCACTTTCGTTACCACTATCACCGGTACTTCTAGTGCTTCTGGTTCCACCACCACTGTTGTCTCTGTCTCCACCGTCACTTCTGTTGTTCCATGTGGTCCAGTCGTTTCTACTTACGTTTCTACTTTCTCAACCGAAACCACAAACTCTAACGGCGAGACTACTACTGTTCCTGAAGTTACTACTATCACATCATCATCTGTTCCAGCTTATGAAGTTTCCAAGAGTGTGTCTACCATTGTTTCCTCTTTCTCCACTGAAACCACTAACTCTAACGGTGAAACTACCACCCTTACTGGTATTACCACACTCACCTCAGAAGTTACTGTTCCAAAGCCATCATCATCCACCACATCAACATTTGTTTCTACTTTGACTTCCGAAACCACCAACGTCAAGGGTGAAACTGTCACTGTTTCTGAATTCACCACTGTTACTACTGTTCTTCCATGTGGTGGCGCATCTGGTTCTGTCTCTGTTTCTGAGTACACTTCTACCATTGTTACCTCTTACCCAACTGAATCTGTTTCCAATGGTGCCACAACTACTTTGTATGAAGTTACTACCATAGTTTCAACTGGCTCTTCTGAAGTCACTGCTCCAGCTGGGTCTGCTTCTGTTTCTGAGTACACTTCTACCATTGTTACTTCTTACCCAACTGAATCCGTTTCTAATGGCTCCACCACTACTTTGTATGCAGTGACTACCATCGTTTCTACTGGTTCTTCTGAAGTTGCTACGACCGCTCCAACTGGTCCAATTGTTACTTTCACCACTACCGTTCTTTCTTCTTACTCCACTGCTTCCACCAATACCGAAGGTACTACTTACATTTACTTGACTAAAACTTTGACTAGTACTGGCTCTGGTATTCCATATACTAGTACTGTCGTTTCTTCTTACTCCACTGCTTCATCTAACTCTGAAGGTACCACCTACATCTACGAAACCACCACTTTGACTACCACTGGTGTTTCTCCAATTGGCGAGACCCCAGCCGTTACTGGTTCTACCGAATCCGAAGGTGCTAGAGGTGTTGTTACCACAATTACCTCCTCTTACTCCACTGCTTCGACCAACTCCGAAGGTGAAACTACCTTGGTTTACTTGCAAACCACTTTGACTTCCACTTTACCAGCTAAGGCTTCTGCCGGTTGTTCTACCTGTTCCACCTTGAACACCGTTCTTGTTTCCTCATCTGGCTCTGGTGCATCTGTTGAAGCTAAGTCTGCTAGCCCATCAGGCGTGTCTACTTACTCAGGTGCTGGTAATACTGTTGCTTTCGGTATGAGCATGAGCGCTGGTTTGCTCGGCTTGTTGTTCGGTTTACTCTTCTGAGTTTGATGCTGCCCCTTAATATCATTAATTTTTTACCAACTTTATTTCTCTCACTTCTGATAATCCCTCCTTGCCACTTTTGCGCAACTTCGAAATGGTTCTTTGTTAGCTTTGTCTTCGCCTTTCACTCCATCTAATTTCTGATATCACATTGCCTTTCATAATACAGTACAATTCGTACTCCTTTAATCACTAGACTCCCAAACCATTTTCGGTTTGCGGTCGTTCTTAATTAGTTTTTGATTTTTCATATCAGATGTTTTCTCATTTCAATTATTGATTTCAAGCAATATTTTAATACATGATCACCTTTAACTTTATTATACCTTTCAACTTATGCTAAGCTCTACTAAACTATGCTCATTTTTTCACTTTTTCTACTCAATTTCGATCTCTTTGAGATTTTTGCATTGATTTAAATTATTAATTGAAATTTGAAAACATTCTTTGATATATACTTCAGTCCAGTTTTCGTTCTGATGTCTCTCTAGATTATATACAACATGGTTTCGTGTGCGTTTTATATATAGCTTTAATTGTTTTTGTCTTTATAACGTACCAAAAATTGTACTTAATAAACTGAATTTTTATCTCTTGAGTCTTGTATACATGTATGTTTAAGTATGTTCTTTGTGAGTTTCAAATTTGCACGTAAAATCTGCCTACCAGGCGTCTATAGGTGAACCTTGACTCGATCTGGTTCTATAGAGCTAGCTATATAATTCATGATCGACGCGAGACTGAGAGCCAAAAAAAGAAGTACGTGGAGTCTGGTTGGTTGGTGGGACGGTCCATTGAGGAAGTTTTCTCCTCGAGGAAATTGGCCCGTGTAAAAATCCATCTCATGTTGGTTAAAGAACCTGCAGACGTATACCAGACGTGCCTATATAAATGCTCGTACCAATTTCCATTCTTCCAGACACAAAACAATGATTTCAACCAATTCACACAGACAGAAAACGGCTCTAATCACGGGATGCTCTTCAGGAATCGGACATCAACTATGCCTCGAGCTGGCATCAAGAGGCTTCAAAGTGTTTGCATGTGCCAGACGACTTGAGAAAATGGAATCATTGAAAGAAAAATACCCAAACGACATCGTGACATTGAAAGTGGATGTGTCTTCCAAAGAGTCCATTGAAGCTTGTTTTGAAGTGGTTAAAGACGAATTGATTAAGTTAGACTCTGAATCCCGGATTCCAAAACTTGATCTTCTTTGGAACAATGCCGGTCAGGCATGCCAATTGCCGGCCATTGACTTACCAGATGAAGCCATCATGAGCTCAACATTGGTCAACTTTGTTGCTCCTATCAGAATTACCAAGATTTTCAGTCAACTTGTCATCAACGCTGAAGGAACAATTGCATTCACTGGATCGATGCTAGCCCATTGCCCTATGCCTTTCACATCCATTTATTCGGCAACAAAGGCTGGATTAGAAGAATATGTTTCGGTTCTTTCTTTTGAGATGGAACCTTTGAATGTTAAAGTGATACATTGCACTGTTGGTGGTGTTGATACTGGCATCAGTGATCCCAGAAAAATGGATGAAAATTCAATATACTGTTCCACTAAAGAGTGTTTAGCAGCTATGGAAGTTAAAGAGAAATTAGTGGAAAAATCAAAGCCAATGGCTTGTGATATTTTTGCTAAAAAAATCGTTGACAAGGTTCTTTCTGCCAAGTTGTCAACTGTGGAGATTTATGAAGGATCTTTGGCTTACATCTTTTCATTCTTGAGTAAGTACACTCCAAGATGGCTTTTGTTGACCATTTTCAAAGTAAGATACAAGATTGGACCTGCCTGGGAGTCCATCACTAGAAAATATCTCTTGAAAAAATCAGATAAGAAGACTATTTAGTGTTCCTCTTACTCTACAGTTTGCTAACCAGCATTCAGTTCCTTTGAATATATGTACGCTTAACAATAATTTTTGAACGTTTTAGTTCATTATACAAACGATACTATAAAAACCACTTTTTTGACTCATTGTAGTTCATTCGATGTACTGACATGGTTTACTACCAAACTTTCTGCCACCAGCGCTCAACCTTGACTCTGTCTGGGTTGGGTAATAGATACCAAATGATCAAATCTGTTCCAAACATCGCAATATAAAAAGGATTCATCACATAAGTTCCACAATACTGTGATGTGACACCAACAATAAATGGAAAAATAGCTCCACCGGAAGACCCAAAAGCACTAATTATCGTCATTGACAGAAACTGTATTTTCAGTGGAATAACATCAGAGATCACCGTGACCATCAATGGGAACATTGGACCTGAAAACATACCGACTAGTGCCACAAAAACAGCTTCCACAGGAATACATGGGATCGTCCATGTCAAAACAGCACAGATTATTGATATAACAATGGTAAGTGTAATGGATCTTTTACTTCCCAAAAATTTATGTGCCATTGGGGTGATAACCAATCTGCCAACTGTTAATCCAGCCCAAAATCCAGAAGCGATGTATCCAGTGCTTTTCTTTGATCCATCACGATAGTCTTCAAGAAATGTGACTACCCAACCACCAACAACTACTTCTGCACCTTGATAAAGTAGAAGAAAGATGGCAAATAACCAAGTATGGAAGTTTCGTAGTACTGATTGAATCTCTGTTCTTTTAGGGCTCACTGGTTCAATGTCTTCGACAGCACCAGCATTGATTGAAACATCGTTGGCTTCATTTCTGTAATCTAAATTTAGGTTCTTGACTTCCACAGATTGGGTTTCTTGTTCCAATCTATCACCAGTTACCTCACCCCATTCCTTCATGTCAACTTCACAACCACCAAAAGCCAACCATAGATTAATCAAATTGAAAGTACCTAATCCAAGTAATATAAAATAGAAATAACTCCATTTCACTCCACTATTAACCATAGCAGTTGCAATTAATGGAGACACGGTGGCACCAATGCCGTAACATCCATGATAGCAACCTAAGTAAAACGATGAATTTTCAAAACGACTCARGAACAAATTCTGCTGAGAGACACCCATAGCATTACCAATACCACCGAAGAAGAAACCAGCAACAACTAAGACAAATTTAGAGCCTGGTGACACAAAGCAAAACATGATAAGTTGGAAAAAAGAACAGAAACTTGCCATGACTCGAGGATGCAACACTTGTTTCAACTTGTGTGCCGATACAGCAAAAACAATGAAACCAATTGCGTTGAACATCCAGATTAAAGAGACTTTGATGTAGTTGATGCTGTAGTAAGTTTCAATTCTTGGAAGTAGTGCTCCTGGTGCTCCATCTGTGACTCCCCAGGTTGTAACCCAGATAAGGATGGCAATAACCCTCCATTTGTTTTTCGGAGGGCTTGATAAAGTCATTTTGCATGATTGTCCTTCTGTTGAGTTGTTTTCTTGTTCTCTTTTGTCTGTGTTTTGCTTGATCTTTGAATTGAAATGATTTCCTTTGTTAAACTTGCTGGTATCCGAAGCTGTTGCTATAATGTGAGCCACATTTTGATCTTTATCACCTTGAAGTCGTTGTTCCACTGGCGGTTGATTATCGGGGTTGATCATTACTTAATATGCCATATAGTTAATTCAAAGTTTTCACTTCTTGAAATTGTTTGATTTGATTTTGGGTGTGTATATCATTGTTTGGATATCCCTTTTATTGTTGGAGTCTGGAGGAAAATAAGGAAGTGGATTTATTAATATGCACTATGTAGAATCAAGACATTTAATCATTTGTTATAAGATCCGATCGTATATCTCTTTTTTGAACAGTTGCAAAGTTTCTCAAGTGCATATACGTGATGGTTGCAGTACGGTGGTTCCCAGTTCTCTTGGTGTTATCAAATAGGTGTTTCAGCTGGATAAAAGGTTCAAAATAGACCTCAGATCTAGTGGATCGATGTTTTACGATCGTGTTTTGATCATGCGGCTCCATCTGCACAGTGAGAGTCTGGGGTAAATGCAAGCTTTGAGAAACCGTGTATAAAGACGTCAAACAAACACATGGGAACCTGATTCCTATATTTCTTTCTTTTTTATACAAAAAGAAGATGAATCAAGTGTCAGTGTCAAATGGCCAGATGCAATTTCTCTCGTTGTTTGTATGATATGTTGAATTTTTCTCAGCAGTCAGAAAACCAGTTGTAAAGAGCAACAATTTTAGGTACAATAAACATATATTATATATATTGATCATTATTCATCTTGTTATGGCCTGAATGGTTATTGCAAGGCTTTCACAAACTGATAAAATGGTGGTCGGAAATGGAGGGCCATAGACAGCTTAAATCTTCCTTTGAAATAATCCTAATAAAGACATCCGAAATTGGGGGAAGGGTCCATACTAATGTTTCAGGGCGGTTTAACCAATAATCAGCCAAGCGTACCAATTAGTGTAATGATTGACTTCAAGCTCTTGCCCAGTAGTCATATAATATTAAACTATCTTCGTCAAGTAGTGATGTCCTTTGGTTCTTCAAAAGCAACTGAACGATGAAGTGCAGTGCTCGTGATGTTGGAAGCCAGAATTTGTTGTGCTGTGAGTTTTGAAAAATAATTACTTACGTTGTTGTTGTTATGATTCTGGCGTTGTACTTGGCTGGGTGGTGTTTATGGTGTTGATTTCGTTGGCAAGTAAGTAAGTAAGTAAGTAATGCTGTTGATGTTAATGGAAGAAAAAATTAAATTTTGATTCCCTCACGTGGTATTCACGTGGACCTTTTGAGGCTGCGCAAGGCTTGAGATGGCACTCGGCCCGAGGACCGAAGTTTCTTTCTGGAACTTGGCCGATTCCCGAGGTATGTATGATCTTTGCCTTGGGCCTTGGCCTTGGCTGGCTCGTTGAGTGAATTCAATTTTCCGCCGAGGACCGAGACACGGAACGCGGATCTCGATTGATTGGTCGGCGGTGTTCGAATTGAAAATTCCTGAACCGCATACGTTAAGTTGGTAGATTTTTGTCCTATATATATATAATATGCATGAGGAATTGTCTCTAAAGTTGAAAATTAACTGCGGCATGAATGGATTGCCCAGGCTGAAGGCCCTGTTGAAGAAGTAATTTGCAAAGGTACATGTAATTCCACCTTGATTTGGAGTTTTGAGGAAGGCCTGCATGTGCATGATCATGGAAAACCCTGATTTGTAATCCATATATTTCTCGTTCGACACACATGTGAGCACGCACATCTATATTTCTCATCGACGTGAATTAGAGAAAAACGGCTTTTTTGCTGTCTTGAAATGGAAGCCATATTGATCGAACATCTCCATAAGTCAAAATCAACGTTATACTCTATCGATTGCATACATATAGCTCTCGATATAGATGAATGATTACCGGCCCATATCGAGCTCAGCTGAGATCCAATGATCCCATGCAGTCATGCAGCCACCATTATGATCAGCTTTTTTGGAATTAATAATATAACGTTGAAAGTGATTTTGAGAGTATATATAAGCCAGTATATGATAGAAACACATGGTAGCATATGATGAACACTAATTATACTCAAAGCTCTCGATCAGCTATGGACTCATTCAAAATCTATATATATATTATAATTCTTTGATCATTATAATTTATTAATTGGTTTACTTTGGATCTACAATATTTATTCCTAGCTATATGGTGAAAATGGCCCAACACTGTTTAACCACCTTCTCATAAAAAGCTATCTAGGATCTGTGAACATGGTTAATTTGAAATTGGTTCATATACCTATGTCACTCTAGCTAATGTAGTATTAAGATCAGTGTAATGCTATATGCAAGGTCAAATTCAGGACCCTATCATGCAATCTTTTCTAACAAATATTCTGGAACTATGTTGGTAAAAAATGCTTCAGAGCTCAGAGCTGGTGAATACTAGCTTGACTTTTTCGTGCCTTTGAGAGAGGATGATCAAGCTTACAGTTCTTTCTCAATTGGGGCCAAAGGATAATAGAGCAGATACTGATGGACTTGTTTTCTGTAGTTTCAAATCTTTGATGTTGGAAACCAATCAAATGGATCTAGCTATGCCAGTGAAATGATAAAACATGTGGTTGCTGAGTTGTGTAGGCCAGCGCATTGAAGACATTTCGTATACATATGCTAAGGTCGAGCAGTGCTCCGGAAGCCATTACTTCCAGCATTCAATCGATATAATATATAGTAGAGGGGAAGGGTTCAGAAAGAACTACTATGGGTAGCTTCAACTATTCTACTCGATTCTGAATTCCATAAAACTTTGCGAAAATTTATTCAAAAAACTGAGCTACGTGAGATGGGCATGAGCCCTGGGATTATATATGTTGCAGGGTCGAGGGGCCATGCACAAGAATCAGGACCCCTTGGATCTGCTGACTGATCGAAGCCTGTGGCCGGTGTGGTAGTCATAGGTGTGATCTTTACGTATCAGTAATTATAAATTTAGACGGAACATTTCTCGCAACAATATTATGTCTATATAGATTTGAATCTGATATCAAATTACTGTATATTATGTTCGTAAAAACTCATGCGTGATCGAAGGAAACTTTTTAATAGCAAAACGCAAAAGTCCCAAATAGGCTGTTATACATCAAGCACCTGCCTGCCAAATATTGCCCCATGCCTTAATTGCAGCCAGTTGAACGAGCATGCCTGCGCGCAATTTGGGATTTCTCCAAGCGCCATTTGAATGAGACGATCTCAAATCAGCGATTTTTTCAGCGAAAAATCTGAAGGTTAATTAAGAGAAGATATAAATTCAGCCATGTTTGTCCTAAAATCTTGCATTTAGTCAAGCTCACTCTACATACCGTATATATATGCTGGATCCAAGTTCTCACTTGCTCTTTTCATTAGGCTTCAAGTTCAATATCCATATTTTCAAACCATGAAATCGAAAATTAAACAAGTCTTAAACCACAGACCCACTCATAAAGAAAAGGCAACAGAGAATGTTACAAGTATTGACAACAAACCTGAGAATGAAGACGTTTCACCAACACCAGAAGAAGAAGCAGTCAACCAAAGAATGACCATATCAAACCCCCCAAGAAACAAATGGAGAGTCATTGCAGTTTTGCTTTGGGTTACCTCCTGGGGTATGTCAGATGGTGCCCCGGGTGCCTTACTACCACACATGGAAAGTTACTACAACATCAACTATATCAAAGTGTCCCTAATTTGGATCTTCAATGCTATTGGATACTTTGCATATGCTGCTGTTGCCCATCATCTTAAACAAATCATCAGCCCAAGAGCAATGTACAGCGTTTGTTCCCTTCTACAACTTATCATGTTTGCCTTCATTGTTCCAGGATCCAAATTTGCCTTGGTTGTTGCTGGCTTTTTCTTTGGTGGTATTGGAAATGCCATGGGTGACTCTCAGCAAAACTTATTTTTGAGCCGTTTTGACAAATCCTCTTTGTACTTGGGTTACTTCCATGGAGGTTTTGGTATTGGTGCTACCGTTTCCCCACTGATTGCCACCGCGATGGTCAATGCTGGGTGTAGATGGAGTTTCTTCTTTTTCATTTTACTCGGTTTTAGTATTTTCAACTTCTTGAATTTATGGTTTGCTTTTGACGGTTGTGAAACAGACTTGAAACCATGGGAAAAAGATGATTTTGATGAAACCTTCAAGGAAGACCCAGACTCCCCAGATATTGTTAACTCAGCGGAATTCAAACATGTGAATAGTGATTTAAGAGATGGTACTGATGCCGGTGAAGTTGATCCTATTGAACCAGTTAGACCAACAGGTGCTGTTCAGCTAACTTTAAGAAATTTTAACACTTGGCTTTTTGCATTCTTTTTATTGTTCTATCAAGGTGCAGAAGTTGTGCTTGGTGGTTGGGTGGTTACATTTTTACAGGATTATAGAAATGGGTCAAAGACTTCAACAGGGTACGTTGCTTCTGGGTTTTGGGCTGGCTTAACAGTCGGTCGTTTAGTCACCACACCTCTTCTCCACAAGTATTTCAAAGCCAAAAGAGCTATAACTATTACTCTTGTTTTGACAATTGTATTTGTTATTTTGGCTTGGGTCATTCCAGTCGTGATTGCTTCAGCTGTGTTTGTTGCATTTGCTGGTGTTTTCTCAGGTCCAATTTTCCCATTGATGATTACCGTTCTTGCAGATGTTATGCCAGGTAGAATTCAATTTGTGTCTATGACAATTGCTACAGCTTTTGGAACATCAGGGGGTGCTTTGTTCTCATTCTTGGTTGGTGTTACAGCTGAGTATGCTGGTTCTTATGTGCTCTTCCCCTTTACTATTGCCTTGTTTGGTGGTGACTTGGTACTTTGGTTATTGCTACCTAATCCTGATAGAGCCAAAGTTAACAACTGGTGGCAAAGACTATGGTAAATGAAAGGGATTGTACGATCAATTCAAGATTCAAGCTTTAATCAATTGACTCTATCTAGTGAGCACTAGCTATATCCCAGTCTTTTTGAATTATGAGTTCACATGTAAGCGTTTATATATATATTCCTTTTTTCTTCACAAATTATAGTGCTAATTTTCATGTGTAAATTGTTGTACAACTATACTGATATCCATCAATAATACACGTCTATCAAAGTAGAGCATCAACTCTTGCTCTTTCTCAAAAGCAAACAGAGCTACGCATTCCGGACTGCTATACCGTCCAATTTTTTTTTTGACCACGCATGATGCCACATGGGCTTCAGCGGCAGCTTCCATTCTCAGCGCTGCTCCCAGGGGCCAGAATTCTCGCATGGACGCCTGAAAAAAAACTATCGTCTGTATTTGGATCTTCCTGTATGAAATTGCGTCGCGCAATATTTTTTCTCACCAAAATTTACGCTATACTTTTTAAAGTGTCTGCAAGCTTATGATAGAAAAGAAATTCCATAACCTATTTTGCGCTCGTTTTTCCAGCCCACGCATCCGCGAAGAAATAAATGACCCGCTAGTTGGTAGCTGAGATGTCTGCATATCCCTCCCTTTAATTGCATGTGATATATCTTCTAAAAAATTTTTTTCACAGCGTTCTTTCTAGAATTGTCAGCATGAAGGTTCTTCATACGGCTTATATCCTTTCACTCTCGAATAGCTATAAATAGTGTGGTCCAATCAATGCCAGGTACATGATTTTAAAGTTGGCTGCCTTTAGAAAATACACATGAAAGAATATAAAATCATATATACAGTGTATTCTAGCATGGGAACACTAGTTAAAATGAATCATAATGTAGTAAATCTTCCAAAAATACTATATTGAACTTCGTTGACTTACCTTTGAGACGCATTATTTAAAAGCCACCTTTACAATGTTTCTTGAAATTTAACTTCAAATGACAGTTAGCTAGTATATCACGAACCCTCTGCTTTGGCCAAATTCAATATGTAACTTATCTAACAACCCTTTATTTGTATAACTGTGCTTGGTGTGTTGTGATTCCAACAATAGATGGAAATTCAAATTTTATTAAAGAGCATTTACCAAATCCGACTATAGCTTCCACTGCGTGAGATATAACATGTGGAACTATCTGAATCACACAGATCTTGCAATTTTTTCTTTCAAACTTCCCACAGACCCGTGTTTCATTGGAAAAACATAAAGTAATCTACCAGTTGTCAATGCAGCTCCCATTAAGTCCAAATACAAGTTATTTACATCGTGCTTTTTTGGGGATAGCCATCAATTGAATAATTGAATCTTGATAGTCTTCAAAAAATGTGTGACTACCCCAGTACCAACAACCACTCCTAAACCTTGATATAAAGTAAAAGGGAAGGGACAAGAAGCCAACTGCTGAAACTTCGAAGTACCAAGTAAAATTCTGCTCTCTTAACTCACTGGTTTTAGATATCTTTATAATACCAACAATTTAACAATCAAAAACCGGCGACCCAGTAGTACCAAGACAATAATATTCATGATTTGTGGTCTGTTGCAGTGACTTTATACTTCAAAATGTTTTTTAATTCTTGTGTGTAGATATAGTGAAAGTAATAACAACCCATAACATTATTAACGTAGTGTAAACTTTCGAAGCAATATATTGAAGTGTCATGTAATCTTGATTCTTGGAAATGGTCACCCTGATGTTCCATATATGTAACTCTTTGCATGAATCTTAATCTCTTTTGGTACCATAACGTTGCAAGTTTGGTAAGCTTATAATTTGCGAAATCCATTCATCTGTCAAGGCTTTTGCTCAGTGTGGTTCTTTAAATGTTCATGCATCCTTTGAAAATTGGCTTCCCTAGATTGTCGATTTCAAAGATAATACAAGCTTTTCTCCTTGATAAAAGAATCATAAAAACTTGATAATGATGAATTTAGCCCTTTTGTTGATTTGAAATCTATTGTTGAGCTTGCTGACATGGGCAATTGATTGAATCGAGGGTTCAATTATATATCTTCCAAGCATCCTTATAGAAATTTCTTAAAGATACCAGGTAGAAAGAAAAGGTAAATTATACTGTTTTTGTTGAATTATTGTTCTTCATGTTCTTTTTTGTTTGTGGTTGGATTTGGGCGACATGCACTGTTGAATTGAGTACTGGAGAATCGTTTCTTCAGAAGGCAACTTCAATCCTTTAGATGTTTTTGAAAAAGTTAACTGCAATTGAAATTCGATCTTGGTTTTTTATTTTTGTGTCATTGTAGAAGAATTGAATATGCTAGTTGTATAAATCCAATTTGAGCAAATATTAAGTGATAACTAAACTGGAATCCTGAAGAGGTCAATCAAGATTATAGTCTAAGAATGCTGGGATTTGTGAACTTACTTAGTAACAATTATCGAGATAAATGATAATTCTAATCGGCTGACATCTCAAATAGGGGGCCGAGATTCGAACAGCCTGGCATTATACCAATGAACAGTGAAACTGCACGATATGGTGGCTGAGAGTAATAGTCTCGAAGGCCAGGAAAATCAAAATTAAAGAGAACATTACCGAGGACTTGTTATGGCCTTATACCTAACAAGTGCCTGGGCCAACACTGATTGATAGCTTCACATTGAAAGTGAATTAATCAATCAATATAGTTTATAGTATAAACAGATATATGGCTATTTAAATATGCAAATATGAAGTCATGTATATGTATGCTGAGACCTGGTGCCAAATTGGTACTCAGGTGACAGGAGTAGCTTTGCCTCTAACATTTTTTTGTAAGGCACGGTAAACAGCGAACGAGTACCTTGCAATTTCCCACTAATTTGCGCTCGAACTGATCGAAATATTTACATGCAAATTTAAAGCCAAAACGGTATACATAGACAAGTTGAGACTGAAATTTCATGATTTTAAATATCCTCAGGTGGCTCCTCTAAAAGTTTGTATACAGTATAATATCACTATTATATATACATGCTCTTCAATTCGTTATATATAATACTACGTACAACTACGATCAAATTCTTGATATCTTGTAATTACTGATTCATGCAGTACGTATATAGAAAATTGAAATTAAAGGTTTTTCAATTGATTGAAACCACACAGGGGACCGTCTCGACAAATTATATCCCAGAACCGAGCAATTTGGAGACGGCTAGAATCTTCGATATTGTATGATGTATGATTTGTCAGTACGTACACAGGAGAGCTCTAGGTACGTTCCTTATGATTAGTATACGCGGCAGCTATAGAACTTACATGGACGGGTTAATTGTCGCTACAATTGGGTATACGGTATACACAGTAGATTCAATTCCATGTATGAATCATTTGATCATCTCGTCAGCTGATGTACCAGTTTACCATTTATATATCTTACAGCCAACACAGCTGTCACGTAAGGTAATATATATCTCAGACCGTAAAATGCTATAGCTCCCTGGACGCTGAATAAGTCTAGGGATAGTATATACGTATGAAAATTGTACTGCTGTTTTTGATACTCGTGGCCGGCGCATGAATATATAATATGGCCCATGCATGGCCCATGGGCCTGAACCGCCGACCTGCAAATTTTTTATATACTCCTTTTTAATTTAAGCTTTTTTCAATAATACTGGAACTTATTCCCTATAGCCTCCTTCCGAATGAGTGTGAGCTGGAATTCAAAAGGCAACATAACTTGGGCTGTATCAGACACGGCCTGCTGTATCGATCATAGACATGCTAGATTTTGAAATTCACATTAAATCTTTTGTTTTTAACTTATATGAATACACAAATATCTACAAATATACATGTACAAAGCAAGTTCAGTGAAAAAAGTCAAATTGAAAACAGCTAGTGACCCCGAAATCAAAGCAGTCTTGAACCACAGACCCATTTACAAAGGTGAACAAAAACAACATGCATGCTACACGATTCTTTCTGTCAATTAAATGTCAAATATTCAATACCTTAGAATAAACAACTGTTTCAATAGCACCCCAATAAAAAGAGACAAGCCAAATAATGAATTTATCCAACAACTCAAAAAACAATTAACGAAAGTCATTTCAGTTTTAATATTTCTTTGAGTGTTGTACCTCTTGGTGTTTGCCAGTTGGTGCCCCAGGAAGCTAGGGAAAGTTACAGCAACATATACCAAAGTGTTTCTAATTTCAATAAATTTAACAGCACTAGTTTATGCTGCTTGTGACCTTCATAGCAATTCCAAAACATCAACCCAAAAGCGATACGTACAGTGTCTTTTCCCATATAGTTGCTTCAATACTGTTCCAAATTAGTCTTGATATAAATTATAATTGATACCAGGGTGTCCATCACAAAGCCCAACTTTAAGTTGCTTTGACAAATTGTTCCTGGATATTGGGGTACTTCCATATTGACGAGTTCTGTTTTGATGCTACCATACATATTGCATGCCAAACTGGTTTCCACAGCCAGTGTTGGTCAATGCTGACAATTCATGTTCCGGTGAAGATTTTGTTCTAGGTTTTGGTTGCATGGGAGAAGGATAATGAATTAGATCTACTCTGTGATTGAACTTTGAAGGGCTTTTGGAGCTTTTGATAATTTGAGGATGAAACTTTCATGAATATCCAGACAACCAGGATGCAGTCAGTTCATATATCAGGAATCAGGATCCAAATTTAATTTGAGATTTAGTAAAAAATTATAATACAGCTAAAACTGGTTCAATACGAAGTACTTTGAAGCTCAAAGAAACAATTAGAACATGCACTATTACTCTTTTTTATCAATTGTGTGTTTGAAAATTTAGCCTGGGGTTTCCCTGTTTTAGCTGTGTTTGCTACGCTTGTACGTTGATATATTTTTCAGGATCCCAAATGTTTCATTGAAGGTTACCGAGCTTTTTTCTGATATTATGCTATTTACAGTTCAATTCATGTGTCTGGAAGACAACTGTTAATGTCTCTGGAACATCCATATTCATATGCAGATGTGAGTTGCTTTAATTCTCAGTTGGGGTTACAGTTTGCAGTATATTGGTTCTTAGGTGCCATTCTAGCTATTGAATTATTCTGTGGCGACCTAATTGGGTCTTTTGTGGTTGCTACCTAATCCTTCGATAAAGAAAAAGTTGAGATCAAGTGGCGACTAGAGCTGAAATCAAGATGATATATAGATATAAATTTCGACGTCGTGAGACTTTAGCATGCTAATATATACATCACTGATAATTTATAAAATATGTATGCACAGACAATTGGTTCATATAGCTATATATATTGAAACTTGGACTCTGTTTGTTATGTGTATATGATATAAAATTGGCTGTTCATTTAAGTATAGGTTATCGTTGATTAAGTAATGGACCATGGTGACAAGTATAATTAATTCAACATCGTTTGGCCTGTGTGGGAACTAGCATGGCCACTTGAATGTTAAGCAGCAAACTGAATTTGTACACACGTTATACCATACAGCTCGATTAATATATTCTTTTGTTGCTTTTGTTTGTAAGAATTTACGTGTACTGGCAGCTGGAATCTATAATTAAATTGAAACTTCCACCTGCACATGTCAGGAGTCAGGAAAGTTAAGAAGTTAAATAATACACGTTGATGCAATAATCAATTGGCCGGTAATCTCTGTTGAAATTTTCATTTAGCAATTTAGCTACATACAAGTTAAGCCTACATGAGCCCTACAGGGATACGAGCTTGAAATTTTACGTGCAGTTACCAGATAGATAATGTACTTGCTCAATGCTAGTTAGTGTGTACGTTGAGAGCTTGTACACAAATGTTAAGCAAATCCCTCGAAAGTACGTAATACGCGCGACAATATCCCATTTATGGCCCTAGAGGCCACCACAGGCCTGAAGCGGCATTATTTAGTGGACCCTGTTGAACGTGTAACGTGTTATATAATAATTAAAGCAGTCATATTCTGGAATTCTGGGCTTCTAACAACTATTTATATATAACTGGGATCCCTCTTATTTGCATATATATGCCTATAATGCAAGCATCAAATTTCACAACTTGTATAAATGCAACTGAATTGACTGTTCAAACTTCACATCAGCACCTAACCAATTAATATTGAACAGCTACATTCACTTATACAGCGTTTTTCAAATTCAAAAGTTTAAAAGTTAGAACCATTTGATATAAAGCTAGCTATATATTTTAACCATGAAAATTGCATCCATTTTCTCTATCTCAGTTACACTCTTGTGGGTGGTTTCCGGTGCTCCATTACAACTCAAGAAGAGAAATTCCAGATGGAACTACCAAGATGAGAAATTGTATGGTGTCAACACAGGAGGTTGGTTACTTTTAGAACCGTTCATTACACCTTCCATATTCTCTGATGTTGGTGGCGAAGAGTCAAACTTGCCAGTCGATGAATACCACTACACAAAACAGTTAGGAAAAGAGGAAGCAAGTGAAAGATTGCAAAAACATTGGTCAACTTGGATCACTGAAGATGACTTTGAAAAAATGGTTGAATATGGTTTGAACTTTGTTAGAATTCCAATTGGTTACTGGGCCTTTGAGCTATTGGATGATGATCCTTATGTTCAAGGTCAAGTTGAATACTTAGATAAGGCCATCGGCTGGGCTAGAAATAATGGGTTGAAGGTCTGGGTTGATTTGCATGGTCTCCCAGGTGGACAAAATGGTTTTGATAACTCCGGTATTAGAGATGAAGTGAAATGGCAAAGCTCACAAACTAACATAGACTTGACTTATAAGGTGCTAAATGAGATTGCTTCCAAATATTCCAGCTCTGAGTATGATGATGTTGTCATTGGTATTGAACTAGGTAATGAACCAAATGGCTCTGCTCTTGACTTGGACCAATTAGCTGAATATTACAATAAAGGTTATGAAGTTGTCAGAGAGTACGGTGATGCCCCAGTTATCATTCATGATGCTTTTAGACCAAATCACTATTGGGATAACTCCTTGAACACTGAACAGGACCCAGAGTATTGGGATGTTTTCGTTGATCACCACCATTACCAAGTTTTTTCCCATAAAGAATTGTCCAGAAACATAGACGATCAGGTCAAGGTTGCTTGTGAATTGGGTGCTATTGAAGGTGAAGAGTACCACTGGAATATCATAGCTGAATGGTCCGGTGCATTGACTGACTGTGCTAAATGGCTTAATGGTTTAGGAAGAGGATCCAGATACGATAACACATTCCAAACTGAAGGTTACCTTGGATCATGTGATGGCTTCTTCCTTGGTGATGAATCCGTCTTTTCTGGTGAAACATGGAACAACTACAGAAAGTTCCTTGAAGCCCAATTGGATGCCTATGAGCACTCCAAGAATGCCGGATGGGCTTTCTGGACTTGGAAGACTGAAACAACATTTGAATGGAGTTTTACAAAATTGGTTGAACTTAATGTCATCCCTCAACCATTGTCTGATAGACACTTCCCTAACCAATGTGGCTATTAAAAATAAATACTACATATATATCTCTAATCTATCCATATATACTTTAAATACATGAAAAACTACTAATTATTGTTTTACACCGGATTACAACTACACTAATAATTAGTCGTGTAAGCTATACAAAGGTGTAATTTGTTTTACTTCAGGGGAAGTAGCTTGTTAGATATCAGCTACAGCATTATAATTGGACCATCAATTATAAATTTCAACAATAGCTAGCTCTTCCAGCTAGCTTGAGTACGGTCGACCTTTCGCAAATTAGCTGGCCCCATAGTAAAAAAAAGTTATTAAGATTAACAGTGCAACTACTGATTCAATTGGACACATGATGTTTTCAACCTATAAATTATATAATTGAACTGCATGGCAATATATATGGAAATTTAAAATATCGTTTTTTCAAGTGCAAATACATACCCTGCCTACAGCCTCCAGATTTTAAAAATATAACTAGAGCTAGGAATTGTATCTAGATTCTGGAGTAATAAAAAAAGAAAACAAACCAAAGATATTAAATATATGCATAAAGCGTTGTGTATTTATTAAAGAATTAACGTTGTTTGATTTAATTGATTCGACAGTGTATATACTGTTGAAGTTTGTGAAGCTGTCTAAATTGTGCTATTAGTTATGACAAGATGTTGTCCTATTAGATATATCAGATTTGTTGAACATCAATTCTGTTGATTACCAGTTCCGGAATTCTAAGTATATATACTCTGGTAGATTGTCATGGATATGACGAAGCCACAGTTGGTCATGGATTACTTCCTTCCAGTATTGCCAAGTACGGTCTTGCTATTGATTGGCTGTTTGCTCCCTCCCGCGTGGCTATTGGTTTATGAAAAAGGTGGCACGAGTCAGTACTGGCCAGGTTGATTAGTGTTCATGTTCCTTTATTAAGATGTCATGATGAGTTGCTATACCAATTACGTGGGATGCATTAGGTTGTTAGGTTGGTTGTCGTCCGATTCAATGTTTCATGAAATGGTTGCAGATAATTAGAATACTTCACGTGAAATTGCATTACCACAGTTCGTACATCTCAACCACAAACTTCATATTTAGATTAGATTTAGACCAAATATTTAAGTCTGTGTATTTCCTTTTTTTTTATACTCCCTGTTAAGGGGAAGAGCTAATAGCGTCCTACTTGGGGACATAGGCACTTAGTCCGTTTTTCTGCTCTTCATTGTCACTTAATTAACACTTCTGTTGGCACTATAATCATAACATATACATTAAAATTCATAACAGCTATATATTGGGAGCACATGTGCTGTCAAAAAGGCCTCGGAAACATATGCACAGTGCTCACACAATTACTTGGAATATTCCTATACTTCGCGATCTCTTTAAATTGATGTTCGGGAGTTTATACCTAGCGAGATAACGAAGATATGCGGCAGGCGGCAGGCATTCTGAAAATTTGGTTCTTTGAGGACTGATAAGGCCAAGGCCTCATCAATATCGATTCAAAGTCAGCTATAAGTTAGTAGAACAACAAGTTGTCCATCTACATCTTCCAATTGCTATATACGTACGTGCTTTCATCCTGACATGCTCACAGAATTTCAACACTCATGATGATTTATATTTAGAGCACATTTCCTCCAACGTTGAACAAGCAAAAACAGAATACAGCTTAGACTTCAGATTATAAGCCACGAACCTGACTTGACACGCCTTTGATTAATTGCTTTTGTTACTTTTTGGTGGACAGGTACAAGCTTAACGAAAAGATACACAGATGGCCCCGGTTCTGATATACCTGCTCCTTATAAACAGCTTAGAATCCACTTTTTTGAGCTTGAAAAATGAACTTCACAATTAAGTCGAACGTTGGCCAAAGCTTACTTATGGACACCACATACAGCATTTAGTTGAGCCTACCTTCATTTGGATCCTTAGTCAATTTAACAAAGCAGCTCTGAACATCTTGTCCATTGGATAGATAGATTGCACTATAAGCTATTCATGATCTGACAAATTTAGTAGCTCTAATTAACGCGGAATTCTAGAGTGGCCCATCTACACCTACCTGAGTTAGGCTTTTTCCAATTTAGTCTAGTTAATCAAATTGTTGTTTGATCCACATCGATAATAAGCACATCTCCAACATAGTTCGATCCATGAATTCTATTTTTATAGCGTAACACATATGGTTTTTGATAAAATTGTACATGGGAGTATTAAAATCATTTTGAATTCATGCATATATAATTCAAGAAGCTATATGTATAGGCCGGCCCGAATCGACGACGTACTTCTTCAAATTCTATCACGAACATCGACCTCGATTGCATATTGCATGTAATGGAGTATAGTTGTTGCATTTTCATTTTTTTTTTTTCATAAATTCAATTTATGTTAATAAATTATGCATTGATGGCTTAAAATCTTGAAACCTTAGGTGGCCACTGGCCAGTACTGGTATGCACTTGATCCAAAGCATATATATACGCTGCGCATGTACGTCTTGCATGCAAGCTATAAAAGCGGGATATCGGTTCACATCCGGTCTGCACACACATATATATGCATCGCCTTGATACATGATAACCAACAAATAATATTTATAGTATTGTTGAAAGTACATACACTGCACAAGGTGTTTTAAGATGGATTGTGAATCTGACAATTGTAATTCAAAGTAGATAATATACGTGTTTTGACGTGGTATGTTGCACAATGCAAATAAATGTGCCCGTGCAATACCCCGATTCCCGAACCGAACCGCCAAAAACACTTCAACACACGTACCGCGAACAACAACTTGTCCACCAAAAAGCACAAAAAAAGTTCGATCTCGAGGTCGTTTAAAAGTTTTCAGATTTTAGACCGTACGCCTTACTCTGAAGAACACTTTCAAGGGCAAATTCAGCTGTCACAATAAAGCTCCATCAATGTCAATACGCCCAGGCCATCACATATAAGCTATAAGTCCTATATTAACTTCTTCCATCACCTATCACCAGCAGCATATTCACCAGGCAGTGACGTTATACATCATGTCTATTAATTGTCTATAAGTTGGTGCAGTGAGGCGAATACCCTGCAACTGTCGATATTATGGTTCCATCAAACTCCACTTATTCCTCCATGATACTTACCTGGTGCCTGCATGTGAYTCAGGAGAAAAGATGATGATTTCAATCAATGAAGGTACACTACATTTCCCATCGATTGGGTATACAGATCATTCACGYTGCGCTATTAYATATATTGGTTGTTGACATTAACCAACTTCAGATCATCGAATYAAACATATGATGGGGATGAGTTGATTTAGCCAATTAACATCTAACCTGCCATATGCAGGATCGTTTAATATGCTACTATTATTTRGGCACCACCAACGTTTCAAACTATCCGGAGAATATTAATTAAGTTGGGGAATTTYCGTCTTGAACCGTGATTGGTCGTTCAGTTCATTTGTGTGACCTTTTCAACAACTACTAGCTCTCAAATATTCCATCGATAACAATGACTGAAAGAATTTAGAAGATATAGATCTGTATGGAAAATTGGAGAAACTGATATATTTACCAGGTGGGTTGACATATAATTGATGATTTCCTTTCAAACAACGTGCTATAGGCATGTCGACCTATACKCTAGCCGGCTATACAGCGTRCSYGTACGTACCTGTTGAACATTGTGGAARAGAAAAGAATTCTTTGCTTGAGGCCATATTTTTCGCAAATCATGTTGCTTGGCCACTCACGGTGTTCAGCTTTGTTAGGCGCTCAATCATACCCCTTTACTATTTCAAACCGTCTARTGAGTGATAATCATATGGGTGAAACGGTTTTTTCAATCTTGATACAACTCGCTACAACCATCATGTTTGCTCTTCAGCTGATGTTCAAGGTTCAAACAGGGCCCATGTTTGAAAGTTTCAGAGTTTTTTAGTGCCGATCCTTGCATAACATTTCAACTCACGTTATAGATTGCAGCATTAGCTAGATATAAAATATAATATACCCATTAGATCTACGCCCATTTTTTTGATAATTTTACTGCCTCGAGTTATTCACTGCAGAATCTATAGAGCACGCGGAAGATTGGCCCACCCGGTTCGTTCATAATTGATTCACAACAAGACGTCCAATTTCCATTCTAAGAAAAAAATCGTCCAGTTTTTGATTTATGTCCCCTTCTTTGGAACAAAAGAAGGTTTGCTTAAGCTTCAAAAGAGTTAGGTGCATGTCTATTTATGGAAACACACATATAATTCTTCACCGGAGGAAGGTACCCTTACGATCGATCTGTTCTTCACGGTTAGAGCTTTGTGGGTTCCAAATACGGTTAGCACACCTTCAATTTGGGTTAAAAAGTGAACACGAGGCAAGAGCCCTGGAAGAATCACTACACTACATATTTTCACTGCTTAGAGTACACTTTCCTGGATTCCACGAGCCGGATTATTCCTTTCATCGATGTCCATCAAGAATAATTGACTATAAAACCATGATCATTTCCCCTTKTTTTTCATTCATTCAATCATCCTTTAMCGTTTCATTTTACTTCTATCACATCATTCAAATTGTCACCAGTGATCCTTCTAGATTAATTTACAACCACTATTATCAAAATGAGATMCTTTTCCATCGCTTCCGTTTTTGCTACAATTTTGTCACTCGCTACTGCTGACTCCTTAACTGCCAAATGTCCAGGTACCTTTGATTCCAAGTGTGCTAATGGTAACTACCCTTGTGCTGATATCAGTTTCTCAGAAACATCTTCTACTTCCGATACCGTTGATGTTACATTAAGTTTTTCTGCCGATAACTGTTTGAGTACCGATTACTTGTCTGAATTGAAGATTATCGGTCTACACACACCAGATGACAGCACTGTTGTTCTTTACTCCAGAAACAGCAAGGTTTATGACATTCAAGATACCTGTAACTGGTCCAAGACTTTGACTCTTTCTTTGTCCGACAACTGTATCTCTCAATTCCAAATTCAATATGATTGGTTCTCTGCTGGTGCTGAATCTGAACCATCTTCTTGGAAGTATGCTTCTTCTTACGATTACTTGATCGACTGTGTTGGTAACGATGATAAGCAAGCCGATGCTCCATTATACTGTTTGGGTGGTGGTGAAAGTAGCTCAGCTTCTTCATCTAAATCAATCAGTTCCACCACTTCTGTTTCTACTTCAAAATCATCTAGTATTGTTTCTACCTCCGAATCATCATCTGTTGAATCTTCTTCCTCAGTCGAATCTTCCTCAGTCACATCTCCAACTCCATCAAGCTCATCTGTCGAATCTTCATCTGTTCCTGTCAGTAGTGGTTCTTCATTGGAAAGTACTACTGCTCCATCCTCCTCAGCATCAGTTTCCTCATCTGTCCCAGCTTCCAGCGGTTCATTATCCGAATCTTCATCTGTCCCAGTCTCCAGTGGCTCATCATCTGTTCCATCATCTTCCGTCCCRGTTTCCGGCTCTTCTTCTGTTCCAGTCTCAAGCGGTTCTTCATTGGAAAGCACTTCTGTCACTCCAACTCCATCTTTCTCAGGAAACCACTCTACTTCATTGACCACTTACACTTCTTGTATCACCACCCAATTCACCGCTACTGTTACTCTTCCATGTCACGTCTGTGAAGGTGGAGTTACTACTGTTGTCACCACCGTTTCTGAAGAAACTACTSTTACTACCACWGCTCCTTGTGAATCRACCATTTCATCAAGCTTCACTACTTACACTTCTACTGTTCCAGTTGAACTCACTGCCACTGTTACCAAGTCATGTTCAGTTTGTGAAGGTGGTGTCACCACTGAGCTTACTACCGTTACCACCCAAGTTGCCGTTACTACCACTGCTCCTTGTGAACAAGCCGTCACTGCTCCAGCTCCATCTGGTTCTGAAGCTGCATCTACCACTGCTCCAGCTGAGTCATCTCAAGCCACCCCAGCTTCAAGTGGTTCTTCTGTTGAAGAAACTTCTGTTACTCCTTCAGTTTCTGGTGTCACTTACAGTTACGCTACTACCTTCTCCAACTCAGAAACCACTTCTACCTTCAAGACCTTCTTCGTCTCTACTTCTGGTGCTTCTTCTTTCGAATCTTACACTGTTAGTTTCGGTTCCTCTGCCGTTGTTCCAGAATTGTCTCAATTCGAAGCCGGTGCCAACACTGTTGCTTTGGGCTTAGGTGCTGGTCTAGGTTTCTTCGGTGTCTTGGCCGGTTTGTTGTTGTAAGCTTCGTGACTTACAGYGTACAATTTTTCTTATCGATTATTTGCTTATTCACTCTCTTATACTTCGAAAATTACTTGTGATCTAGTTGATTASTTATGAATTCGTTTGGCTTCATGCTATTTCACTTTTGCCTTTTATGATTATTTCTTTGATGATGCTAATTTTGAATACGCTGGTTCGTTCTAATTAATGTGTTTTCATCTGAACTTTTGTTCAAATTACGCGTCATGACGTTTGATTCTATACCTGACTTTAATCCTTTTCTTTAGATATATATACCTTCCTTGCATCGATCTTTAATGCCTTTTTCTAGTTTTTACATCCTTCAAAATAAATCTGACTTCAGTTTGTTTTTTCTCATATCATGTCTTATTACAGCTTATTTAAAATCTGGGTRCCTCACTGTTCAACGYGCAAAATTCAGGCTGCGGCCCGCCTCAATGGAATTCAATTGCGAAGAAGTTGGGTGATTGATAACACCTTTACGCAYTTCTGGCATGAGATTTTGTTCATCCGTTTCCTTCCCAATTAAGTATTTTTTCTCAAGTTTTCTTTTCTTGAATATCCGAAAGTTACACGTACCGTACACACTGGTAGTCATCACCATTAATCATATCRATCACCATATACAACTAAACGAAACATTAGGATTGWCCCAAAAGGATTGATAAATTYCTGTCACTCTGAAAACAAACTTTATTTTATTTCAAATTTCATGATTCTCATCCCAATACATCATGGCCCAGACATGGGTCGAGTTAGTAAGACTACCTACGAGATGATAATCATCAAGGCTCAGCCTGTTGTTCAAATCACCACTTTTGTCAGACGCACGTTGTACATGCTTAAAATCTCCTCCTTTGAGAGAAACTTCTTTTCGGTTGTTTTTGTTGATGAATTATTAAATTKACAAAGCAAGACGATTGCATGTTTGATTCAGCATCTGTTGAGGATTACATGGATGAATGGCTGTTGACCGTGATTCTTAGAGGCTTCTTTCCATAAATWATGGGTGGGATCGAATCGAATGCACCAAGCCTAGGTATAGAGACAATGAGAACTAGAGCCAGCTAACTGCTATTCCCAGGGTTTGTCTGCCTTTTGACAATTCCCGACTCCCGAGGAGTTGTTCTGCTTTTCTACCGATTTAATTCTGCTGCTGGGTTTCACTTATTGCTGCATTTAAAATTTGGAAAATATAGACATCCACTTTCTCAAGATTCAACTTACTTCGAAACCTTTGTCTTGAACCCCCTTTWCAGTCATAAAGTCCTTGATAATGTTGTTGTTTATATGCATGCCCTGGAGCGGCCAATTTTCCCGCATCTTGAAGGCCGAAGCGAACCTCCAAAAATACTTCAACATGCACGCCGAGCGCGAGGCCGTTTTCAAGAATTCAGCAGGTACTACCATGATGGGACTGGTACATAGCAGCAAAGCCACGGTTAATTTTAGAATATATTGTCATTACAAACTACACTATGTTCTCATCATGATGCCCGTATGAAGCTCCTTTAAGTGCAACCAGCTTTAGTGCTACGTTTAAATGCAATTGGTGAAACAAAAATCGGGGCCTTGCAAATCGTATATGACTAAGGAGTGGGCACTTTACAGATTTAGACTTTGATATTGAGGAGATCATGAGAATATTATCGAACACAAGCCAACTGCCAAGTGAMTTCATAATTGGAAGAATCAAATCATACCACCTTCTTTCGATACTGTTCAGGATGCTCATGATACACTTGCTAGACGGGCATGAGCCTAGACAATAGCTATATTGCAATCTGATCGATGACCATCAAGATTCAAGAATGGTTGACTATAAAACCATGAACATTTTCACCTTTTTGATCCAGTACCTCCTTTTCTCCTATTTCAGTATTTTATATCATCATCCAACACAACACAACTAATCAACCTTCCAGAACAATTCACAACCACTATAATAATATCAAAATGCAATTCTCATCCGCTTTCATTTTTGCTACAGTCTTGTCAYTCACTACAGCTGAATCACTCTCTGCATCTTCATCTGCCTCTAAGACGCAAGCCTCCAGTGCCTCAGCAGAATCATCAAATGCCAAATCTACCGGTGCTCCAACTGAATCATCAAAAGACGCTTCTTCAACTTCAAGTTCCTGGAGTAAATTAGGAACGGAAACCTCAGCCGCCACTTTGAAAATTGCCACTACCTTATCCAACGCAGATGCCACCACTACATTGCAGACTACCACTATCTCTACTTATGGTGGTCCAGATATCGATCCTGTCACTGTTAGTCTCGGTTCTTCCGTCGTTGTTGTGTCTGAGTGGATAGGCGGTGCCAATAGTGTCGCTTTGAACTTAGGTGCTGGTTTAGGTTCTGTTGCAGTTTTGGCCGGTTTGTTGTTGTAAGTTTTGTGAAACTTATACTACAACTTTTTATTGACTTTTTTGCTTATTCAAATTTCCAATTTATATAKTTCAAAACWTTTTKTGAGTGATACAGATGATCCTTATGATTTCGTTTGGCTTCACGCTGTTTCACCAGAATTTGCTTTCTGCATTCAACTTGATGCATAGTATACATCTGCTTTCAGACGTTACAATTTAGTTCACATTACTCGTCCTTTGATTCCATATATATATAACTCACTTTATCATCCTTTTCTTAATATATATTTTCAGAYACAAAATTCGTTCTTCCAAAACATTTGCAAATTGCCTTTGAACATACAAACTATATATAAGCTCAATATCCACAGTCCACTTTGTGATCTATATCTAATGTTCAAAAATATAATTGCTTAATTAGACACAAAGATAATCAGATCCGTTTTTCCTCATCATGGGGCCATTGTCAATTCCGAACTCCATTCCCACGGAATACAATCACTATACCTAGCTCTCTCAGCTGTGTATCAAGACCAGTAGATTAAACAG